>JAYESA010000014.1:102616952-103199452 GCA_036927795.1 Iris macrosiphon | reverse complement strand
AAATATTATAAAATTAATTAAAATACAGTGTTCTATTTTTATTTGGATTCAAACTAGTTCTTGTCTCTCTATCTAAGCCAAGTAGGCCTAATTTTGGGTGAAAGGGTTTACATAGTCCTCAATGGAGGCATGAAGAGAGTATTTATATAGTTGAGATGAAACTCTAACCTTAATCTTGGCTACCAACTAATTATGGAAAGATAGGAATAAATTATATTTAAATCCCAAAAAAATTGATTTTGAATAATTGACTCAATCTTTCTATAACTGTTTAAATTCTGCAATCATTATTATCCTGCGCCTACAGTGCTCCCTGCTCACCCGCACAGAACACCCTCCATAAATCCTGCGTAGAGGCCACGCATAGGCATCCCGCGCAGAAGCCATTCGCAGAAAGCCATACGTAGAGACGCTGGCTGAGCCGCGCACAGAAACTATGCGTAGAAACGAGCGTAACAAATGCTAAGTGTAAAGTGTGTCATCAAAGTTCCACTTTGCACCATTGAGCCCGAGCCCGAGTATGAGTCGCTAATCCTCTTTAGGGCTTAGCTCATAAGATTTTTTTCAAAAGTGTGACAAAAATCATAAATACTTTCTGTCTCTTCCTAGTACCAGAATACGGAGACGGACACGGCCAGCTACCCCATACATGATATTATACGTCGTACAACGATCACGGCTGTAATTAGACAAGGGGGTGCATGCTACAATTAGGTCACTTAGGGTCACACGAACATCTATGTCTCAATCAATAAAACAAGAAACAATAATCATGGAGCATATATGATAAAGCAATAAGGTGTCCCAAATACTTTTATCAAAATATTCTGGATACTAGCTGCACAAAATAAGAAGCTAGTAGAGTAACAAAAGTACATGCTAGTGATCAGTTGTAGTCTGATTTAATACAATCATGTAAGAAAATTAAATGTCCAGAGTTACTGGCTAACAGGTGTCGTTGGCTAAACGTCCAAAGATAAAGTATACAATGACGAGCAGGGAAGAAGAAATCCTACTCGTTATCCTCGACGACAATGTTCCTGGTATGCGCCATGAGTCTTGGAAAAGTATGCTAGATCCTTGTGCGTTGGCTCAAAACCTGTCTATGCAAAATCAGTGGGGTTAGAGCCCAAATAGCAAGTACCACAAAAGAAGCACGAAAAGGAGACCCAAAAACCCAAGCAATAAATATATAATAATATATAATGGTTTTGCGTTGTAACTTAGGTCCATGGCATATCTTAGCATAAAGGCCCAACCCTGTCATGACCCACATCCGAGAAGGGGTACGAGTTTGTGGGTACGTCCAGCCTTCGCCACAACATCGATGGTAGAACGCTGTCTAGGTCAACTAACTATTAATCTCACACAATAATATTTAACCTATCAATAATATCTCAACTCCAAAATAGAGGACAATATAATAATAATGGTATCATAAATACTCAATCATATATCTAAAGCACGATAAGATATCAAAGAAGTCTAACATAACTAAGAAGTCTAAACATTAACAACATTCAATAATATCAATAATAACCAAGTCTCAAATATAAGTCAAAATAAATCTGGTACCAAATGATAATAAAAACTAACTAGGATAACTAGTAATTTTGGCTAGACCTCCCGATAATCATTCATGAGTGTCAAAGACCATGGTTGCTATCCCCTCCTGTGGTCCGTAGTACTTGGGACACCAGTCCTCTAAGTCATCGACTGAAAAATATATCCAATCAGGATAGAACGAGTACAACCCAATAACAGTTCCAATTAATTATCAAAGAATATAAAACAGTAAAATAGATGATGCTATACACAATGTGAAACAATAAACTGATACAATAATTGTAAAGAAAGACGAACAATGTAAGCAATAAGGTATAGCCAGTGCATATATGAAATAAAAGAGATAGAACTATAATATCAGGTACAAGGCAATGTAATCTATGAACTAAATATGTAACTACAACATACAATATGTTTTGAAATACTAAATAGATATGTGATCGGCATTAGACCTTCCCATCTGCTGTACATAAGTGAGGACCACTGCTACTTGGAGCCTTATTTGCCTAGCCTTTTCTCCAGGCAATTTGGGTATGATCAGTTGTACGCGGGGAATCCTATTACTAGCTTCAAGTTCAAAGGTGGACTTATTGATGGAGCTAGAGGATGGCGGTATTTTATCATGGGTTGTACTGGAGCAACCTTTGCTGTGCCCGTGACTTCTCTCTCCACGGAGTTGCACATTCTTCACTCGTACGTGCAGTTTTATGTGTCTATCAATACCTTCCATCGTGATTTTGATGTACATGGAAGTTTCAGGATGCCCTCCCATAGGTCCACTGGAAGAGAGGAGATATCGTCTGTTTCCTCGGATGAAGGTGATGAAACCACCGGTGCAGATGACTATTTGCTAATTTTATCGAGAGGCGTAATAGCTCCGCTAGCAGAGCCTCTCATAATCTCTAATAAACGAAAGGCTTCCACTCTGAAAGAGCCTTCCCCCCGTAAGAAGAAGCAGGCTGCCAGAGGTCCTAAAAAGACTTCCACCAAGGGGGCCTCTAGGAGTGAGCCTATTGCTTCCCCTGTTGGGGATGATTCTTTGATTATGGGTCCTTCGCCTTTTAGAGAAGGGACCTCCACAGTTTCAGCTGACAATACTGGAGATTCTTTGCCCGCGATTGTTGCCGCCACCACAGTTACTGGCAGTACTTCTAGATCGCCTTTGAGGCCGAGCATAATAAAGATCAGTATACCTTTGCCGAGACAAATAATAGGACTAGACCCTCCTTCGTCTATAAGTATTTCAAGCGAGATTCCACCCGTTGAACCTCGAGTAGATCTGGGTGATGACTGGGATGACTACCCTTAAGCCTCAGTTGATGCACCCTCTTATCCAGGTATGACAGCTCGTTTAGCATCATTAAGAAATAATTTAGCTATACAGGATGCAGACACACTATAAATGCTGTCTTCACACTTTTTTCAAGAAAATTAACATCAAATTGATATTAACTTTCTCTTATCTTATTTTCAGGCGAAAATATCTCGGGGGAGGGCGGAGTTGACACAACTTCTGACTTTGTTGCGGATCCAGCTAATGAAACGGCGGTGCCCGACGTCGAAGAAGAATACTTTGAAGCTGCTGATCTTTCATCCACAATATTCTCGGGTGTCATCCCGCCGATAGCAGTTCAAATAACATCAGAGGAGGATGAGCCCACCATCTCGACTGTGCCCCCTTCATCGAGCATGCCAGCAACTTCAACCGTTGCTGGTGTCTCTTCTTTTGTCGTGCCATCTGTTGAAGCAATGACTGTGGCAACATCCTCTGTCGATATTCCAGAAAGGAGACTTACCAATATTACGGCCACTCCTAGCGCCATTCGAACTTTGCTATGCTAGTGGATCAATACACTAGCATATTCTACCTCACTTTAAAAGAATTGATATCCATGGTACTGGAGAAAAACTTAGGCTTTGATGCTCTGAAGATGTCCTCCAACCTCACCATAGCGCAGATTAGAAATTTTAATGGCGCTGAAAGAGCTAATGCGCTAGAGCAAATAGTTAACGATTTAGAATAACCCATTAACGAATATTTGCAACTATCCCAAGGCGGCATCGATGACCTGGTTTAGGCTGAGTATGACTCCCTAACTGCGGAACTTGCTCAGCAGACATAATCTTTAAACAAATCCATCCAGGAACATCAATGAGAGATGGAGAAAGAGCAAGCAGTATTGGTGGAGAGTATTCCTCAGCTAGCTCAGTTCTCCACAGAATGTGAGGGATACGAAGTGAGGGTTCAAGAATTGGAAGCTAAACTTGCTCAGACAAGGGAGAAGCTTCTCAAAGCATCGCTAGTCCGTAATGTATTGGAGGGCCAAGTGCGTACAGCTCAGCAGAACTTGACACATGTGGGTGTCATCCACGTAAGTTTTGTTGATACTCTGTCCGAACTATCTCTCTTGAGCAATGACGAGGCAAGGCTGGAACGGGCTCGCACTAACATTTTGAACTCCAGGAATGAGAAGATGGCTGCTTTGGCACGACAGATCCGCGATTTAACTGCTCCTCCCCAATAATATACCTTTTTATTTCACCTATGATCGCTTTAGAATATAAATGATAGGCTAAGATGAAAGTAATATCAGAGATAATATAAACATGATATACTTTCGGTAAGGTTTGACTGAATGTAAATCTATTCAGAGGTAAGATAAACCTGATAGAATATAATCCAACTAAATTTGTATACAAAACACTATAAGAGGTAATATGAACATGATATGTTTACAAATTAGTTAAGCATATCTATTCAGAGGTCATATGAACCTGATAGAATATGATTCAACTAACCTTTGTATGTAGTATCGCCAGAATAAGATCTTTATCATACTCCGTTAAGCAAAGGAGATCAAGTATAGTACTTCTTCAGGAATTTACTGTTGATAGGAGCCATTATCAAATTTCTATTAGGCTTGGCTCATTTGTAAGCGCCATTTGAGAATGTTGTTACAATCATATAAGGGCCCTCTATTTCTTTACGATTATTTGTGTGAACTTCAGATATTATAAATATGGACGTAGTACAATACCGTATTTGTTGAGGACATCCCACAGGGGGATCTTTGGTGGACCTATTATTTGTTGCGTACGCTGAGTACAAATAATAAGTTCAAAACAAGCCCAATCAGAAATTTGGACGTGATAGGTTTTGAGGCTAGTAAAGATATCCTACTGGGGGATTTTTTTTATGGACCTATTTCTTCTTGTGCACGAGAGTGCAAGTAATAAGTTTAAGACAAGTCCTATCAGAGGTAATATTGATACTTGTAAAAATATGACTCTGTGGGGATAGTGGAGAGACATAGTTCAGAGGTAATAGGGAATTGAACCATTTTGGTGGACCTATTATTTCTTGTGCACAAGAGTGCAAGTAATAAATTTAAGACAAGCCCCGCCAGAGGTAATATGGACGTGGCAGTTTTTGTGGACCTAACACCACTGGCGTACTTAGAGTTAAGTACGGGTGTTAAGTTGAGATAACAACCGATATCAGAGGTAATATGGACATAATAATAGATAGCCAAAACTCGGAGGGTTTGCTCAAAGGTAATATGGACATGGCAAACTCATCCTGAGAGAAATATTATGATAACAGTTCAGAGGTAATATGAACGTAAACTAATGTCCAAAAATTCACTGGAGAGTGATTTGTTGAGTGTGGTCTATCCGAGCATGAAGATAGACCAAAGGATTGCTCCACCGGAGAGATTGATGGGACGATAGCTCAGAGGAAATATGAGCATGGCTAGCGTCTAACGAGGTCGATTTGAATAGTCACTGCGGGAGTATGCAAGTAGACCAAAGGATTGCTTCGCTGGAGAAATTTTGAGGATCCATCATCCATTGCGTATCCGAGACTCTTGGACACGGATGATGGCTTTTTACAAGAATTTGTAGCGAAGGGAAAAATGTTGCACATAGGCACTTGCTGAGGATGAAGAAACCAAGAGTTGATTTGTACATTTAGGTTGTGGACTTATTACCTATGGCGTCCTTAAGTACAAATAATAAGCTAAAATGACTAGCACTACCAGGGGTTATGCCAACATGATAGTAGAAAGTCGAAAAGAAGAACTTTACTCAGAGGTAATATGGACATGGAAAAGTTCTGAAAATATCTTACTCAAAGGTAATATGGACATGGTAAGATATGACTTTGTGGGGATAAAGAAAAATATGACAGAGGTAATATGAAAGTGACCATTTTTATGGTGATAGATTTACTCTACCGGAGAAAGTGGAGAGACATAGTTCAGAGGTCATATGGACGTGAACTGATCAATAGCAACAACCTGGGAGATTTGCTCAGAGGTCACTTGGACATGGAAAACTCAGCTGGAGAAAAAAAAATATTTGGACAACAGTTCAGAGGTAATATGAACATGAACCGATGTCCGAAAAACTCACTGGATAGTGATTTGCTAAGTGAGGATAGACTT
The DNA here is from genome assembly GCA_036927795.1 of Iris macrosiphon. NCBI lineage: Eukaryota > Viridiplantae > Streptophyta > Magnoliopsida > Asparagales > Iridaceae > Iris > Iris macrosiphon. Next base: position 103,193,438 of record JAYESA010000014.1, on the reverse strand, counting down.
GAAGGTTGCTCCACTGGGGAGAGTTTTAGGGACTCATTATCCGGTACTTCTTGAGGGGGCAAATTGCTACGTTGGAGTGAGATCAATTTGCCGTGACTGTCTCCTCATTTATAAATACAAAGTGATGACTTTGGCGTCAATTAACTCCTGGATTCTCTTTTTTAGTACATAGCATGCCTTTGTAGGGTGATGAATGTACCGATAAAAGAGATAATATTCTGGGTCATCGACCTTGCCAGCCCTTTCAGGGTATCTGATGTTGGGTAGCCGAAGTTTGTTTTTCCTTATCAATATATAAAAGATTTTTATGATGTCATCCTCATTGAAGGTGAAAGTCCTCTTTGGCTTTCGGGCTTCCGATACCTGAGTTGTACGGTCCTCAGGAAAGATGGTCATAGTTGCATCATCTTCGGACATAGAGGGAATTCTACCCGCAGCTTTGGATACTGCTATATTTTGTCAAGGGAGACTACCCCCAGATATGTCATTGTCTGGTTCTCCTTTGTCCATAGAAGTTGATTTAGAAGGACCTGCCTCTGGTATTACCGGATCAGACTTTGGAGGTTTGGAGTTTGCAAGAGATGCGGTATACCCTAACCCAAAACGAGTTTGTTGATAGTAAGGATCACCATGCAATGGTATTCGTCTGTCTTTTCCATAATTGAGGCCTTGTTTCAACTTCAAATTATAACCCATGTTTTGTATAATCTTCAAAGCCTGTGGGCTATATCTGTGGATTTGCATTTTCCCACTATCAGACTCGTGAGATTCTTCTTGTACAATAAGTCTATTCCGTATTCGACCGAAGATTATTTGATGTTGATCGTCGCGAGTAGGTGGAACAATAAAGACAGATTCTTCATGTGGCCCATATGTCATGACGACATTAGATGTTGACGCTACTTTCCACATGATCTCCCCACGCTTGGTAGTTAGGGGTACAAAATCTTGATTTTGACCCCTGTCTTTGCGTTTCTGGATCAGGAAACCACGCAAATTAGGAAAATTACAAGAAGAAGAAGAAGGCCTATTCTGCCTTTTTATATCAGTAGGCCTGTGGAGATTAGGAACCATAACCCTTTTTCTGCCATAGGAATACAACAGTTCACCCATGTGAGTGACATATGATCCATCATCTATCTGAGGAACGTATTTTTCCGTAAAATATGTATTCTTTACGCAGACAGACCGATCCTGACATAATTTGGATTTTTGCACAGGTTCGCCTGAAACAGGGAAAGTCCTCGTAATCTGTAAAGTGGGGACTTTCTTCTCCTATGGGCGTAAAAGCTTAGAGGTTGAAAGATTCGCCGCTTGTTTTCTCTTGATGTGATCAAAGGGTACCTCTGCCTCGTCACAGACATGAGATATAATTTTACGCACATGGTGTGTTTGAAACTTCTGGATTGGCACTGAGGCATTGCCAGAAGTCTTGTTTACGATGTCACAGACGGGAGACAAAGTTCTACGCACAGGGCATGTTTAAAACTTCTGGATTGGCACTGAGGCATTACTAGAAGTCTTGTCTACCATGTCACAGACGGGAGACAAAGTTCTATGCACAGGGCGTGTTTGAAACTTCCGAATTGGCACTGAGGCATTGCCAGAAGTCTTTTCTACCACGTCACAGATGGGAGACAAATTTTTACGCACTAGGCGTGTTGGAAACTTCTGGATTGGCACTGAGGCATTGCCAGAAGTCTTATCTACCACGTCACAGATGGGAGACAAAGTTCTACGCACAGGGCGTGTTGGCTGTGTTGTCACAGCTTTGTTGATCAGAGAGTGAGAGATTGAAGGAAGGGTAGAGGAGGTCTTGGGCATTCACACTTTACGCAGCTTTCTGTTGTCCAGGACAGAGAGGGAATGAGAGCTACCCCCTGTACGAAGCATGTCTTCATAAGCAAATTGGTCGAACTGGAGGACGAATGTCTTCTTCGTCGATCCAATGGATACATCATCGTGTTGAGCAATGGCTTTCTCGTCAGATGAGAAAGTGGTCCCCAACAGAGTTGCCATCTCGTGTTTGAATAAACAAAAAAAAAGAGAGAAAAAGAGGGTTTATACGAAACCTTTCCTTTTTTTGCTTACAAACAAGAAAAAGAGTACAATTAATCCTACACGAGGATATTAAGTACAATAAAAATAATTTTGGGAAAAAATTGCTATAGGAGTCTGATCTGCGGTCGATCACTTTGTCCCTTGGACCATATGATGATGATGAAGTGCTGTAGAAGAAGAAGAAGCTTCGAAGGTTGCAGGTGGGATTGAATTCTCGTTGCTAAAGTTGTCAATCAACACTCTCTGTCTGTGCTCTCTCTCTGATTCTTGATCCCTCCCTCCTTTTTTCTTTGTGACCAGAGGTCTCTATTTATAGAGATCAGTCACAATAACTGTCCAGTTAGCGTAGAAGCCAAACTATGAAGAAAATGGCATCTTTTATGCGGCGGTTATAATAACTGCTACCCACGTTTGAATGATCTCCTGAATCCGCGTATGACACGTATTCCATTATGAGGTAACGCGTATAACTACTTCTCAAAGATCACGGCATGCAAGCCACGTAGATAACTGTACCTTGCATAGAGATGGTTGGCGTAGAAGCCAAATAACTGTCTTGTTGGCGTAAAAGCCAAATAACTGTCTTGTTGGCGTAAAAGCCAAGCTCTGCGTAAAACTTTGAGGATTCATGAATAACAGGCGACCAGCGTAAAATAGCCGATTAACCGTCATGACTGAGGCCTTGAGCGTATTCTAGGCTAAATAGCCTTATCACGTGCCTTTGCAAATATAGTCGAGTTGGCGTATTTCAAGGAGATAGCATACGACGTACTCTTATAGTTAAAAATAGCCTGGTTGGCGTAACATGCAAGGATAGTGATGTGAGCATATTAGTCACAGTTTTAGCTTTTCCCAGTCATTTAAAAATAGGACAAAATCTCGTGCATTAAATGCAGAGATCTGTCCTCATCTCGTGCATTAAATACAGAGATATGCCTCGAGCTTTGTACGAGAGACAACTTTTGACGTGGCATCTGATTTTGTCTCATCTTGAGCGTAAAGGCTCATTTTTGCTCATATAGAATAGGCAGCGTATTATTTGAATGCGTAAAAATGACTTGTATCAAGAATATGTCACTAAACGACAGCCTGGGTCTCTGTGCAAAATTATTATCTCAGCCGTCCTCTCGATCGTCGTACAGTACTTTTTGTTAGTAGTCAGGTTCACTGTTTTGTCTGACAGATTCATTCGAGGAATACAAAGAGTTTCTCATAAAAATATACGTTGCATTAAAAGCAAACATATTTTACGCAGGTGGGGTATAGCAACCTTTTTACGCCAAAATAGCCTTGAAGTGCTGCCTTACGCGGGCTGTTCTGAAGCCATATTTTATGCCATGCAGCCTTAAAGCTTTGTTTTACGCGTATAGCTCTGAAGTCATATTTTACGCCACACAGTGCTGAAGCTCTATTTTATGTGGACTTCATATATGTTGGGAGTTTTACACGTATAATTCCCCAGCATAATAGCCGATTAACCGTCATGACTGAGGCCCTGAGCGTATTCTAGGCTAAATAGCCATATCACATGCCTTTGCAAATATAGCCGAATTGGCATATTTCGTTGAGATAGCATACGGCGTACTCCTATAGTTGAAAATAGCCTGGTTGGCGTAACATATAAGGATAGTGATGTGAGCATATTAGTCACAATTTTAGCTTTTCCTAGTCATTTAAAAATAGGACAAAATCTCGTGTATTAAATGCAGAGATCTGTCCTTATCTCGTGCATTAAATGCAGAGATATGCCTCGAGCTTTGTACGAGGGATAACTTTTGATGTGGCATCTGATTTCGTCTCATCTTGAGCGTAAAGGCTCATTTATGCTCATGTAGAATAGCAGCGTATTCTTTGAATGCATAAAAATGACTTGTATCAAGAATATGTCACTAAATGACAGTCTGGGTCTCTGTACAAAATCATTATCACAGCCGTCCTCTCGATCGTCGTATAGTACTTTTTGTCAGAAGTCAGGTTCACTATTTTGTCTGACAAATTCATTCGAGGAATACGAAGAGTTCCTCGTACAACTTCACGTTGCATTAAAAGCAAACATATTTTACGCAGGGGGGTATAGCAACCTTTTTACGCCAAAACAGCCTTGAAGTGCTGCCTTACGCGGGCTATTCTGAAGCCATATTTTATGCCATACAGCCTTAAAACTTTATTTTACACATATAGCTCTGAAGTCATATTTTACGTCACACAGCGCTGAAGCTCTGTTTTACGCAGACTTCATGTATGTTGGGGGTTTTACGCGTATAATTCTCCAGCGTATTTCATGCTTCTATAGTTGCGACGTAATATTACTCTTCTAGATTAGACTCGACTAGGACCTTCATAGGCCACCATTAAAACGTGTCACGACCCGTACCCAGAATTTGGGCATGAGCCGTGGGTACGTCTAGTCTACGCCGCAGCATCGATGGTAGAACGATGTCTAGATCTTAAGTCTACTAAACATAACTCACAACATAACCTGTCAATGATCATAACTCCACACGGAGGACAATGAATATGCATAATTCTCTGCAAAACATATGGTACTCAATCACAATAACTATAGGAAAGTAAATGGCACGATAAGATATAAAAGATAAGAAAGTTCTGACATGATCCTAGCACACAACTCAAGTACAACAATAATCTAGAGTCTAGCTATCCTAACATAAGTAGTCTACATAATGCAATCCAAATCTCAAGTAGAATAATTTAATACATAGATAACTAGACCAAGAAGCTGTCTAAACGACTGTGGGTGGTGTCTACTCTAAGGAGAGTGACTCATCTGGAATCTTCGGTATGTAGTCTCCCTCTACTCCTGGACTGTAGTGAGTAGGACATAAATTCTCAAGGTTCTCTGAAAAATATTATCCTGTCAGGATTGGAGCGAAGCACAAATACTAAACAATAGTTTCAATTATATTGACAAAAACTATAAGACGGTGTAAGTAAATATATGATAAAAAAATACTAAAAAATAGGAAATACTAGATAGACATGTAATCAGCAATAGTACTAACTAGCAATGAACAAATATATGTGAATGCTAGAAATGAGTAAACTGGAATAAAAATAAAAATTATAACTAAGTGTTATGAAATATTAGTTTACTATGTGATCAGCTTGGGACTAGATAAGGCTTGTTATATATGATTGGCTATGATACATGTGAGGTCATGCTAACTATCTGGTTAGCTATGATGCGAGCAATAGTCAGGCTAATCATATATAATAGGCTACGAGGCATGTAAATGGTTAGTCTACACCCAACGTGATATGTGGGGTGAGCTATGATGCATGTAAAGTGGGGTATGATCACATAATCTTGCTAATATTTTCCCGTCCCTAGCTAGTATGATGGATTACAATCATGACTCCTCATGACAGGTATCTATGATACTAATCCATGTATGCACAGTATCAGAATCAAGCATACACTACAATTAGAATCATAGTAATAATCAACATAATAAAAACTGTCAGAGATTGTACTCGCCTGAAGTCCTGAGCAAGGTGTGTCTCTCGATGCCCAAGCTGGTGTCACACAGACCTATATATGGTACGTTACATCAATACAAGGTCCTGAAATAAAAATAAGTAAAACTGATGTAATTCTAAGTCATAAAGCCATTTCTAAGTCAAACCGACTATTACTAGGTTGTATGAGTCCAACACTAGGATACTAAGTCAATACACTATGAAACTAAGCTATACTAGTTAATCTAAGATACTATGAAATACACAAAATGTTGTTTCCTAAGATACACAAGTTTAATATAGAAAAATAGTAATTTGTATATATATACAAGTCAATATTTATAGTATCTTAACTAATCAATGAAATTATGATACCTTGGCCTTGTACCAAAGCGTATCACACTACCTATCTTAATACTCAAACCCAATACCTTGGTATCGACCCATTACCTTAACATTACCTTGGTATCCCAAGGTAATTCAAAACCTAGTGAATATAGCTAATATATAATACACACTAGTATACATACCTATCTACTAATAATACAATACCACATTTACATATATACATATAGCTAACTATATACTACTCAAGTATCTCACTAACTATCTATTATATAATAAGTATATATATCACTAGCTATCTATACATACTAACTACTAAACTAACTATTACTAACTTGTATTTTAAACTAACTGTTACTCTTAACTATTCTAACTAAACCAAATACCCCACTCAAATAATACCCAACTAAAGTAATAATCAAATACCTTACCTGAACTGAATCTGAAACCGAATTGATACCTTGATACTGTGTTGATAATGCACAGTGAGGCTCCTACTGCAGGTTCTCTGTTGCTGAACTGTATCCCCTATTGCACGAGTACTTCTCCCTCTGTGTGCTGCTACTGCAGTGGCTACTAGCAGCTGGCTTCTTCCCTTTGCTGCTTGACTGAACTGCCTTCTCACTTGGTCATTGCCCGACCCTTCGAGTTAAAACTGCTACTGCTAAGCTTCAGTTGACTGTGCATCCTTTCAAATGCCACTAAGCAGTGCCCTGATGCACTACCAGCATCCTCCTTCAGTTGTTGTACTGCAGTGTGTAGTGCTCTGCTTGTTCCCTATTGCAGCTCCCTCCTTTGCTGAAGCTCCATAAGCCTGCATCGAGCCTGCACCTCCCAATGCAGCTACTGTAGTGTGCTTCCCTCTGTACTATCACTCGAGCACTTGGCTTCCCACTTCAGTTGCTGTCTAGCAGTAAAGGCTCCCTGATACTGTCACTGTGCCCATACTTCCCTGCTGAAGTTGCAGTAGGATATTGCTCCCCTCCCTCACACACACACACACACACACACACACACACACACACACACACACACACTCACTCACAAACACATACATAGCACACTCACACACACTGAAACCAACTCAATACAACCCAAACTTCCATATATACTGGTACACAGTGTGCACAGTATACACACAGAGACCGAGGAACCCGACTCTTCATAACAGTCCCACACCAATATATATACATATATACATTAATACATACATATATATATATATATATATATATATATATATATATATATATATCCAATACATATGAATTAGACCATATAAATGGGTATACTTCCTATTAAATATTTCATCAAACATCTAGTGTGCCCCAATGTGATACTCTATGATATACCACAAGTCTTCATGCATAACCCCCCTCCCCCAATATACATCTAAAATATTTACATATTCTATATAGATATATCATATACATATAGTATGATTAGTGATATGAAAGTTAGGGAAAATACATCCTTAAATCCAAAAACCTCCAAATAACATATGACACCATGAAGAAATTATCATAAAACCAATAGAGACTCATGCTCTCCCCTCTATGGCTATTCTTAAACCATGGGTGGGCTCCTAATGGCCAAACAAATGATAAAAACAAAATTTAAAAGAGAGTTTTCAGATTTTTATCTATTGGGAGATGGATTCCCAATGTGATTTCTTCTTCTCCAAGGCTCCTTGAACTCTAAGCTTTTAGGCATCTTTTGATAAGAAAAAATGAGAGACTTGAGGTTTAGAAATTCTAAAATTTGTGGAGAAAAATAAAGGGTTTTTGGGGAGCTATTTATAGAATTTCTTCATGAGTCATGAATGGCTTTGAGGGAGGCTCCCTCTCTTCTTATAGGGCCGGCCATACCTAGTCTAGGGTTTGGTTAATGCACAATGTCTTATTTGCCCTCAATGGCTTATCATAAAGAGTTATTTAATAAGGAGTTTAGTCCTAAGTGAGAGATTTCACTCGATTCTAATTAATAGAATATGGATTAGTCTAGTGGGTTAAATGTCAAGTCTAAGCGAGGTACATGGTCATATCAAGGCTAGTCCACTAACCAATGCCATTAATAAATATAATATAATATATATATTATCTATCATGCAACTATTAATATAATATATATAAATATTATAAATGACCATAAAGTTCCTACTCTAGAAATATGGTAGTGACTATATATATATATATATATATATATATTAGTACTATAATATCCAACCTAGTATCTCAACCACTAACCCAAACCTTAACTCAACTTCATAATACCTTGAACTACCCCTAACTTGGTATCCATAACTATCTCTTATCTATTTATAAACACTCCAACCTACACAGTAGTATCAGACTACCTAACCCTCACACACTATCCCCAATATCAAGTATCAGGTATATACCTAGGTTTCATATCCTCTACCTTCATCTCTCACTCACTAGCTAATTACCCAACTCCCTAACTCACCCATAAACTACCAACCAATACATCCTAGTCACCTCACACACAAGTATTTAGTGATACACTTGGTATCAGACACAGGTTTGTTCAGACCTGGCATACACACACACTCAATTACACTTGCTAATTGACACATCAACCTAACTTGCCCATAATACACTACTACCCACACTACCTTTCACCAACTTCCAACTCATGGCATCTATATTAAGACACACAGACCAAATATCAATTAGTAACTAACTAACACTAACTACCCATGATTCATAAATACACTAATACACTACCCATATCCCCATATCTTGGTATCACGTCAATATCTCAGTTATCCTATCTATTACCTTGATCGATACTATAACTCAAGGATAACATTAACACCCTACATTCTAAAATCCTACTTAAAACCCTCAACCAACTTAACTATATCATGACTATTCAATGCCTTAGCTCAAAGATATGCACCCAATCACTCTAGTATCAGATCTGATACCCTCCTCTCACAGCCACACACACTTGGGTCTCACCAATATCTACCTGGTCTCTAAAGTAACACACACACACACATATATGTCACACTAACACCTACACTCACTAACTCATTCCCTCAACCTTACACATACATACTTACATATATACACCTCACTGATCAGTTGAGCTGAAACCTAACCTAGTATCTCAGTTCCCTCTCCACTTATTATAATACTGCAGCAAGTACTGCTGCAAAAGCTTGCAGTTCTTGCAATACCCGAGCCCTTACTTGCTGTGCACCTCCACACCATTGACCACACTCACCAGTACACCAATAGGCCCCAACTCACCCTTCCCACTCTTGACAAAACATTCCCTGCTGCTATACTACTTTCCCCTTCACAAATACTACTTGCACAAAAAGAGAGGAAGCTATTGCTGTTATATATGGCTATTATTTTGCCTTTACAAAATTGAAATTTGAACCTTGAACTCGTCTCTTACTATACTACTCATATTCCCCTGCATGTATGCTTGTGTACCATACCTTATATGGAATACAATCCCCACACTTCAAATATACTAGCCAACTCTTAACACCAATGCAGACACTCTCACTTCCCTGATACTTGCACACTTTGCACTCTTCACTTGACCCTTACCACGAATGCATTAACCACCTGCACCACATGTGCAGTCACCCAACACAAGTATTCCCCCTCCTCCATGTTGCTGAACCAACATCGATACACAGTGTACTGAACCAATTCCCCTTCCAATGTCACTTACTCATACTAATACCATAATATCAGACCAATACACCAATACATGTCTAATTATCAAACACTATCAACTAACTCAAATCCCTAACCATATGCACAAGTGTGCAAGCATAGACATCTTACCTCACCTGTCCACTTAGCAAAACCCGTGGTGAGTTGAACCCACGAGGAATGGCACAGAACAGCAGGCTCCAGGTGTCCCCGTACCTTTCGCAATACCGGAATTTCTAGATACCCCGACCTTGCTAGAGATTTGGCACACACACACTCAATTATACTTGCTAATTGACACATCAACCTAACTTACCCATTACCCATAATACACTACTACCCACGCTACCCTTCACCAACTTCTAACCAAGCATCTATATCATCAACAACAACAACAACAACAACACTAGCAACAACAGCTTCAGCAGCAGGAACAAAATGCCCTGTTAAACCAAGGGTTGCAGACGGCCCTGGAACAAGACGGAAGAACAGATTCTGGGGCATCTATTAGATTTTATAGACTGAATCCTAAATACTTCGATGGCACAGAGGACGCAAGCATAATATATGATCGGCTCTAGGATATTGAGACCGTTCTAACAGCGGCTAAAGTTTCAGTCGAGGAACAAGTTGACCTGGTCTGACTATAACTCCAAGATCTGGCAAAAGATTGGTGGGCTACGATGAAGTAATTTGGGATTGTGGCTCAATATGAGTTACAGCAAAGGTTCATTAACCTCAAGCAAGCTGGAAGGACAGTAGGCTGCTATGTGGCAGAATTTTATCGACTTAGTAGATTTTCTCCAACCATGGTGGCAACAGAGTTGGAGAGAGTAATGAGGTTCCAGGAGGAACTTTACTTGGAGATCTTGCACATGGTAGAGGTGCACGACTATCAGATCTTTGAGGCGGTGTTAATAGCATCCAAGAGAGTTGAGCTTACTTCCTAGAGGATGGCATCCAGAAGAGTAGATCAGGAGAGGCCTCATGGATAGAACAATGAGGGAGGACCACTACCCAGAACGTCAGTACCATCACCTGGCGTTCGTATACATGATTCAGCACCGCAGAGGGCGGCAGTTTTAATAGTGACAATACTAACTCGACAACAACAGCCGAGGCAGCAACAACAACAACAACGACTGAGAGCACCGACAGGTTGTACCTACTATGATAATGAAGGTCATATCCGGGTTATTTGTCGGGCAGCTAAAAGACTATGTTTGAGATGTGGGAGCCCTGATCACAAGGTTGCCATGTGCCCATTGATGCAGAGGACAGGAGGGCCAGTACAATAATTTTTTATATTACCAGTTCCAAGGGTAGTGCAGCAAGGAGGACCAGCAGTAACAGTACGACCTTTGGCTCAACGTCTATTGCTGACGCAGGCCTAGCTTTATAGGCAACAACAACAGAATCAACAGGGGCTGCAACTAAGGCAACAAGGAAGACAGCAGCAGGAAGCTCAACAAGGCCAAGGGCAGGCACTCACCTTATCTTTGGAGGAAGCTATGGCATCGTACGACGTAGTGGCAGATAACATTTTTCTTATAACCTTTTCTATCATATCATTAATTAATTCTGGAGCTTCGTACTTATTTATATTTGTATAATATTTGAGACGTATTGGATTAAAGTTTAAGGCTTTGCCAGCGAGGATGAATATACTTATTGGCAATGGGATCGTAGAAGTTAGTAGGGTGTGCCTAGCATGTCCAGTCGTAGTATGTGATTATTTATTACTTGCAAAGTTGATCGAGTTTTTTATGGATAACTTTGACGTTATCTTAGGTATGGACTAGTTGAAAGACAGCCATGAAACGATAGACTGTCGTAAGGGTAGAGTATTATTTAGAATTCTTGGTCTAGAAGAGTTTGTCCTTAGCATAATAATAAGAGACCAGCATAAGGGAGGAGTCGTAATAGTAGCAAGGAAAGCAAATCCGATGCCCAAGATAGTTGAAGAGTTCATGGATGTCTTTTCCAACGATCTTTCCGGATTACCCCCAGTTAGAGCAGTAGAATTTTGTATAGAGTTGGTGCCAGTAGCAGAACCAGTATCCTAGAAGGTGTACCCAATATCACCATCAGAACTTGATCAGTTATATTGATACGTCAAAGAGCTAAAGGAGAATAAGTTTATTTAGACCAGTGCATCACCATGGGGAGCCCTAGCGGTATTGGTGAAGAAAAAGGATGGATCGACGCAGTTGTGTATGAATTACATGTGACTTAATGTAGTAACCGTGAAGAACAAGTACCCATTACCAAGGATTGATGATTTGTTCGACCAGTTAAGTGGAGCAAGAGTCTACTCTAAAATAGATTTACGATCAGGATATCATCAGGTGTGAGTCTGGGTACAGGATATACCAAAGATAATATTTAGGTCACGATATAGGCATTACGAATTCTTAGTTATAACATTTGGGACTGACTAATGCTCCAACGGTATTCATGGACTTGATGAACCGTATTTTCATGCCTTACTTAGACCAATTTGTGGTAGTATTCATCGATGACATCCTAGTATATTCTCATAATAAGGAGGACCATAAAGAATATCTCAGGAAAATTCTTCAAACTTTGAGGGAGCACCAGTTATATGAAAAGTTTAGTAAGTGTGAGTTCTGGCTGGATCATATTTTCTTTCTTGGACACATTATTCGGGAGCAGGAGTGTTAGTTGATCCCAAGAAGGTAGAGGAAGTAGAGAGCTGGCCAATTCCGAAGACAGTAGCAGAAGTGCATAGTTTTCTAGGCTTTACTACAAAAGATTCATGTCAGATTTTGCTAAAATTTTGGCACCATTGACTCGGTTGACGTGCAAGAAAGTTAAATTTGTGTGGTTAGCAGAATATCAGATAGCCTTTGAAGAGTTGAAGAAGAAGTTAATCTCTGCTCCAATCCTTACTCTTCCAGCAGTCTCCGGAGGATTCACAGTATACTTTGATGCATCTGGAAAAGGACTTGGATGTGTTTTGATTCAATAAGGGAGAATGATAGCATATACTTCTTGGTAGCTCGGAGATCATGAGAAGAACTATCCAACTCATGATTTGGAGTTAGCAACAGTAGCGTTTGCACTTAAGCTATGGAGGCACTACTTATATGGTGATCAAGTAGAAATATTCACAGATCATAAGAGTTTGAAGTATGTGTTCATGTAGAAGGATCTGAAAATGAGGCAGAGGAGATGTCTAGAGTTGTTAAAATATTATGAATTCAGTACCATCCAGACAAGGCTAATGTAGTAGCTGATGCACTTAGCAAAAGAGGTAGAACATTTATGTTGACTACTCAGAAACACATTCTAGAAGACTTACGAGAGATGAGAATCGAGATAGTACTTCCATAGAGTACATGAGTTCAGGCTAGCCTACAAATTCAGTCAACCTTGGTAGATATGATCAAACCAGCTCAGGTCTTCGAAAGGAGTTGATAATACATGCAGATGGAACACTTAGGTTTGGTAATCTTCTATGCATGCCAAGTAGGAATATTCGGTAAGAAGTTATGACTGAAGCACACAATTCTTTATTTTGTGCTTCCTTTGTGGTACTTGTTATTTAGGGTCTAACTCCTCTGGTTTTATATGGCCAGGTTTTGAGCCAGTATATGAGGATCCGACGTACTTTCTCCCAACTCATGTCACACACCAGAAATATGATCACAAGCGATAGCGAGTGAGTTTTCTTCTTCCCTACTTGTCTTGTACATTTACTTCTTTTTGGCATTTAGCCACCGACACCTGTTATCCGACTCGTCTAGATGTTAGTTTTTTTACATGATTGTATTAAATCAGACTACAGCTGATCACTGTTATGTACTTTTGTTACTCTTCCAGCTTCTTATTTTGTACAGCTGGACTCTAGAATATTTTAAGAAAGCGATTGGGACGCCTTATTGCTTATCATATATGCTCTATATTTACTATTTCTTATTTGAATGATTGAGACATAGAAGTTCTTGACCAAAGGATACTTGATTATAGCATTCAACCCCTTGTCTTATACAGCCGTGATCGCCGTTTGACGTATAATACTTTGTACGTGATAGCTGGCCATGTCTGTCTCCGTATTCCGGTACTGGGCATGACACACATGCCATAAGTGCACACACACAACTACATGTATATATGCCTACACGGTGCTCATTCAACTCATAGCACTCTCCACACAACCCAATATCGAACACATGGTATGCACCATTGCGATCACTCTATGATACATTACTCCAAAGCCCATGAAACATCAAACACATATAATATAATATCATATCTAAATAAATAGTATATATATATATATATATATATATATATATATATATATATATGTGTGTGTGTGTGTGCACACAACTACATGTATACATGCCTATACGGTGCTCATTCACTCATAGCACTCTCCATACAACCCAATATCGAACACATGGTGTGCACCATTGTGTATCACTCTATGATACATTACTCCAAAGCCCATGAAACATCAAACACATATAATATAATATAATATAATATCTAAATAAATAGTATATATATATATATATATATATATATATATATATATATATATATATATATATATATATATACAAAAATCTATTATTTAGTGAAGAGTGATACTAATTGGGCAAAACCTCCAAATTTGAGACACAAAATATCCACGAGAAGAAATCATAGATCTAGATAAATGAGGTTTTCTAGCACCTAGATCTGGCTATAGAAAATAAATTTCACCTATGAGAGAGTTCCTATAGGTCCAATGGATCTTCTTAACCATAAATAGAGTAGAAAATCAACTAGGTTTTGAGTGACCTCCTTGAAGAACTCCAAATTTAGACACACGAAAGATGAAGCAGACACAAGCCTCAATACATAGACTCCTCTTCAAGCTTTCTCTTGCAATGATAAGCATCTTAGCCTCCTTTAAAAATAAAAAATGAGGGAGATGGGATTTATAGCGAAGAAATTAGGGTTTTTTCTCAAGTTTAGGGGATGAACTAAATAAAATTAAATGGAGGTCATTCATGAATAAAGATATTTATATAGATTTCCCTATAGGGTTAGGGTGTGTGTCATGATGGTTTGATTTGACTCAAAATCCCCTCTCATTATTTCATGAATATGATCTAATTTAACTAAAGGAATGGATCTCTACAAATAAAAAAAGAATATTACTTTCATGACACTAAACTTAATTAATTCTAATTGTTAAAGTCTTGACTAGCAATAATTAGCACTAATTAACACTTGCAAATTCTAATTGGTTAGCTACTAATTATTACTAATATAATTCTAGGCAACCACTAATATAAAATAATATAATAAAAATAATAATTACTATTCAAAATTACCAAAATGCTTCTATATTGGAAAGTGGTAGTTACAATCCTACCCCCTATGAAAAAATTATCTTCAAAATTTAAAGATGGTCGTACCCCCTTCTAGGTTAAACCCTAAACCCATCTAAAATCATAAAAGTATATAATTTAAAGAAATCACTAATTATTATCGCATGCATGGTTATGGCTTCTATCTGTCTTGATATTGCAGTCTCTGTCAGGGTATACTACTAATTATGCTAACTATATAACACAAGCAACTATAAGGTACTAAAGAATCAATCAAATCAAATGGATAAAAAATGACAAAAAAAGGAACATAACTTGCTAACCCATCACCTGTAGAGTCGGCCTCCTCGACCATCATCACAAATTCCCTGCCCTGCTAGGGTGGTTCCCTTTGCGGGTGTTGGGCAATCTGCGATGCCACAGGTGGCCTAACTCCACCTCTCTGTCCTTGGTCTACTCATTGCCTTGGACAATGAAGGGTCAAGAGATAATCCTTCACCAGATGCTTCGTTGATCCAAAATGCAAGCACGCTCCTAGCCTCTTCCTACACACCTCCCTAGTGTGTCCAATCTTTCTGCAATAGGTGCATTGATGAGCCCGTTGTACCTGTCTTTGAGGCTGTTATGGCACATGTTGTACCTGAGCTTGAACTGGAGCATAAATTGGCGCCTAAAACTGCAGCGGCTGAAACGCCCTCATCTCTTAGAAATAGGGCCATTTAGTTGGACCCACGCTACTGCTGCCAATTATCTCCTGGTCCTTCTTGGGCCTCAAACTCAGGTCCCTCTCGACCTTGCAGGCCTCCATAAGAATCGCCGCGTACGTCTTATGGCTTGAAGAAATAAGGGCCTTCACATCCAAGTTTAGGCCTTCCTTGAAGCTGCTCGTCCTGTCCTCCAGATCTCGTACCATATTAACCGCATACCGTCTCAGCCTACCAAATTTTATGGGGTACTCTACCGACATGCCCTCATGTTGGAGGTTCTGAAACTGTCGCTCTAGGTTGAGTTTCTCCGTGCACAGGAAGAACTTTCTCTTGAACAGATCCTTGAAGCTATCCCATGTCAACCCTGGATCAGAAATCTGTGGTTCAATTCGGAACCAAGTGCTAGCAATATCCGACATCTGCAATCTAGTCGCCCCTATCCTCAAGTCTTCAGAAATACGAGACAAGAGCATAATATGCTCGAGGTGCTCGAGCCAGTCGTCAGTGTAGATAATATCCTTTGTCCCCTTGAAGTTGTGGGGACCTAACTTCTTGAAATACTGTATGTTGCCCGGTCTGGGCTATGCACCCTGTGGCTGGGGCGACGCCATATTCTCCACTGCAACCAATTCAACCTGGTGGACATTCTCAATGTCCTGGCATAGTATATCCACCTGTCTCTGTTGTGCCACCATCATCTCTTAAAATATGATCAACATCTGTGCCCCGTCAGCTGGCACTGGTGGCGGGGGTGGAAGACCCTCCCATCTTGCTGAAATTATCCTCTGAACTGCTGGAGGAGAAGGAGGATAACCCTCCGCAGCGGCTAGAATAATCCTCTGAACATGTGGGAGGGGGGAGGACCCCCAAAATAGTTGAGGCCCCCACCAGAACTGGGAAGGCAGCCCTCCGAACTGGTAGAGGTAGAACAGTGTCTGCTGCTGCTTGGACAGGTGGTCGAAAAGTCGCCAACCTCTCCGAAGATGCTGCTGAACGCTATGACCTGGTCTTTGGCAGCATCCTGAAGACAAATCAAAACGAAGGAATCAATATTGCACAAGATACAAAATTATCAAAGAAGGACAGTAATATTTCAAAGAAAGGAATATTTAGAATGGTAAGAACAACAAGAATCAATATATTATAAATGTTTCTAGTTGTTATTGAGTATTCTCCCTCTCATCCTAGTACCCTATATCCTATCCTATCCTATCTTATCCTATCGCAGGCTCACAGTAGCACAACTAAGCCGTTGCACTACCACAATATCGCACTAGTTACGAAGCTCGACCTGCTTAGGCCACCACAAAAATGTCTCACAACCCACACCCGGAAAGGGTACGAGTGCGTGGGTACGTCCAGCCTATGCCACAACATTGGCGGCAGAATGCTGTCTAGGTCAGTAAATATTAATCTCACACAGTAATATTTAACCTGTCAATGATATCTCAACTCCAAAATATAGGACAATATAATAATAATGGTATGATAAATACTCAATCACATATCTAAAGCAAGATAAGATATCAAAGAAGTCTAACATGACTACGAAATCTAAACATCAATAACATTCAATAATATCAACAATAACTAAGTCTCAAATATAAGCCAAAAATAAATTCGGTACTAAATGTTAATAAAAACTAAGTAGGATAACTAGTGATTCTGGCTAGACCTTTCGACAATCACTCCTGAGTGGCAGGGCCCATGGTTGCTATCCCCTCATGTGGTCTGTAGTACGTGGGACACCAGTCCTCTAAGTCGTCGACTGAAAAAATATATCAAATCAGGATGGAACGAGTACAACCCAATAGCAGTTCCAATTAATTAACAAAGACTATAAAACAATAAAATAGATGATGCTATACACAATGTGAAATAATAAGCTAATGTAATGGCAATAGTAAAGGAAGACAAACAATGTAACCAATAGGGTATAACCAGTGCATATATGAAATAAAAGAGAATGAACTACAATATCATATAAAGAGGCAATATAATCTATGAACTGAATATATAACTATAATATACAATGTGTTTTAAAATACTAAATAGATATATGATCATCTTGGGAGATTCAATGATTTATACTAAGGAAAAACTAGCTCAACCATACGTGAAGTATATGATTAGCTAGTAGCCGATGATTTAACTACTTGCCAATAGTTCTTGATCACATATCTAGCTAGTACTTTCCCAGCCCTGACTGATGCGATGGATCCAACCATGACACATTACTAGCTAATGTATCCAATGTTAACCAATATTATCCAATGTTATCTAATACCAAGAAAGGAGCTAATGTATTTGATGCCATCGCGATGAGTTAATGTATCATCTCATAACTGAAGATCCAATGTCAATACCAATCCATGTACCATAGTGTCAAGAATCAGATATAACATTTCTAAATACTTAAAATATAGTAATTATCAAATAATAAAAACTATCAGAGAATGTACTCGCCTGAGGTCCAATCAATGAATGCAAAACGATGTCCGAATTAGAGTCACACTGACCTATATATGAAATATCATGTCAACATAGTGTTTTAGAATGATAATGAAGTTAAACTAGTTATTTTTTTAGGTCTCAAGACACCTCTAGGTCAAACTAGGTCACACTAAGTCAAATCAGTAAATTCTAGATCAAATTAGTCATATATATATATATATATATATATATATATATATATATATATATATATAGCTAATATTAGTTACCTCAAGGTTAAGGATTAACTTAAGGTAATACTCATCTCATGCATGGATATAATATACATATATGTATCATATATCAATATACTTATTAGTACTATAATACTCAACCTAGTATCTAATCCACTAACCCAAACCTTAACTCAATCTCATAATACCTTGACCTACCCCTAACTTGGTATCCATACCTATCTCTTATCTATTTATAAACACTCTAACCTACAGTTAGTATCAGTAGTATCAGACTCCCTAACCCTCACACACTAGCCCCAATATCAAGTATCGGGTATATACCTAGGTTTTATATCCTCTACCTTCATCCCTCGATCACTAGCTAATTACCCAACTCCCTAACTCACCCATAAACTACCAACCAATACTTCCTAGTCACCTCACACACAGGTATCTAGTATTACACTTGGTATCAGACACAGGTCTGTTTAGACCTGGCACACACACTCAATTACACTTGCTCACTGACACATCAGCCTAACTAATCCATTACCCATAATACACTACTACCCACAATACCCTTCACCAACTTCCAACTTATGGCATTTATATTTAGACACACAAACCAAGTATCAATTAGTAACTAACTAACTAACTAACACTAACTACCCATGAATCATAAATACACTAATACACTACCCATATCCCCATATCTTGGTATCAAGTAAATATCTCAACTACCCTATATATTACCTTGACTAATACTATAACTCAAGGATAACATTAACACCCTACATTCTAACATCCAACTTAAAACCCTCAACCAACTTAACTGTATCATGACTTTTTAATTCCTTAGCTCAAAGATATGCACCCCATCACTCTGGTATTATATCTGATACTCTCTTCTCACAGCCACACACACTTGGGTCTCACCAATACCTCTATGGTCTCTAAAGTAACACACACACATATATGTCACACTAACACCTACACTAACTAACTCATTCCCTCAACCTCACACACACACACAGACACACCCACACACCCACCCACATACACACACACATATATACACCTCACTGATCAGTTGAGCTGAAACCTAACCTAGTATCTCAGTCCCCTCTCCACTCATTGCAATACTGCAACACATACTGCTGCAAAAGCTTGCAGTTCTTGCAATACCCGAGCCCCTACTTGTTGTGCAACTCCACACCATTGGCCACACTCACCAGTGCACTAATAGGCCATAACTTCCCCTTCACACTCTTGACAAAACCTTTCCTGCTGCTATACTACTTCCCCCTTCACAAATACTGCTTGCATAACAAAAAAATAACAAGCTATTGCTGTTATATATGGCTGCTGTTTTGCCTCTAAAAAGTTAAAATTGGAACCTTGAACTCCTCTCTTACTATACTACTCATATTCCCCTATATGTATGCTTGTGTACTAAATCTCATATGGAATACAATCCCCACACTTCAAATATACAAGCCAACTCTTAACACCAATACAGACACTCTCTCTTCCTTGATACTTGCATACTTTGCACTCTTCACTTGACCCTCACCACCAATGCACTAACCACCTGTACCACAAGTGCAGTCACCCAACATAGGTACTCCCCTCCTCTATGTTGCTGAACATACATCAATACACTGTGTACTGAACCAATTCCCCTTCCATTGTCACTTACTTATACTAATACCACAATATCAGACCAACATACCAATACAGGTCTAATTATCAAACACTATCAACTAACTCAAATCCTTAACCATATGCCCAAGTATGCAAGTATATATATCTTGCCTCACCTGTCCACTTAGCACAACCCGTGCATAGGCTGAACCCAATTATAGATGCACAATATCTATTGACACTCTCAAACTCACTGTATAAAACCCCCACTTCCCCTTTACTCAAAACAGTGATACACTTGCACATTTCTATGTTGCTCACAGATACTGCATATTGCAGTGCATCACTGCAACTATTGTTGCAGCCACAAGCCTCGACACTAGCCTGGATCACCAACACCACACTTACAGCTCACATGTAATCCCCTCAACCCTCACACATTTGAACACCCCTTACCGTTGTCCATATGCACTACAAAACCCTTGCTAATACTCCTCCCAATGCATACACAACCCCTCATAACTGCAATCACACACAAACAAACATACATGCCACAAGTGCACACACACAACCACATATATACATGCCTACACGGTGCTCATTCAGTCATAACACTCTCCACCCAACCCATTATCGAACACATGGTGTGCACCATTGTGTACACTCCATGATACACCACTCCAAAGCCCATAAAACATCAAACACATATAATATATATATATATATATATATATATATATATATATATATATATATATATATATATATATATCATTTAGTGAATAGTGACACTAATTGGGCAAAACCCTCAAATTTGAGGCACAAAATATTCTATGAGAAAAAAAATCATAGATCTAGATAAATGAGGGCTTCTAACACCTAGATCTAGCCATAAAAAATAAATTCCACCTATGAGAGGGTTCCTATAGGTCTAATGGGTCTTCTTAACCATAAATAGAGTGGAAAATAGAAAATTACCTAGGTTTTGAGTGACTTCCTTGAAGAACTCAAATTTTGGTTACACGAAAGACGAAGCGGACACGATCATCAACACTTGGACTCCTCTTCAAGATTCCTCTAGCAATGACAAGGTCCTTAACCTCCTTTGGAAATAAAAATAAGGGGGATAAAATTTATAGTAGAGAAATTAGGGTTTGCTCTCAAGTTTTAGGGATGAACTAAATGGAAATAAATATAGGCCATTCATGAATAAAGATTTTTATATAGACTTTTCCTTAGGGTTAGTGTTTTTGTTATGATGGCTTGATTTAACTCAAAATCCCCTCTCATTCTTTCATGAATATGATCTAAATTAACTAAGGGAAGGAATCTGTACAACTAAAAAAGAATATTTCTTTTATGACACTAAATTTAATTAATTCTAATTGCTAAAGTCTTGACTAGCAATAATTAACACTAATTAACACTTGTAAATTCTAATTGGTTAGCCACTAACTATCTCTAATATAATTCTAGAAAACCACTAATATAAAATAATATAATAAAAATAATATTTATCATACAAAATTACCAAAATGTTCCTATGTTGGAAAGTGGTAGTTACAATCCTACCCCCCTTAGAAATTTTTTATCCTCAAAATTTAAAGATAGTCGTACCCCCTTCTAGGTTAAACCCTTAAACCATCTAAAATCATACAAGTATGCAATTTAAAGAAATTACTAATTATCATCGTATGCATGGTTATGGCTTCTGTCTATCTTGATATTACAGTCTATGTCAGGATATACTACTAATTATGCTAACTATATAGCACAAGCAACTATAAGGTACTAAGAAATTAATCAAATTAAATGGATGGAAAATGACAGGAAGAGGGAACATAACTTGCTAACCCATCACCTGTAGCATCGGCCTCCTTGAACGTAATCACAAATGTCCTTTCCTGCTGGGGTGGCTCCCTCTGCGGATGCTGGGCAATATACGGTGCCACAGGTGGCTTAACTCCACCTCTCTACCTTTGGTCTGCATACTAGCCTGGACAATGAAGGGTCAAGAGACAATCCTTCACCAGATACTTCGCTGATCCACAATGCAAGCACGCTCCTAGAATCTTCCTGCACACCTTCCAAGTATGCCCAGTTTATTTTGGCTCGGTTAGCTCGTGTTCGACCAATCACTTATACGGCTTATTATTTGTGGAGTCTAAGGTTATCTCAGAATAATGCATAATAGGTATCCTCAGATTATGCCATTGCTGAACACGAGCTAACATAGCCAAAATAGATGAATATACCGGCAATTCACTAATTGTACCAGTTCCCTGTAGGGCCAGTGCTAGATCATGGTATTAGCGGTTCCAAAGTTCCTATAGTGAAATAATGGCACAACATTATTTATAATAGGTCAGATACTGCACTCCACTAAGGCAGATGATATACAGTATCTGTGGTGGCCAGTCCATAACGTAGTAGAATGAATCTCTATAGGAAGGTTCGTTAACATGATCTTGGGATGCCATTTTCTCCTAATGTTACTATAATTTTTAGTTGCCTAATTAACCCTATATTGTTTTAAAATCTCAAGGAGTGACCACATGAGAATTTTTCTTAAGATGTCGTACAAAGTACGAGCATGCTAGATACGAATCCATAAAAGTTTAATCTGGATTCACTCGAACGTGTATGCAATATTCAATAAATTAATATTCTAGCCATGTTTTGGTACTAGAATCGCATATAATGCCTGTGCTGGGTAAAAAATATATTTATATTATCACAGGTTCAGGAATTTGGAGGCATTCTCGATTAACAACCCAAATATAAATCACTTAACACGTAACATGGTATGTCATACCTCGGTGCATATTAGATCATGAATAATATTTGGCAATAATAGTATCAGCACGGATACAGTATTCGAGTCCAATTACCAAGATCATAAGCATGAGTTCTAGTACTTGGACGGGTTACTAAGTCCATATATATTCAAGATCAAAATACAAGTCATCCACATCCTCACAATTATTTAACCAACGTAAATATTAAACTAGGCAAAGGGCCAAACATGCGCATAAAATAATAGGCGCATAAAGCAAGTTGCTGCACAAACACATAGAAGTAAGGTTGGAGCACAAACTCATAGAAACAAGGTTGGCGCACTTTCGCAAGAAAGTGCACGAGTTACAAAGAGGTATCATACTTTGTCAAGTTAACCAACACGGAACACTTGATAAAAGTGCGCAGGCAAGAATAAGTCATGCTTTCAAAAAAAAGTGCGCGAGCAAGCTAGCTAAAAAAAAAAATACACAATCCGAGGTCAAAGCTCGACAGTTGAGAAACTCGCCAGTCGAGGAGCACACAAATCAATAACAAAAAAATTAAGAAACCAACCAAAGCTTCGTCCCTAAGAAAACGAAGAGGGAAGAAAGTGCACGAGCAGACCAAAAGTAAGTGTCACGCCCCAGTCCCAAAAATATGTAGGACTAGGACACGTAAGCATGCCAACCGCATGGATATGGCAACTCCAATAAATGGAAACCAAATCCATACATACGCTGTAATATGAATATCAAGTCCACAAGTGGTATAAAATGTATCACAAGTCACAGGGTATAATCTAAATCTCATTCGCAAAAATCAGATATAAATAATAACCAGCATTTATATAACTAGATCTCAACATAAATATCTAAGGATGATAGTTGGATGGAAATAAATCCACTACCAACTCGAATAGAAAAGTACAACACAACAAATACAATATAGGAATACCAGCTAACGACCATGGGCTCGAAGAGAAGACATCCTCGCAACACAAGTAATCATCCAAATCTGTGCTCCTGCAATTACTCAAGAACAGATACACCTGGCAGAGGACCAGGTCCTCAGAGGGACGTAACAATATACAAAAAATACGAGCCAATTTGAATACAGTAAACATGCATCATATTTAAAAATAGATAAGTACGCTGTACAGGACAATCTATATAAATACAAATGAGGACAACTTTTCGACGTATGGGCAAGGGTAGGCTACTTGATCTAATCCTCATAATCTCACGCTCGTCAGTGGACATCATCAGCCGACATACCGCGGGGGTAGCGACCCTCGGACTCCATCAATCGACATACCGCGGGGGTAGCGACCATCAGACACGACCGAGCATAGTGCGTGCTAGTGACTACGGTGTTACCAGAGTGGTCAAAAGCCCATACGCCTAATGATTGTCCTCTATGATACTAAGTGCCATGTGTGTGTCAACATATCTAATACATAGTAATGACTGAAAGAAAACTACACATGCAAGAATAAACAGAAATATAATAAATATACAGAAATATATTAAGCATGCAAAATACTGTAAGCAATTTGGCAAGGTATCTTGCCTGGGGTCCAGCTGCTGGTATGAATCAGAGTCCAAGTCACAGTCCAAATAGCCTATGTATTATAAATTTATCACGTCAAAAGATAATTTATTTTAATTTATTTAATTCTGAAATAATTACTCTAAAATCCTATTTTAATCTTATTATTCTGATTTTTATGTTAATTCCAAAATTTTGTCCAAAGAAACTAAATTTTATCAACTCGAGACTCATGGCACGCAAATCGAGGCGATATGTTGACCGAAAAGTCAACCAACACAAACTCAACTTTCATGCATGATTTCCTGTAGATTTCAGCGTCAAAAATATGCTGAAATTTACTGCTCGTTCGAATTAAAATTCTTTTGGGAATTATGGCACATACAAATTTTGTATTGTGCACCGATGGTTAAATTCTAACCTAGAAGTTCTACAGAATTAACAGTATATAAATACTTCAAATTAAATTCTGAAAAAACATATGTCAATGATCTCGACATTAGCTTTCCAAAACTTTAAACGGTTCATGATTCTGATTTCTGGTTCTCCCGGAATCGCGAAAATATTGAAACACATCTATTTTCGGATATGCTGTGCTCTACGAATTTTCCAGAATTTAATACTCATAATTTAGTAAAATAAATTATATAATCAGAAATCTAACCTCAATATCTTTCTAACACAAGAAACTAGGCCTCGTTTGAAGTCCGGAGCTATGCGCAATGGCTTGTGGAAGATGAAGGAACCCTAGATGGCAATTCTCCAAAATCTCTCTCTCTCTAAGATAATGGGATAATTAGGGTTATAATATATATATATATATATATATATATATATATATATAAGGATGTACCTGCGGCTGAATGGATATTTATAGGCTGACACGTGTCAGAATCTGATTGGATGGTTTTTATTATATTATTTGTTTTTGATTTGCCTTTATCAAAACATTATTTAAGTCATTTTAAATCTAAATAACTCCAAATAAATATTAAAAATAATCATAAAAATCTAGAAAAATTATATAAAATATATTTTGAAAATATAAACCCTAGAAAAATATTTGGGACAATTTTATATTCATAAGTTTACTACTATAATTAGGAGAAGCTATAAACATTAGTTTTATCCATTTAACTAAAAATAAATACTAACATTATTCCAAAAATTCTGAAATAATTTCAGAAAATATATAATAATATTATAAACTCTACAAATAACGTGGGTCCATTCTATATTTCTGGACTTGTACAACAAATTCTACAAGTCCTAAATATTAGTTATTAGTCTAAATAATTCCCAATAAATACTAAAAGTATTCAGAAAATTCCAATAAAATTCTAGAAAATATATTTGACTATTTAGAACCTAAAATAAAATTTAGAATATTTTTAATTAACTTTTAACATAAAATGAATACTTCAAAGTCCTAGAAAATTAGTGTTACTAGTTTTTAATTAACTAAAAATTATGAAAAAATCTCAATAATCTAAAATAGCCTAAAAATAATTCTAAATAAATGTTTATATAAGTAAATATACTAAAAGAAATTTATTTTCTAATTAACTAAGAGAATACTCTAAATAAATTCAACATCTATAATAAATATAATAATATAAAATATACACAAAATACCTATTTTGGGTGAGGGAGTTTACAATCTACCCAACTTAAAATAATTTCGTCCTCAAAATTAAAATAAGGCATAATTTGTTAAATCCTTCACATTCGTACATAAGGTACGTCAATCGCAATCTCTTCCAAAAATTTAAATAACAAAATATATTCAAATCTATCGCGATCACTTCAAAATTAAGATAACCACTGTTTAAATCAAAATTTAATCTGTCGTAATCTCTTCTCGATTTTTTTTAAATAATCAACATTCAAATCTAACTCAAGTCTATATGACACCCCACATCAAAATTTATATCACCATTTCCAACTATCATAATCTCCTCTAGACTTTGAACAATAAATAATTCTAATCAAATCTTATTCCTATTCTCAAATTAAGAATTTTGTACTCTTCAAATATTTAAACTCAATTTACATCCTCAATATTTCAAATAGGTGACCCAACAATCAAAATTGAACTTTTAATTCAAATCATCAAATTATAAAATTTAAATCTAATTCACCAATTATTCAAGTCTAAAATTCTATATTTATTCTCAAAATTTAAATCGATGATTCATCCTTCAATATTTAAAATTTAAATCATGTGCTCAAAGTATAAATATTTGGTCCGCAATATCAAGATTTTAAAATTCGTTAAATCCTCATTATCTTAATCCTTCTTTTAAAATTTCTCAAAATTAAAATGACTTGAATATCCCAATCTAATCTTACTTGATCACAATCTAAAAGAAATTCCTCTCAAGTTGGCAATGTACTGCTACCCAACTTAGAATTTACCCATCTATCACAGAAGGCTATATACTTTAAGAAAAATATTCCTTAATTTATTTACTCATGTCATTCAATCCTCAAAACTTCAACGCCGATTATATCATATATAATATGTCCTTAATTACAAAAGAATAATCCTCAAGTATGTGATCGGCCTACGGGGTATATCTAGTACTCTCTGTGTATTAAACTTATACCAAGCACGAGGTTTCGTCTTTCCGAAATAAGGGAAGACGGAGACCAATAATAAAGAGTTCAAGGGTGAGGTAATAGAATAGAATTATCGGGATCAAGGAGTTTAAGAAATTTAAATAGGAATTGTCAAAGCAGTTGTGGATTAAAATCCTATTTTGGTAATTCTTTGTTCGCATGCTCGTATTAGTACAGTTATGTAACCGATACGATCCGCTCAGACATATCTAGGGGCAAGTATATTCGTCTACCAATCACTACATATCTCAATCCACGTAAAGTAGTATTACGAAGGGCGAATCAAGCGCACTAAGATTAGCTAGACCTTAATACACTAATTCTGAAATGTATTAGTAGGCGTCCCCAATAATACATATCTCATGATCAAGCTCGATAAAAGAGTAAGCTTACAAAACTAGGCTATAATAGCAGCATAAGTCAAGGTAGTACAGCAAATATAAGTACGCTAGATGATGATGAAAGGAGCTACAAATTAATTCAAGTTCACAAAACAAAACAACTAAGCAACAATAATAAAAGACTCTACAACCCTACAGTTATCATACAACCTCCTTGTCTATGTCGCTAGTCGACCAAATATGGGCAAGGACCTCTAACTTCTATTGTCTGAATAACCACTGTCGTCTTATGCTACTATACAATTAATGTTGTTCAATCACACTTCAATAATAGGTCAAAAGACTATGTGATACTAGGTTGTGAGGTATACTACCCAACTTAAAACAATAAACTAATACTGTGAAAGTCTTAAGGGTACCGTAGAAGCTCCTGTTAAGGTCTTCGAGAAGGGGTCTTGGTACTTGTTAGGGTATCCTCTTATATTACATAGGTCATGGTCGTCTTAACTCTTAGTCATAGTGCAAGTGTCAATAGTAAGAATGGGACAGTTACTACTAAGCACACAATTTTAAAATTCAAGATTACAACTATAATCCTAGCAAACTATGTGTCCTTAACAAAGAAATAAATTACTTGGCCTACTATCAGAAGTATCAGGTGGCACGAGTTGAAAGATAAAGAAAAGAAGAACATAATTTTGGTCGTCGCACAATTAGCGAACGCTATGGTCACAGGGGAACAATATATGAAAATATAGGGGCTCTAGATAGCATCATGGTTTTTCAAGGGAAAGGGGTATGATAGTATCTGTTTTTGAGGTATGATTAGGAAAATATTCTATGCATTGCTCTTGGCTTTCTAAGGTACTGTCTGCTTATCTCAAGACAAGAATCTAAATTTATGGTTCTCCAATACTCATCTAACGGCGTGGGTTAGGTTCAGTCCTAATATTCACTTTGGTTTTCTATTGGTTTCTCAATGCTAGGGGCAACCATAATGGTAAACTTCTAACTAACTCTAGTAGTGTCTATACTACTCTCAAGTCTTCATAACACATCAGGGGGTAATGGTAAACCAATTCTAGAGATAAAGAATTCTAGGGTTCACTAAACATCCTAAACTTAGTGGTGTGTCAGCACTCTAGTTGTAGCTCTTAATAGGAAGGTTACCCTACTTATCATCTAACAACAGGAACTTCTATATTCTAGGAGAGACTATACTAAAGGAACTATTATGGGAGTACAGGAATCAAGCATGATGCAATTATTCAAATAGAATAGATTAGAAGAAAGATGAGTCATAGTCAATTGTGGATGAGATCTTATACTCTAGTCCTAGGTGCAGGCTTGTTCGGTACAGTAACGTAACCGAGACAATATGCTCTCGACCTGCATGGGCCACCACAAAAATATGTCACGCTCCAGTCCCAAAAATACGTAGGACTAGGACACGTAAGCATGCCAGCCGCATGGATATGACAACTCCAATATATGGAAACCAAATCCACACGTACGCTATAATATGAATATCAAGTCCACAAGTGGTATAAAATGTATCACAAGTCACAGGGTATAATCTAAATCTCATCCGTGAAAATCAGATATAAATAATAACCAGCATCTATATAACTAGATCTCAACATAAATATCTAAGGATGATAGTTGGATGGAAACAAATTCACTACCAACTAGAATGGAAAAGTACAACACAACAAATACAATATAGGAATACCAGCAAACGACTATGGGCTCGAAGAGAAGACATCCTCGCAACACAAGTAATCATCCAAATCTCCGCTCCTGCAATTACTCAAGAACAAATACACATGGCAGAGGACCAGGTCCTCAGAGGGACGTAACAAGATATAGAAAATACGAGCCAATTTGAATACAGTAAACATGCATCATATTTGAAAATAGATAAGTACGCTGTACAGGACAATCTATATGAATGCAAATGAGGACAACTTTTTGACGTATGGGCAAGGGTAGGCTACTCGATCTAATCCTCACAACCTCACGCTCGTCAGTGGACATCATCAGCCGACATACCGCGGGGGTAGCGATCCTCGGACTCCATCAATCGACATACCGCGGGGGTAGCGACCATCGGACACGACCCACCATAGTGCGTGCTAGTGACTATGGTATTACCAGAGTGGTCAAAAGCCCATACGCCTAATGATTGTCCTCTATGATACTAAGTGCCATGTGTGTGTCAACATATCTAATACATAGTAATGACTGAAAGAAAACTACACATGCAAGAATAAACAGAAATGCAATAAATATACAGAAATATACTAAGCATGCAAAATACTGTAAGCAATTTGGCAAGGTATCTTTCCTGGGATCCTGCTGCTGGTATGAATCAGAGTCCAAGTCACAGTCCAAATAGCCTATGTATTACAAATTTATCACGTCAAAAGATAATTTATTTTAATTTATTTCATTATGGAATAATTACTCTAAAATTCTATTTTAATCTTATTATTCTGATTTTTATGTTAATTTCTAAATTTTGTCCAAAGAAACTGAATTTTATCAACTCGAGACTCATGGCACGCAAATCGAGGCGATCTGTTGACCAAAAAGTCAACCGACACAAACTCAACTTTCATGTATGATTTCCTGTAGATTTCAGCGTAAAAAATATGCTAGAATTTATGGCTCGTCCGAATTCAAATTCGTTTGGAAATTATGGCACATACAAATTTTGTATTGTGCACCGATGGTTAAATTCTAACCTAGAAGTTCTACAGAATTAATAGTATATAAATACTTCGAATTAAATTCTGGTAAAAACATATGACAATTATCTCGACATTAGCTTTCCAAAACTTTAAACGGTTCATGATTCTGATTTCTGGTTCTCCCGAAATCGCGAAAATATTGAAACACGTCTATTTTCGGACATGCTGTGCTCTACGAATTTTCTAAAATTTCATACTCATAATTTCGTAAAAAAATTATATAATCAAAAATCTAACCTCAATATCTTTCTAACGCAAGAAATTAGGCCTCGTTTGGAGTCCGGAGCTATGCGCAATGACTTGTAGAAGATGAAGGAACCCTAGATGACAATTCTCCAAAATCTCTCTCTCCCTCTAAGATAATGGGATAATTAGGGTTATAATAATATATATATAGGGATGTACCTGCGGCTGAATGGATATTTATAGGTTGACATGTGTCAGAATCTGATTGGATGGTTTTTGTTATATTATTTGTTTTTAATTTGCCTTTATCAAAACATTATTTAAGTCATTTTAAATCTAAATAACTCCAAATAAATATTAAAAATAATCATAAAAATCTGGAAAAATTATATAAAATATATTTTGAACCTATAAACCCTAGAAAAATATTTGGGACAATTTTATATTCATAAGTTTACTACTATAATTAGGAGAAGCTATAAACATTAGTTTTATCCATTTAACTAAAAATAAATATTAACATTATTCCAAAAATTCTGAAATAATTCCAAAAAATATATAATAATATTATAAACCCTAGAAAATAATGTGGGTCTATTCTATATTCCTGGACTTGCACAATAAATTCTACAAGTCCTAAAAATTAGTTATTAGTCTAAATAACTCCCAATAAATACTAAAAGTATTCAGAAAATTCTCAGAAAATTCTAGAAAATATATTTGACTATTTAGAACCTAAAATAAAATTTTGGAATATTTTTAATTAAGTTTTAACATAAAATAAATTCTTCAAAGTCCTAGAAAATTAGTGTTACTAGTTTTTAATTAACTAAAAATTATGAAAAAATCTCAATAATCTAAAATAGCCTAAAAATAATTCTAAATAAATGTTTATATAAGTAAATATACTAAAAAATTTTCTAATTAACTAAGAGAATACTCTAATTAAATTCAACATCTATAATAAATATAATAATATAGAATATACACAAAATACCTATTTTGGGTGAGAGAGTTTACAGTAAGAAAAGTGCTCCGACTGACGAAAGATAGAAAAAGTGCCCCAGATTACCAAATGTGAAGAAAGTGCGCTGACTGACTGTGGCACACTTTCTATTGGTTCTCCAGGAAGAACTTTGATTGAATACGCACCAAAGTGCGCAAACTGAGTTTTCTCTCGAAAGTGCACTACTGACTCAAGGAGTGTGATTGACGCACTTTTGCTAGGAGACTGAGTGCAGTATGATTTAGTATGCATGAAGAGTTAGGACATCACACTAATGCGTCCAAAGTAAAACATATATATTTTTATGCCAAAGGGGTTCTCTTGTATACTCTTCACAGAGTACTGTTCTTCTTCTCTAATCAGCCATTTTTGTATACATATGATATAATATTTCAGCACTGAACTTAGCTGGACTCAAAATCAAGCATGGCCAAAAGTAAAGATACATAAAATATGGTGCTTACACTATGAGCTAATTAGTTTTATAAAACATTAAGTTTTGGGAGGTCAAATTCCAAGAAAATAAAAGTGAACCCATAGACCTAAACTTAGGTCCATGCAATTCTAATCAAGAAAATCAAGAACAACAAGTATTAAAGATGAAAGGGTGCTCGGTCCCAACAATATGTGCTAGAAATTAACAGAAAATATTAAGAACTAAAAACATGCATAAATCCATGGTTCTTCTCTTGTGCAAGATGTAATTGCCTATAGAGGGAGAGAGAAAACCTAAGTTGGATCACTCAAACCTATCGAAGCCACATATGCCAGCAATACAACCAAACCCACTTTCTCCACTACTCTCGGGTCTAGTCTAAACAATGGCAAAATGTGCCAAAAAAGAGGGCTGATATCTCTACCTACCTTAGAAAATTTTTGTCCTCGGAATTAAAATCTAATATAAGGCTAGAGAAGTTATGACAAGCACGATATAAATATACTAGCAAATCTACACATGTAAGCAATAACATCATAACACATAGGTGATCACCTGATCATGGAATCTAAGATACGAAGGCATAAGATAGAATATACCTTCTGAATCGAATATGTACGGATAACGAGACCGTATATCATCCTCGCGCTCCCACGTTGATTCTTCAAGAGTGTGATGGCCCCAGACAACTCAGACAAAAAAATTAGTCTGGTTCTTGAGTACCTTCTCCCTTCGTCCAGAATGGATACGGGTTACTCTTTGTAAGATGAGTCAGTACTAACGACTAATTCAGAGTGATCGAGAATATGACTCAGATTCGGGATATACGTACGCAACTGAGATACATAAAATATATCGTGGACTTCACGTAGCGAAGGTGGAAGGGCAAGACAATAAGCCACATGGCCTACCCGATCGAGAATATCAAATATCCTAATATATCGTGAAGTAAGCTTCCCACGAACCTCAAATCAAATAACTCCACAGGTTGGCAAAATTCGCAAAAACACGTGGTCGCTGACACAAAACTCAAAAGACCTACGATGCTGGTCTGCCCAGTGACGATGTCGATCATGCGTAATCGAAGTCGCTATCTGATCTTTCTGACAACTTTTACTGTCTGTATGATCATTTCAGGGCCTAACATCTTTCGCTCACCAATATCGTCCCATGCCAACGATGATCTACACTTCCTGCCGTATAGTGCCTCTAATGGTGCCATCTGAATACTGGCCTGATAACTGTTGTTATACGAGAATTCTACTAAGTAAAGGTAATTCTTCCAAGATCCACCAAAGTCTAGGGTACATGCTCATGATATATCTTCTAGGGTCTGGATGGTCCTCTCTGATTATCGGTCTGTCTGGGGGTGGTATGCAGTACTGAATCTTAACCTGTTACCCAATCACTCATGGAAGCTTCTTTAGATTTGAGAAGTGGACCTTGTATCTAGGTCGGATACTATGCTTACCGGCACGCCATATTGCCTCATAATCTATTGCATATACAAATATACCAACTGCTCTGTATATTGTTCCACTCTAAAGGCAAGAAAATGTGCCACTTTTATGAGTTGATCAATTATCACCAAAACTGTATCTCGACCAGTCAAAAATCTAGGTATATCGGTCATAAAGTCCATGGTGATGTGTTTCTACTTCCACTCTGAAATATGAAGTAAATGGAATAACCCTACCGGTATCTGTTATTCTGCCTTCATTTGTTGACATATCAGACATCACGATACGAAGCATGCTATTTTTTCTTCATTCCGTTCCACCAAAAGTGTTACTTGATATCTTGGTACATCTTCGTGTCTCTCAGATAAATAGAGTACTGAAAACTATCTGCTTCAGTCATAACTTCTTGTCGAACATCCCCACTTGGTACACATAGACAGTTTATGACCCTTAGCGTTCCCTCAACATGAATCGTCAAGTCTTTCTGAAGACGGGACTCACATTCTACCCGTAGCTTCAGAATCTTTGGGTCCCTGCCTGAGCTATCTTGATTTTATCTACCAAAGTTAACTAGATCTGTAGGCTAGCCAGAACTCCTACATCCTGTGAAAGTATTATCTCGATACCCATTTCTCGTAAGTCTTCTAGAATGTGCTTCTTAGTGGTCAACACGAATTCTCCACTTCTTCTACTAAGTGCATCAGCTACTATATTTGTCTTGCCTGGATAGTATTAAAGTTCTATATTATAGTCTTTTAACAACTCCAGCCACCTCATCTGCCTTATGTTTAAGTCCTTCTGCGTGAATACATATTTCAAATCTTATGATCTGTAAAGATCTCCACCCGATCACCATATAAGTAGTGCCTCTATAGCTTGAGCACAATCACTACTGCTGCTAACTCCAAATTGTGAGTTAGATAGTTCTTCTCATGATCTCTGAGCTGCCGAGAAGCATAGGCAATCACTCTCCCTTGCTGCTTTAAAACATATCCTAGCCCCTTGCCAGATGCATCACAATACACAGTGAATCCTCCGGAGCCTACTGGAAGAGTATGGATCGGGGCAGAGATTAACTTCTTGTTTAACTCTTCAAAGGCTATTTGGCACTCTGTTGACCTCACAAATTTAACTTTCTTGTATGTCAACTAAGTCAAAGGTGTTAAGATCTTAGCAAAGTCTGACATAAATCTTTTTTAGTATTCTACCAAGCCCAGGAAACTTTGTACCTCTGCCACTATCTTTGGAACTGGCCAGTTATCTACTATATCTACCTTCTTGGGATCAACTGACACTCCTATTCCAGAAATAATGTGCCCAAAAAAGGATATATGAACCAGCCAAAACTCACAATTACTAAGCTTCGCATAAAACTAGTGCTCCCTCAAAGTCTGTAGTGTTATCCGAAGATGTTCTTTATGCTCCTCCTCATTACGAGAATATACAAGGATGTTATTGATAAATACTACCACAAATTAATCTAAGTATGACATAAAAATATGGTTCATCAAATCCATGAATACTGTTGGAGCATTAGTTATTTCGAATGGCATAACTAAGTATTCGTAATGTCCATATCGTGACCTAAATGTTATCTTCGGTATATCTTTCTCCCGAACTCGTATATGATGATATCCTGATCGCAGATATATCTTGGAGAAGGCTCTTGCTCTATTTAATTGGTTAAATAAGTCATCAATCCTGGGCAATGGATACTTGTTCTTCACTGTTACTGCATTCAATCGCCTGTAATCCATGCAAAAATGCTCGATCCATCCTTCTTATTTACCAATACCGTGGGTGCTCTCCACGGCGATCCACTGGTCCAAATAAACTTCTTTGCCTTCAGTTCTTTCACGTATCGATATAACTACTCAAGCTCCGATGGTGACATTGGATATACCTTCTAGGATATTAGTTCTGCTCCTGGCATCAACTCTATATATAATTCTACTTCTCTAATTGGGGGTAATCCAAAAAGCTCATTGGAAAAGACGTCCATAAATTCTTCAACTATTTTGGATATCGGATCCTCTTCCGTTGCTACTGTTATGATTACTTCCTTATGATGGTCTTCTACTATTCTGCTAAGAACAAACTCTTCTAGACTTAGGACTCTAAATAACACTCTACCCTCATGACAATCTATCGTCGTATGACTGTCTCTCAAGTAGTACATGCCTGAGATAACGTCAAAGTTATCCATAGAAAACTTGATCAACTTCGCAGGTAATAAATTCCCACATACTATAACTGAACACGCTAGACACACTCTTCTAACTCCTACGATCCTATTGCCAGAGAGTATATTCAGCCTCTCTGGCAATGCCTTAAACTTTAATCCTATATGTATCTCATATTATGCATATATAAATGAGTATGAAGCTCTAGAATCAAATAATACTATAGCAGAAAATATTGTAAAGAAAATATTATCTGCCACTACATCACCTTACGCCATAGCTTCTTGTAGAGTTAAGGTGAACGCCAGCCCTTGGCCTTGTCCAGCTCCCTGATGCTGCCTTTCCTGGTATCAGTTTTGTGGTCTCTGTTGTTCATGTTATTGTTATCAGTATAATTGAGCTTGTGTCAGCAACGAACGCTAAGCTATAGGTCATACCGCTACTGCTGGTCCTCCTTGTTGCACTGTCCTTGTAGCCGACAATATAAGAAACTGTTATACTGGCCCTCCTGGCCTCTGTATCATAGGACAAGTAAAAATCCTATGATCGGGGCTTCCATATCTCAAGCATTGTCCATTTATTGCCCGAAAAATATTTCGGGTATGACCTCCCTTGCCATAATACGTACAAGCTGTCGACGCTTTTCGTCATTGTTGCTGTTGTTTTTGCTGCTGCCTCAGTTGCTGCTGCCAAGTAGATGCTATCACTATCGAGGTCACTGGCCTCCTCTTTGTTATGTCATTGATATAAATACAAGGGAATGGTGCTGACATTTGCGGTACTGGTCCTCCATCGTTGCTTTGTCTAAGAGGCCTCTTTTGGTCTACTCTTCTTGATGCCATCCTTTGAGAGGTAAGCTCAACCCTCTTGGTTGCTATCAATACTGCCTTGAAGGTCTAGTAGTCGTGCACCTTTACCATGTATAAATTTTTTATGTGAAGTCCCTGCTGGAACCTTATTGCTCTCTCCAACTCTGTCGCCACCATGGTTGGAGCAAACCTGCTTAGTCGATAAAACTCTGTCACATAGCCATCTACTATCCTTCTAGGCTGCTTGAGGTTAGTAAACCTCTGCTGTAACTCGCACTGAGCCATAATCCTAAAGTACTTTGTCTTGAACTGGGTTCTAAAATTATTCTACGAAATATGATGCCTCAATCCTACCTTCATCGTGGCCCACCAATCTTTTGCAAGATCCTGAAGCTGCAAGCGAACCAGGTCAACCTGTTCCTCAGTCGAAACTTTCGCTGCTGCCAGAATGGCTAGCCAACAATGCCTTAGAATGAATCTCTGGAAGAAGGTTATTTGGCATGATCTCGAGATTCTGTTTTCTCCCAATGTTACTATCATTTTTAGTTGCCAAATTAACCCTATATTATTTTGAAATCTTAAGGCGTGGCCACATGAGAATTTCTCTTAAGGTGTCATACAAAGTATGGGCACCTTAGATACGAATCCATGAAAGTTTAATCTGGATTCATCCGAGCATGTATGCAATATTCAATAAATTAATATTCTAGCCATGCTTTGGTACTAGACTCGCATATCATGCCCATGCAAGGGAAAAATATATTTATAGTATAACGCGTTCAGGAATTTGAAGGCATTTTTGATGCACAACCCAAATATAAATCACTTAACACGTAACACGGTATATCGTACCTTGGTGCATATTATATCATGAACAATATCAGGCAATAATAGTATCAATACGGATACAATATTCGAGTCCAATTTCCCAGATCATAAGCATGAGTTCTAGCACTTAGTCGGGTTACTGAGTCCATATACATTCAAGATCAAAATACAAGTCATCCATATCCTCATAATCATTCAACCAAGCAAAGGGCCCAACGTGCGTAGAAAATAGTAGGCACATAAAATAAGTTGGCCCACAAACACACAGAAGTAAGGTTGGCTCACAAACTCACATAAACAAGGTTGGCGTACAAACTCACAGAAACAAGGTTGGTGCACAAACTCACAGAAATACTGTTGGTGCACTTTCGCAAGAAAGTGCACAAGCTACAAAGGGGTGGCATACTTTGTCAAGTTAACTAACACGACGCACTTGACAAAAGTGTGTGGGCAAAAATAAGGCGTATTTTCAAAAAAAGTGCACGAGCAAGCTAGCTAAAAAATAAAACACATAATCCGAGGTCAAAGCTCGACAGTTGAGAAACTCGTCAGTCGAGGAGCATACAAATCAATAACAAAAATCGAGAAACCAATAAAAGCTTCGTCCCTAAGGAAACAAAGAGGTAAAAAAGTGTGCGAGCAAACCAAACGTAAGAAAAGTGCGCCAGCTGACGAAACATAAAAAAAGTGTGCCAGATTGCCAAACGCGAAGAAAGTTCGTTGACTGACTGTGGCGCACATTCTGTTGGTTTTCTAGTAAAAATTTGATTGAATACGTACCAAAGTGTGCCAACTGAGTTTCCTCTCAAAAGTACACCACTGACTCAAGGAGTGTGACTGGCACACTTTTGCTAGGAGACTGAGTGCAGTATGATTAGTACGCACAAAGAGTTAAGACAACACACCAATGCGCCCAAAGTGAAATATACATATTTCTACGCCAAAGGGGTTCTCTTGCATACTTTTCACAGAGTACTGTTCTTCTTCTCCAGTTAGCCATTTTGGTATACGTATGGTATCAAGTTTCAGCACTTAACTTAGCTGGACTCAAAATCTAGCACGGTCAAAAGCAAAGATACATAAAATATGGTGCTCTATACTATAAGCTAATTATTTTTTATAAAATACAAATTTTTGGGAGATCAAAACCAAGAAAAATAAAAGTGAACCCATAGACCCAAACATAGGTCCATGCAATTCTAAACAAAAAATTAAGAATAATAAGTATTAAAGATGAAGGGGTGCTCGGTCCCAACAATATGAGCTAGAAATGAGTAAGAAATATTAAGAACTAAAAGTATACATAAATCTATGGTTCTTCTCTTGTGCAAGATATACTTGCCTATGGAGGGAGAGAGAAAACCTAATAGAGAAAAAAGAAGGAAATAATATGCAGAGGGAGAGGAATGAGAATATATAGGCTTAGGTTTGAGATATGGACCGTTGGATCACTCAAACCCATCCAATCTACATATTCCACCAACCCAACCAACCCACTCTCTCCACAACTCTCGAGTCTGGTCTAAACAATGGTCGGACTAGCAAATAATATGCTCCAAAGGGCGCCAAGGACAATATGCACCAAAGTATGCCGAAAAAGGGGACTGGCACTTTCTTGCGGAGTTTATCCTTAATCCTACTAGAAAAATATCCCACATGGCACCCACTTGGGCCACCACCCCATGTGCATACCTCAACACCAAGCATGATATTATATTGAGATACCCACTTGGAATGTTTTCCAATGTGGGACTATCTTTCTAGCCTTGAGAGAGAAAAATCTCTCACAAGCAAAGAAGAAACTCCAACAAAGAGTAGCATATCATTCAAAGAGAGGCCTTTCAAAACATCAATGTCAAATGCACTTTACTGTTGGAAATGAAATGCGAAAATCGCTCTCCCAAACCAATAGACTACAAGAGAATCAAAGTAAATCGTACAAAAATTAATATGCCAAAATCATAGACACAACACAATGTAAATACAAATAATTTTGTCATAAAAAATCCTTGCATGAAAATCATGGGACGATCGATGTCCAACACTAGAAAAGCTTTACTGATGAATTAGAAGAATATATCCTCTACAAACTTCTCCACCGATCAAACCAGATCAACGCAACTACTGAAAATAATAAAAATAGATTACAAGAGATACGAAAGAACAGAGATGACGAGAACAATCACCCCAAACAATCTTTCTTCGAAATAGCCACCAATCCCTTTTTGTCTCCTTTGGAAGTTACAAACTTGAGAACTCTCTCTCTCTCTCTCTCTCTCTCTCTCTCTATCTCTGGTAGATTGAGATAGGAATAAGGGTTAGAGACAACCTATTTAAATCCCCCTAATCCTGAGGTAATCTGGACAATTGATTTTGATCCAAGGGTATTAATAAAATACTCTTTTTTGATTTCAACACTCGACTTCGGTATACCAAAAAAATCGATGACTGTAAGTCTGAAATATTCTGGAATGAATCAACACCATTTTGGTATATCGATGATGGTATACGGGTTAGCTGGTTTCTATTTTCCAAAATTCGATAGTTCTTGAATCTCGCTGAAGTTCACCTCCTTTGTCACCTTCGACTTTTCAAGCTTCTCCGACTCACATATGATGATCGTCAAAATACGGGGTATTCTCCACATAGGTTGGAACACCACCCAACACTAATATATCTTCTCCTTTCTAACTAGGCAGACAAGCTCTCTATTCCGACGATCCTCTTACAGTACACAAACTTTTCTCTTGGCAGAACCTTCGTGAGCTCCATTGTCCTCCGTATGAACCTTCTCAAGTACCGTATCTTTTTTCTCAAGCACATC
Source organism: Iris macrosiphon (assembly GCA_036927795.1). Lineage (NCBI taxonomy): Eukaryota > Viridiplantae > Streptophyta > Magnoliopsida > Asparagales > Iridaceae > Iris > Iris macrosiphon. Next base: position 103,153,709 of record JAYESA010000014.1, on the reverse strand, counting down.
TCGTATACAATGATACCAAGTTTCAATATGCTTTGACTGACTACAAAACATATGATTCTTCCCTAGATGAATCACACTATTCTATCACAAAATAAAAATATACTGCTCTTGTTTAAGCTCCATTTACTTCAAAAATTTATTAATCAATAATAACTCCTTATAAGCCTCCGTCGCTACAATACTTTACCTCCATCGTAGACAAGGCAATACACTTCTGCAACCGCGACTACCACAAAATTGATCCAACAATAAATATCATAATATAGCCCAAAGTCGATCTTCTGGTATCCACATCTCCAGTCATATCAGTGTTCGTATATCCAACCAGTTTTGGATCTTCACTCCCGAATGAAAGATTCCAATCATTAGTGCCCTGAAGATATGGAAGAATTCACTTGACCATACTCTAATGTACCTTCTCTGGATTAGAAAAAAACCTAAATTTTTTGTCGACTTTCTTGCACAAACAATCCTTTCTGTACCAGTTATATTATAGTAATTAGCTCCACATAATATGCACATATATTCATCCTTATTATCTTTATAGAACAACGTGCACCCATTTTGACATGCATTAATTTTCTTATATCCCAACCAGAGTAATCTCACCATTCTCTTAAATTGGTAGAAGTCTGTAGGAAACTTCACACCTTTTGGTAAGATCTCTATAATCAACTCTATTAGTCGATTGTAGCATTTTTATAACATATTTAATTGAATTTTAAACTTAATAGTCTTGTAACCTTTTAGACTCGTCTCACAGTATCTGTATTTATATATGGATACATATTTATGTATTATACCTTAAAATTTCTTGATTTCCTATTTTTGAAAAAATACATAAAGAATTATGCAACAATCTTTATTTTCTATGTTTTTGACAACTATGTTTTATCATCGGACTATCTGAGACTAGTAGAGACTTTTGGCATTGTCATAGACCCGTGCTAGGACCCACGAGTAGAACGGAGAACCTTGGAATTTCTCGAAGTGGAACTTTTTTCCATCATTTGGGATGATCCGCTGAATTTTGATGGATAATCCGACCAATGTTCGAATATTTTGTGAATAGTATTTGATTCACTATGTTATCCATTTGGTTATTGGTTATGACTCATCCTATTATCAACTGGTTTTTTGATTTTGTATATGAATGGATGAGATTGATCAGTTTGAGTAGTGGATCGTTGATGTGGCAGATCCGACAGTTACTATTAATTTATCCTTTATATATATAACCCTTCATTTTCTCTCTCATCTCTTTTTTATTCCTTTTTCTATCTCTTTCCTCTCTCTCTTTTTTATTTTTTTTATTTTTTGCGTGATCTTCGAGCTTGCTCTTGAGGCCTAAGAGTGTGGTTTCTGAACCCCTCTTGGTGGTGGAGTTGAAGGTTTAGGCAAAGAGTTCGACCGTAGACAAGTACATCTTGCCAAACTACGGAACAACTGTATTTGTTGTCACTTTTGCTTTTATTGGTATTGATAGCTTAATTTTTTTTCAAAACTTATTTTGTTATATATATTTTTGTATAATTCTTGTCGATTTACATATTTCTGAATTTGGTTTGAGCTAACTTTTGGTTTTCTGTTAAATCTTTATATTGGCCTGGTAGATTAACTCGGTATATATATAGATATTAGAGTTAACATCATGGAACATATTTATAAATTTTGTATAAGACGTTGTATATCTTGTACCCGAATTAATGCTTTTGAGTTTGGTGGATTCCGGACACATTTCGATTTTCGAAAAACTTATATTTATAGTATTTTGAGAAATTGATCTATCAAATCTCAGAATCGCTGAAATCTAAAACTCTTATGTTGTAAAATTTTTATTTTATTCAATTTTGACTTTTAAAAATCTAAATTCTAAGTTAAAACGAAGTTTCTACGGCCGTAATAAGTTTTAGAAAACTCTAAGTCTCGACTGCTGTACAGTATCGGACGATCCGATGGTGATCTGCGGTAATTCGATGGATGATCCAAATTTTGGTCAACAAACTTGTCACAACAAATCGGATGATCCGACGGTAATCCGTAACAATCCGACGGATGATCCGAATTAGCTTATTTTGCCTGATTTTGTCTATTTTTGTTCGTTTTTATATTTACTTTCTACTTTGATGATTTTTTAGCATGATTTGGCGACCTTGTATAGTTAGGGGATGCTTTTACACCCTATATACACCTGTCCTGAGTTCATGATTTAATGACCTTGTATTGTTAGGGGATAATTTTATACCCTATATATACTTGACATGAGTACATACCTACATGATTATATATTGTCCTGAACATGCTTGATAACGGATTGTAGTAGCGCACTTATGATTCTTATCCTGTACATGCTTGATAGTGGCTCTTAGTAGCACACTCATAATTTTGAACTTGTGTATTTTTTCGTTGTGGCTTGTTATAGCGCACCCTTGCTTTTTCTAGCACATGGTTGTTTCTTGTCTTGTACTTGTACTTGTGGTTGTTAAACCTTGTCCAGTCTTGCATATCTCCAAGGAGGGTATATGTCTAGGATGGATTCTGCAGAATGCCACACCCATAATCTTAAACAAAAATGTAAAGGATTAAAACAACTAGCTTGAATAATTTGATCATCGAGAGGGAAGAATCTTCAGTTGCATGTAGTCCTGTTATCATGTCCCTTTTCTGAATAGATTTAGAGCACTCCGTCGCGATGGGCACATTTATAGAACACCATTGAGTGGGGCAATCCTGTATATGTTTATTATTTTTTGTCATTATTATTAGCTTACCGTCGTGTGGAGCATTCATGACTCACCATTGTATGGAGTATACTTGGGCTCACTATTGTGTTATGCTACTTCATTTGGATGCATGCCGCTTTGGTGGTGTATTTGCTATATCTACTTGCATAATTCTGGATAGATAACTTGGACAGTCTGTAGGGCATGCAACTATACGAAAATTCCAATATTGTATTTGTTAGTAATTAGGAATTGTGTTAACCCTAGTTAGCTAATGTAGTAGGATGTATTCTTGATTGGCTGTGATTGATGCATGGAATCCATTTTTTGCTTATGTCACTTCTTATTCTTGTACTTAGATCTTCTCCTGGTTCATGTACATATTTACTGCTTTTTCCATATTTCCTGATCCGGTAATTACATGTTACATCGGTTTACTTTACATGAACCGATATATGCTACATGTTTCCATTTACTTTACATGTTTTTAGGTTTTTTTTTCATATTTTCTGGTGCACTTTTGTCACTACCATATTTCTAGAATAGAAGTATTTTTGTCATTTTGCATTATTATAAATATTGTGTTTATATTTTATTTAATATATATATATATATATATATATATATATATATATATATATATATATATATATATATATATATATATATATATATATATATATATATAACATATGACTAATGGGTTATTTATTAAATTTAGACTAGTTAAGTTGAACCACTAGTTAGTCATGACTAGATTAGGTCCATTAAACCTATTTGTAGTTAAGAATATAATATTCCTTCCTAAGAATTATTAGATCCTATTCATGAGAGATTAGAGATAGGATTTCAAGTCATATCAAACTATTTCTAAACCTAACCCTAACCCTAAGAGGAAGCCTATAAAGCCTTCATTATTCATTAATAGCTTCTATTTTATTTCTAATTAGTTTATCCCTAATTTGAGAGCAAACTCAAATCCACTCATTCCCAAATCTTATCCCTCTTATTTTTATTCTAAGGAGGCTAAAGAGCTTGTCATTTCTAGAGGAAGCTTGGATTTGTAATAGCACTTGGAGAGGAAGATTTTGGACAAGAAGCTTGCAGCCGAGGACGTTTTAGCATTACAACCAGCAACACCAGATATCGGTTCTTGTCCAGCAATAATAGGCTTGTCATTTTTGCAAGAAACCATGTCACCTTTGGGAGGGCTACAGGGTGCTGCTAGGACTTTGTTTGCACTATGGCGCTGCGGGACATCGAGTGAGGGATTGTCTTCTAGCTCCTTATCTTCCCGATCAGTGCGCAGCTCCAGATCAAAGTGGTCTAGTTAGGCCATATTTGGAACCGAAGATTGCTTACCACCCGCAGAGGGAACCACCCTAGCAGGGCGAGGCATTTGCTATGACGGTCAAGGAGACCGATATAGTAGGTGATGGCTAGAAGGTTCTGTTCTGTTTTGTTCTTTATGTTCTGTTCTTTATGTTCCTTTTTATCTATTTGATTGATTGATTCCTTAGTACCTTAGCTTGCATCATAGATTTTTATGCTAGAATATAATTAGTAGCAAACTCTGACAGAGACTGCAATATCATGACAGACATAAGCCATAACCATGCATGAGATGATACTTAGTGATTTCTTTAGATTACATGTTTTATGATTTTAGATAGGACTTTTTTTAGACCTTGATTATTGGGGGTTTGACCGTAGTAAAGATTATAATGAATAGATTAAGACTGGCCAGAGAGAGATGAGGTATCTTAAATTTTGAGTACAAATTTTTTTCAAGGGGGTAGACTTGTCACTACCACATTTCTAAAATAAGGATATTTTTGTCATTTTATGTTATTATAAATATTATGTTTATATTTTATTTAATATATAATGTGTGTGTATATATATATCATGTGACTAATGGGTTATTTATTGAATCTAGACTAGTTATGTTGAACCACTAGTTAGTCATGACTAGATTATGTCTATTAAACCTATTTGGACTTAAGAATAGAATATTTCTTCCTAAGAATTATTAGATCATATTCATGAGAGATTAGAGAGGGGTTTTAAGTCATATAAAACTATTCCTAAATCTAACCCTAACCCTAAAAGAAATCCTATAAAGCCTTCATTATTCATTAATAGCTTTTATTTCATTACTAATTAGTTCATCCCCAATTTGAGAGCAAACCATAATCCACCCATTCCCAAATCTCATCCCTCTTATTTTCATTCCAAGGAGGATAAGGAGCTTGTCATTGTGTCATTACTAGAGGAAGCTTGGATTTACAAAAGCACATGAAGAGGAAGGCTTTGGACAAGAAGCTTGTGTCCAAATCGTGTCCACTTGGCTTTACATTGGGAATCCATCTCCCAATAGGTATAATTCTGAGATTACTCTTCTAAATAGGTTCTAATTATTTTATATGAGCATTAGAAACCCTCCTATGGCTAAGGACTACCCATAGAAAGAAGTTTTGGCTTCTAACAATTCATTTTATAAATTTTACATTGAGTTTTGTGTCCAATTTAGGAGAAATTCGAGATTGGTGTACCAAATATTTGTCATTCGGTTTATTAGGTCTAATTAGACTTGTATTAGTTGTGTGAAGCTAGCTACATGTCCACAAATAGATACGGATAGGCCGTATCATGATACATTGTGATACGAAGGTAGATTTGGGGTTTTTTATTCTATTAGTGTAATTCTCTTTAAATTGCATTTTAATTAATTACTTTAGGAATATAATGATGTATTTGGTGTATATATATGGTAATTGATGTATATTGGGAATTTTGGTACCATGGTGGTGATTGTATCATGAGTATTCCATTGGTGCACTATAGGTGTTTGATAGATTGCCACATAGTATTTATTAATGTATGCTAGTGTGTGTTGTTTATGTATTGTATGTTAGTTAGTATTATGAGTTGGATATTGTGTGAGGGTTAGTGAGGATGAGGGTAGATTTATATTTATATTGTGTTGCATAGTTGAGTTGTGTGTTGATGGAGTAAAGGGGGAGAGGTAGAACTGTGACAATATTAGATGTATTATGAGCCATAGCTTGAGTGTGGAGTATGTGTATAGTGAGGGTGTGCTAGTGAGACACTTGTGGTATGTCTGTGCACCTATGTTAGAGTGGGAGCTGTGGAAGTGTATCATCAATAACTTAAAGGTTTTAGTGTTTGTGATGTGTGATATATATACCAGAGTGTTGCATCCATTTGGGGGGACAACAGTTGCACCAATGTGCCAGTATACAAAGGTAAGGAGGGCTGAGTTTTAGTTGTATTAGGACATATTTAGACTGAGTGATTTTGAGTATTGAATTAGTGAGTCATATGTCAAAGTATTAGGTAGGAGTTCCAGGTGAGGGGCTGTACAGTTGGTGAGATGAGTATGTGTGGGTCATACCTGAAATGCAGGCATGCTGCATTCAATAACAACAATAGTAGTAAAGCTTAATTAGCAGTACTCAGGTTTTGGGGTAGTGAAGGGGGCTTCAGGTGTGAGTACATTAGTGAATTTAAGTGAGTTTATATGTGAGTATCAGAATAAACAAATGTAAGAGATGTGTGTGTGTGTGTGTGTGTGTGTGTGTGTGTGTGTATGTTTATATATGTAGGTGTTTTAGTTTGATGTTTGGGTCATGGAATTTGAGTATCACATTTGATACTTGGATGATAATGGGGTAGTATCATAGTGCGGGTTTGTGTCATGATACCAATTGGTGTTAGTATCGTATGATGGGGTAGTGAATTCCTTAGGTATTGTGCTTGAATCAGTGAGAGAGGAGTCGGGTTAACAGAAGTGAGGAAATAAAGGGGGGGTCTTGACCAATAGAGTACTGGTATTGTGTGTGCTTAGAGGGGATGTTGTTCTATTCAGTAGGTTGGAGGTGCCATGCTCGAGCAGTTGGTAAGTTGAGGAGAAACAGTGAAGGGAGGTCCTTGGAAGTGTTTGGCCTGCAGTGCACTTGGCAACAACAGGTATTAGTAGTGATTAGGAGATTTGACAACAAGCAGCAGGTAGAGTTGTTCATGGCAAGGCATCAAATTTGAGTGCAGAACCTGGGTAGTATTGCATCAGTTTGGCGTTCGGGCTATAGTGCACTGGCTCGGATGGTCAGTGTAGGTGTTAAGGAAGTTTTGGGAAATAAGTGCAGGTTTGTACAGTTGTGGCAATATTAGACAGTGATAGATGAGAAGGGGACTGATGCATGTGGGACATTTTACTGCACTGCAGTTGCAGTCAGTTACAATCTGGAAGGGTGTAGTGTAGCTCTATTTTAGGAGTGAAGGGAGAGTAGGCTTGTGTGTGTAGCTTGGTGTAGGTGGTTGGGGTGTGTCATGAGATTCTTAGCAAGGTACAAGAGAGTGTGGGTTAAGTATGAGGGAAGTTAGTATATGAGAGGTGGGTATAGGTTTGTACAAGGGCAAGCTTGTGTAAGGGGGTGTAGGGTGTGTATCAATAGGGTATCAATGTAAGAATTAGCTAATAGGGTATGCATTAGTGCTGGAGATCAATGTGGGTGGGTAAGTATGTATAGGTGAGATACCAATATTGTTGAGTTGTGATACTCTAGTATCCTAGAGTGTACCTTGGTAAGGGTAAGGTATTGCACATATATTATAGGCAACCTAAGATACTAGGGTGTTAATGAGATACACTAGACACTGAGATAAGGATTTAGTAAAGGTATGGTTAAGGGTAGACACCAATTAAGATATTAGGTATATAGGGTATTATATTCTAAGATTCTAAGTTATTGATATGATACTCTATGATACTATATTATATCAATATATATATATATATATATATATATATATATATATATATATATATATATATATATATATATATATATATATATATATATACATAATACCTAGTGCCTAATGACTAGTATAGCTAAATATCTAGGATTTGATCTAGAAACTTAGAAATATGTCTAGTATTAACTAGTATGAGTTAATATCACTCCATAGACCAACTAAATAGTAAATGTGGGTCTAGAATCTAGATATTAACCTAGTTTGACTAGTGTGACCTAATTTTGGCTTAGAAATCATATTTTAACTTTTTAAGCATGTTTATCATTCCAATAAACCAAATAACATTGATATTTCATATTAGGTCACTTTGACTCCAGTCCAGACCCAGATTGGTATTGTCAGCTCAGGATCTCAGGCAAGTACATTCTCTGATAGTTTTTATTATTTGATAATTACTATATTTTAAGTATTTAGAAATGTTACATTTGAATCTTGAAACTATGGTATACAGACTAGTATATACCTTGGATCTTTAGTTATAAAATATTACATTGGTTATTGTATTGACATCATATACAACATTGATATACATCATATATGATATTATTATTGGATATTGATTATGTATTATAACGTGTCATGGTTGGCTCCACTGTACTAGTTGGGACGGGAAAAATGTTAGTAAGAGATGTGATCATATTCCTATTATAAATCATAAAACATTGTTAGTGTTAATCATATACCTCACGTATGATTAACCAGGCCATTTAGCTATTTTATAAGTTCCCAAATTGATCATATATCGAAACTAGAATTTCAAACACTTCGAATAGTTGTAGTTCTTCATATATAGTTTTATAGATTACATTGCCTTGCATCTGATATTGTAGTTCATTTCTTTTTTATTTCACATATACACTAGCCATACCATATTGCTTACATTGCATATTCTCTTTACTATTTTTTATTGTATCAGTTTATTATTTTCTTATTGTAAATAACATCCTCTATTTACTATTTTATAGTCCTTGTCAATTAATTGGAACTGCTATTAGGTTGTACTTTGCTCCAATCCTGACTGAATATATTTTTTAGACGATCACTTAGAGGACTGTTATCCGATATATTACGGACCACAAGAAGAGTAGTTGCAGCCTTGGACCTTGTAGCTCAGGTGTGATTGCCGAAAGTTCTAACTGAGATCACTAGTTATATTAGTTAGTTCCTTTTAGCAGATTTTGATACCGGATTTGTTTTCGACATATATTTGAGACTTGGATGTTATTGTTTGAAGTTTAAATTTATATTGTTATTTAAACTTTGTGGATGTGATTTAGATTATTCTTTTGATATCTTATTGTACTTTAGTTCTGTGATTGAGTATTTCATAAAATATTATTATATCATTGTCTCCTTATGAAGTTGAATATTTATGTGAGATTGCTAGTTAGATAGTCTTGACATAAACAGTATTCTACCGTCGATGCTGCAACGTAGGCTGAATGTACCCACATACTCGTGCCCCTATTTCGAGTGTGGGTCGTGACAACATTATTATTATCCGATAATTACTTGTTGCCTTTAGTATATTGCTATTTGCTTGCATATTGGTTTTAGTTCTTAGTTTGGCCTCTTTTGTGGTAATGGTTATTGTGGTCGGACCCCACTAGTTTTGCATGGCTAGATCTCGTTGCAGAAGTAGAGAATATTTCCTACCATCCGCTGGATGGTGACCACCCGGAGCACCAGACTACCTGTGTGGGTTTCTTTCTCATTCACCCACTAGTATATGTACATTATTCTTTTGCAGTATTTAGCCTTCGAGTACATGTTTAGCTTATATTTTGGACTTGACATCTAGCCTACGGGCATGACATGATTATCATATTCTAGACTCTACCTAGAGTTGATCATGTATGACTTATACTCTTGCTAGTTCTTTATTTTGTACAAATAGCTTCATGATCATCTATGTATACATAGTTTGAAATGTTTTACTATTTTATGCCTGATAATCATATATCTTATATTATTCTTTTTGCTTGTGATTGAGATACTAGGATTGCTGACCTCGGATTGACTGTTGTCTTATAATATTAACCTCCCATGTCTTATATAGCCGTGACCATATCTCTAGGTACTGGAGTACTCTGGTATATATAACTTGCTTTGTCTGCCCCTATTCTCAAGTATACTGGTTCTGGGGCATGACAAGATTTTAGTGGTGGCCCATGCAAGTTTGGTTTTTAGATGTGTCGTTGTTGTTGGAATTTAGATATCGCAATTCTTATTTGTTCCTTCTTGATCTCTTTCGTACTATTATATATCTCTGATCCTTTGTTATCTACTTTCATCCTTGATCTATCATGTTCCTCTAATTTGATCCTTGTGTCCTTTAACTTTCTGGGGCACTATTTCTGATCTTTTGGGTCAGATTGTTCGAGTTCAGTCGTTGGCAGAGTAGCGTCTAGTAGGCCATCCTATTCCTAGGGTTGAGCCTAAGCATTCTGGGGCAGAGTTTAGGATATATCCCTGGGCAGAGCAACATGTTCAGCATGATCAGCCGAAAGTACCTGTGCAACCAATTCAGTCAGAGCAGCCAGAGCAGCCATAGGCTATTGTCTATGCACTTATGGATGTTCTGAGGGGCTTCATGGCAATGCATCAGCGTCAGAGTGATGTTCTCACTCAGTTAGTTTAGATGGCCCTTGAGCGAGGTGGTCCTTAGATATTAAATTCAGTGAGCAGCTTTAGGCGTCTCTATCCTCCATAATTCTATGGTACTGAGGATGCGATTACTTTTGATGCATGGCTTCAGAATACTAAGGCTATACTCGAGTCAATAGGAGTTTCGGGTAGGGAGCGAGTAGCAGTGGTTAGGCTGTAGTTGTTAGATTTGGCCCACGACTGGTGGGCAGCTCAAGAGGTTTCCTTGACGGTATAAATAACGTGGGCGGACTTCAGTGAGAGGTTCCAGAATCGATACTTTGATACAATGTCGCATTATGATTTGCAGCTGAGGTTTAACAACCTTCGGCAGATGGCGAGGACCATCGATGGCTATGCGACAGAGTTTTATAGGCTTAGTCGGTTTGCTCCTACCTTGATAGAGATCGAGTTGGACCTAGCTAGAAGGTTCCAACAAGTACTCCATCTGGAGATCATTCTAGCAGTGGGGCAGCATGAGTTTTAGACTTCTGACGCCGTAAAGATAGCGGCGATAAGGCTTGAGTACACCTTCCAGAGGATCATAGAAAGGGTTGGGGGTCAGAAGAGGCCTAATGCATCACGGAGATCTTCTTCCTAGTCTTTAGCACCGGCCCCGGTAGTTCGAGCTTTAACGATCGGGTCTCCGAGGGGAGTAGCTCCTACAGTATTACTTTAGCAGTCTTCTCAGACGGGCCCTCAGCAGTAAAGACAGTCTTCTTCGGTTGGTTGTTTCCATTTTCTAAAGCCAGGCCACATTCTTTCAGAGTCCTGTAGGGCACATGGTTTATGTTTGGTGTATAGTGGAGCAGACTAAATGATGATTTCTTATCCTCGGAGGACTTCAGTTGAATCATCATCAATCCAGCCAGCAGTTTCGTAATTCAGGGCACCGGTACCGCTTAAGCAGCATTAGGCCTAGAGGCCTTTACCGACGTAGTCCAAGATATTCTAACAACAGAAGCCACAACAGGATGCTCAGGCCCAGTCTCAGGCTAGGCGGAGAGGCCAACAGCAGAGAGGACTAGAACCAAGAGGATAGGTTCATGCTTTCACGCTTACCTTGTAGGAGGCGTTAGCAGGTAGAGAGGTGGTCGCATGTACCATTTTCTTTCATTCGTATTCAGCTTCGGTATTATTTAATTATGATGCATCATACTCATTTATGTTTGCACGATTTATGACCCGAGTTGGTTTGAAGCCCGAGTCATTACCTGTAAGATTGAATATACTTACTAGTAATGGTCTCATGGGAGTATATAGCATTTATGCCTCATGTCGGGTCGTAGTATGCAAGAGAGAGTTTCCCGCAAGGCTGATAGAGTTTCCTATGGGCGGTTATGATATCGTCCTGGGAATGGTTTGGTTGAGTGCTCGAGAAACGATGATAGATTGCCATGATGGCAATGTTATCTTTCGTATCCCCGATGGGGAGGAGTTCTCATTTTTGAGAAGCGAGGTGGAGTCTCCATCAGTTATATTAAGGATGGCACTAGTCGAGGAGGTATAGTTTTCCAGAGTTATCTGTGAGTTCTATAATATATTTTCTAATGAGCTTCTAGGCATGCCAGCAGTTCAAGATATAGAGTTCTATATTGATCTGATTCTAGGGATAGAGCCAGTGTCAGAGAGAGTCTACAGGATGTCATCTTCTGAGTTGAAATTTTTGAACCTGATGATTGAGGAGTTGAGGACCAAGGAATTTATTCGTGCTAGTGGATCACCTTGGGGAGCCCCATTGCTTTTTGTTAAAAAGAAGATGGCATATCGTATTTATGTGTTGATTATCTTACACTAAATGCGGTAACCATTAAGAATAAGTATCCCTTTCCCAGGATAGATGACTTGTTTGATCGACTCAGCAGAGCAGCTGTATTTTCTAAGATCTATTTGTGGCCTGGGTATCATCAGATTAGAGTCAGGGAGTATGATATACTCAAGATACGTTTAGATCTAAATATGGCCATTAGAAGTTTCTTATTATGCTATTTGGAGCGACCAATATGCCAGCAATATTTATGGATCTCACGAATCGCATGTTCATGTCTCACATAAACCAGTTCATGATAGTGTTTATTGATGATATCCTGGTTTACATTCGGAGTGAGGCGGAGCATGAGAAGCATCTTCGCATAGTTCTTCATACTCTTCAAGACCATCAGTTATACGCGAAGTTCAGCAAGTATGATTTCTGGCTAGATCGTATCTCTTTCTTGGGGCATATTATTTCTGGAGGAGGTGTAGAGGTGAACACCAAGAAGGTAGAGGCTATCGAGAGTTGGCTAGTGCCTCGTACAATTTTAGATGTACGTAGTTTCTTGGAATTAGCAAGCTACTACAGACAATTTATGGTAGACTTTGCTAGGATCTCTGCACCCTTGGTACGACTGACGTGTAAGGATGTGCTCTTCGAGTTGTCAGATGCATGTTATACTTCCTTCAAGAAACTCAAGCAGAGTTTGATTTCGGAATAGGTGGGTTCATGGTTTATTGTGATATGATGGGCAAAGGACTATGATGTGTCCTTATACAGCATGGCTGAGTTATAGCTTATGCATCTCGGCAGCTTCCAGAAAGATAGAAACTATCCGACACACGATTTAGAGTTACCCGTAGTTATTTTTGCACTCAAGCTCTAGAGGTATTATCTATATAAAGATCAGGTGGAGATTTTTATTGATCACAAGAACTTAAAGTATGTGTTCACGTAGAGGGACCTCAATATTTGACAGAGGAGATGACTTAAGTTACTGATGGATTATGATGTTGATCTTCAGTATTATCCAGGGAAGGCCAACGTCGTTGCAAACACCTTAAGCAGGAGAGCAGGTGCTTACTTCTTGATGGAGCAGTATCATATCTTAGAGGACCTCTAGAAGATAGACATTGAGGTGTTGTTACCTGGTGGTATAGGATTGATGGAAGGATTGCAGATTCAGTCTATCATAGTTAAGAGGATTAGAGAAGCACAGTTAGGTGATGTCAGGATTTAGCAACTCAGGGCAGAGTGTAAGGACGGATGCCGAGCAGAGTTAAGTATTCACGAGGATGGTACTCTCAGGTTCGGGAGTTAGCTTTGTGTGTCGAATGGGGATATCTGGCATGAAATTATGTCAAAGGTCCACAATTCTCACTATTTCGTTCATCCGGAAGGGACAAAGATGTATCATGATATTCGTCAACACTTCTGGTGGAATAGGATGACGAGGGAGATAACATGGTTTGTCTTTCAATATTTAGTTTGCCATCAAGTTAAGGTTAAGCATTAGAGACTAGCCAAAATTCTTCAGTCTTTAACGATTTTGGAGTGAAAGTGGGATCATATCACCATGGACTTCGTGACAAGTATTTCTAGAACCCCGACTGGTAGAGATGTTGTTTGGGTAATAGTAGATCGACTCACGAAGGTTGCTCACTTTCTACCTTTCAGTGTTGGCCAGTCCACCGAACAGTTAGCCGAGATGTATCTGAGGAAGGTTTTTAGACTGCATGGAGTGCTAGTTATCGTAGTCTCAGGCAGGGATTCCAGGTTTACTTTGTATTTTTGGTAGTGTCACTACCACATTTTCTAGGAAGGGTATTTTGGTCATTTTTATAATTTAATAATTATTGTGCATGTTGTATATTTATTTCTTGTATTATTTATTATTAGATATTTGTAAAACCCCCTTCCTAGAAAATAGTATATACCCATTTTATTTATTATTTATTAATTAAATTATAGTAATTAGGTCCAAATAGGATAAATAGATTTTTAATAATTTTTATATTAGGTGTTCCGGCCCTTAGATGACTTATGGGACCTTCAGGAATTTTTCGGAATTTATTCCATGTAGGAGACCCCTTGAGCAGTTGCTAGCCTAACGATGTGCAATACCCTAATCTATAAAAATTTTCTCATGAGTATATATATATATATATGTATATACAAATATATATATATATGTATATATATTTTATAAAGAAAGAATGAAAGAAAAAGAAAAGAAATAAAAAGAATTAATATAATACTAACTAATATAATATAATAATACTAATAACTTTAGCACTTGATTCTTTAGCTAACCATTTGCCACTTCTCAGCAAAGGAGTTTGCTGTGACCGCAGCATGTATTGAAACCATCCGGCCACGTATATTGACCTTCAGCGCCTATTGCCAAACCGCGAAAAACTCATCCGCACCCCCCCTCTCTCTCTAATATATTATATATATATATAATATTAACTCTCAAAACCCTAACTTATATTCCCAGACTTCCTCTTCCCATCTATAGCCGTCACCACAGCCAGAGAAGCCTCCCCAAGCCATCCAACCATCCCGTCGACGCCGACATCGCGAACTGCAGTCTCCCACTCGAGGCACCTTCGCTCCGGCGTGAATTCCCGTTGACTCGCTCGACCAAACGCTGATCCATTTTCATAGGTATGATCTTCCCTCAACCCTCTCCAATATTTATTTTATAGTCAACCTCGGAAAACGTGTGCCCCTAGGTGAAAAATAGCGTCCAAAGTGGGACGAACAGACAGAATTCTGCAATCGCAGAATTCCATATTGACCACCAATGTTGCCGAGTTCGTATCTCCCACCACAGAGATCCGAATTCGGTAATTCTTTTTGATACCTGTAGATTAGATGACCTAGTTTATTTTCTGTATTATAACTTTGTGCTATTAGTCGCTGTGGACAGAATTATATTCGTCACAAAATTGCGCTCACCCACTTTTTCCGGTTTTCCAAAAGTGGGAGATCGGAGCGCGCCCCGCCAAACGGGACCGCCCCGCCGTGTGCCAAGTGTACCAAATGGTGCACACAGCATAACGGGACACGTGAAAATTTGTGGGGACAGATTCGGACGCGTGAGCGCGCCGGAATCAAGCCGTATCCGCGGACATATCTCGTGTCGCCACTTTTGTGGAACTCGCGTGTATTTTGTGCACGGTCGTCAGAATGCGACGAAACTTATGCCACTGGACTCGTGGTAACGCGCTGGTCCTGTGACCCAAATTTCACGCATTTTTGAGACGGTTGACCAGATCGCCAATTGGCGGGCCCCACAGTTGACTTTTTGGACCAAATTTTGTTCGGCTCATCGGAATCCAAATTTGGACATACCGTTGGGTTCGTATTGACATCTAGAGTTGTTTGACCCATAGTTTGACCCATTTAGAGACTGTTACCTTCGGCACGCTTTTCGGTGCAAAGTGGGCCACACGTGGACCCCACTTTTGCCCGAAATTACCGTTTTGCTCCTGTGTCCAAATTGGACTAAAGGGATGTGCTTTTTAGCTATTTTGCTCATTTTGGAAACGTTGGTGATGTTTATTTCAGCATCCGAGAACGTTTGTTCGGAGTCCTTAGTTCCAGGTTCAGTGTCCTTGACATTTGGGCGCGTACACTTTACAGATTTCTTGCCAGGCAAGTATATCTTGCCATTTTACTGTATTTACATTCCATATGAGACATGCATGTTTATTTTCTGTTTATTTAGTTCATTTATTTTTAACTGTTATATAAACTGCGCGTCCAAGGAAACTTGGGTGCAACGACGGTGTCGTCGTACTATATTTTTATTTATGTATATGCATTGGACCTACTTTATGAGACTACCCCATTTTCATGAGGCATTTATGTTTCATTGGCCATGACACTATTCTTACACGAGTGTGAGTCACATGTAGGACACGGACTTGCGTACTCGGCTGGCCCCCGGTACGTATAGGTCGTGCGACGGATAGGGATAACTGCCAATAGAAACTTTGCATGCTAGTAGACCTGGCGGTTATTAGAGGTTTATCGTGTCATGGACATGACATGCTTAGAGCATGGGGTGGGGAGAACAACAAGTACCGCATTTGAGCTCCTTTACACATTTTTCTCCTGTACGCCCGGACTCTCCGCTGGGGATACGGGCCATGATGACCACTATATATTATGTACTATCAGGCGGGCCACCGGCGTTCAAAAGACGACGTGCCTTTTAGGCCCCTGGATCTCCAATAGAGAACCATGCCAAATCCCAGTTTTCAGCCAGATAGCTCACTTGTGGGGAAAGGTGTTCTTAACTGCATTCACATAGATGGTTAGGCGACCCCAATGGATGTTTATTTTTAGTACTTTATTGGCATGTGTTTCAGTATACTTGTTACGTCCCTCTGAGGACCTGGTCCATTTTCCAGATATAGATGAGCAGGAGTATCCGCAGGAGTATGGACCCGGACCTGACGCTACCTATCAGTCTGAGACGATCTTATCTTCTGATTATATGTGATTCATTTGCAGCTGTTTAGAGATTCTAGTTGCTATTCTCTTCTAGACATTTATTCTTATATTAGAGTTTATTCTCTTCTCTCTTTAGTAGTTTATTATAGTCGATTTGCAGTGGATTTGTTTCCACCCGACTATTGCACTTTGAGATTACTATTTGAGACTACTTCTTTGATTTCCTTTATTCTATTATTTGTGCTGTGGATGAGATATAGAACTGCGTGTGACTTGTTGTGACATATATTACCACTGTGGATTGGATATTCATGTACAGCGTACGTGTGTATATGGTTTCCATATATTGGAGTTCGTATACATACGGCTGGCGTGTTACGTATTCCTAGTCCTACGTATTTTGGGACTGGGGCGTGACAATATTACATATAGTTTGGACTTGTGTTAGTGGACCTAAGTAGATTAGACATGACTCTTGGACCAACATTATTTTTAGTTAAACTTGAGCCCAACAAATAAGCCCAATTCATTAAGTTGGTGATTAATTAGTCAAAGCATTAGGAGTAGAAGAT
Source organism: Iris macrosiphon (assembly GCA_036927795.1). NCBI lineage: Eukaryota > Viridiplantae > Streptophyta > Magnoliopsida > Asparagales > Iridaceae > Iris > Iris macrosiphon. The sequence goes on along the minus strand of JAYESA010000014.1, from coordinate 103,136,706 downwards.
TTCTTCCTTAATCCATTCTTCATGACAAGCCCATAGAGATATTTTAGACTTTTCATACTTGCTTGCATCTCAAGCAAGGGCCGGCCATAGGGGGGAGGAGAGAGACTCTCTCTGTATTTATTTTATTTTATTCTAGATCTAGAATTTTTTCTTCCAAAGTTTTTCATCCCTACACCAATCCCTACCCAAATTCTCTCTTAATTCCTTTTATAATCACCAATAGAGGCTATTATAGCAAGGAGGGGCAAATAATCTACAAGAAAGAGGAAGGAGCACAAGTTAATGGCTCTTTGCTTCCAATTGGAGACTTGTATTAAGAATTCATCTCCCAATAGGTATATCTCAAAATTTTTTTTCTAATTAGACTCCAAATTTGTAGTTTAATCATTATAAACCCTCCCATGTACTAAGGCTACCCATAGAATTTGAAATTAGGTTCATATGAGGCCTATGAAGAAAGTTATGATATATTTTATACCAATTTTAGGGAAATTCCGAGATTGGCACATCATGTATTTGTCAATAGGTCAATTAGACAAAATTGACATGTGTTTGGTTGTGTAAGAATAGTGTCATATCAACAAATGGATACGTGTAGGCCGTATCATAATATTTTGGTAATACGTATTGATTTGGGGTTTTTTTCTTCGACACATGGTTTGAGCATGTCATATTTTGATATGAGCACGTAGATGTGTAGCTAGTATTTTATTTTGCTCTTAATTATGATATTAGACTTGCTAGTATCCTTCGGTATGCTTTTGGTGATGTGTTAGAGTCGTATCACAAGCGTATCATAGACCAAGTATGATATGGGGGTGACGTACTCCTTATGTTTGTTAAATTGCCATGCTAGCACATTGTATTCCCTTGTATTCTAATTGTTAGTTGATTCATAACTAGTATCTATATAGCTATTTGATTAATAATATGTATATGCATCTTTAGTATTTATATAGATATATGCTTTAAGTATTAATAGAATATATATATATATATATATATATATATATATATATATATATATATATATATATATATATATATATATATATATATATGTGTGTGTGTGTGTGTGTGTGTGTGTGTGTGTGTGTGTGTGTGTGTGTGTGACTGCCTTTTGATATAGTTATATGTAAGTAGAATATTGTTCAGATGTATCAGTTAGAATATTTGGAAGGGTACTCTCAGTTTCAGTCCTACTTAACCTTGTGACTTTGAAGTGTATATTTTGGTGACTGCTTTGGGGTGAATGGAAGTTGAGCAGTTTTAACTAGGAAGTGGGGAGCTGTCGGGTATGTGCACTGCAATGTGACTGATGCTCCATTAGAGAGGGGATGTAGTGCAGGTTGCAAGATTTCTAGTGTGCAAACCTGAGTGGGGTGTGTGGCAGACTCAAGCAGAGCAACAACATACAATAGCAGCTTTATTATTGCAAAATAGTGGGGGGATCGGACACTGTGTGCTATGCACTGTATGCACAACAAAGTTTGTTAGCAGTAGCAGCAGTTTGGGCTTACTGCACATAGCAGCAACAACAACAATTAAGTGTTGTTTTGCCACAACAAGTAGTAGAACAGAAGGGAGGAGAAGTTAAGGTAATTTGGTGTATTAGAGTATTATTGAGTTAAGTTAGTTTTGTTTATCTGTTAGTATTTAGGGTGCTTGGCACTAAGGTATTATGAGAAGTTAGATTAGTGTCAGTCATTGCATACCTTTAGATCTCTAACTATGAGTTGTATATAACTGTTAACTAATGTATTAGATATCTGTATATGTTAGTATTGATAGTATGTTAGATACTTGATTGAAGGCATATATGTGTATGGGTATATATATATTAGATAACTAGTTAGTCGAGGTTAGTATTACCGAGGTAATACCAAGGTAAGGGGAGTTTATTCAAGGTTTTGCGTATGGATATCAAGATGAGGGTAGTAGTGTGATACCAATTGGCGCAAAGCCAAGGTATCCAATAGTATTAGTTTAGCTAGGAATACTAGTATACTTTATATTTTTTATCTTATCTAATATTTTTATTACGTATCTTACGATACGATATAGTACTAGTATCCTATATAGCTAGTATAACCTAGTTACATAGTGTATGGACCTAATAGGCTAGAGTTGAACTCATACAACCTAGAAAAAGATACTTTGACTAGTTGATTTAGAGTTGACCTGTTTTGACTTTTTTGACTAAGACATGGCTTTACGACCTAGATTTTGACTAGTTTAACTTTTTCATTCCAAAACCTTGTATTGATACAATATTCCATATTTAGGTCTTCGAGGCACCGTTCCGGACATCTTAGATATTATTCGTCGGGTTTTAGGCAAGTACATTCTCTGAGAGTTTCCCATTTATGATATCCTCTATGTTTCTTGTATTAGTGTAGATATCCTTGACTTCCCTGACACTTGGTTACACAGATTGGTATTCCTGAATTCTGTCATGAGATGTTATTTTTAGTAGTTCCTGGCGTATCTCTTGTGCGAGCCCCGTTGCTCTTGTCTGAGTATAGACACTGATTCATGAGAAGAGTCACGACTTCTCATAGAATCCCGTGTCATAGCGTGCCATGGTTGGATCCACTATACTAGTCGAGGGCTGAAAGTATTTAGTATAGATATATGATCATTCCCTCGGAGATCTTGATATTCTTGAATATTGTTAATCATACATCGCACGTATGACTAGCCAGGCCCGTGGTTCATGAGCAGTACCCAAGCGGATCACATGTTGTCACTGGTGCTCACTCACTTAGATAGTTGTATTTCTTATTCCTTATATGAGTTCGTATCTCTTGTATATATTTTTTGTATTTTTTATTTTAGTATTTTCCTGCCATGCTCTGTTTCTTCTATTAATGCTCTCTATTTACTGTTACATAATTTTTATCATTTATTGGAACTGCTTTTAGAGATGTACTTTGCTCCTTTTCTGACTTGATATATTTTTCTCAAATGACACTGAGGAGTGGTATCCCACTCACTACGTACCCCAGGACTTAGTTGGCTTAGAGCTAGAGACTTTGGCTCAAGAGGGACTCATTCCAATTGAGACATATGACCCATTACCTGTAGCTTAGTAGATCGATTTATTGTACTGGATTTGTCTTCAACTTTTGACATTAGTATTTTTTTTTTATATATGATGACTCATTGGATATTATTTTGTTTTGTGAATTATATTTGACTCTTCAGTTTCTTATATCATATTCGTGCATGGTTCCATCTTATAGATCTGTGATTGAGTATTTATATTTTATTGGTGGAATTATATGTCTTGATGATCATTATTGCTGGATAGCATAGTTTACCCCAAACAACGTTCTACCGCCAATGCTGCGGCGTAGGCTGGGCATACCCATGTATTTGTGCCTCGATCAAGCGGGTGCGAGTCATGACACAGAGCCTTTAGTAGAGTTTGGATACCCTCTTGAGATTCAGTTTAGCTTACCATCATTAGATAGATGGCCAGTTTGAGCGTACGATCCAGTCTTTGAAGGATATGCTTCGATCGTGCACTTTAGACTTCTGTAGTTAATGGGAGTGTCACCTACACATAGTGGAGTTCTCCTACAACAACAACTTCCAGACGAGTATTCAGATGGCACCCTTCGTGGCGTTGTATTTTCAGAGATGTAGATCACTGTTGGCTTGGAATAATATTGGTAAGAGACAAATGCTTGATCCTGAGATTATTGCTCAGTCAGTTGGAGTTATCAGGCATATTAGAGAGCATCTCAGAGTAGCTCCAGATCGTCAGTGTCATTGTATAAATTTGTATCAGAGTCATCTTATGTTCTTTGTCGGTGACCACGTATTTCTTAGGATTTTTCCTACCATTAGTGTTAACAGATTCAGAGTACGGGAAAAGCTTAGACCTAGATTTATTGGTCCCTTCGATATTCTCGAGCACATGAAAGATGTCTCATATCAACTAGCTCTTCTATTGTAGCTTTGCAAGGTATATCATATGTTTCACGTATCTCAGTTGCGTTGGTATATTCTGGATCTGAGCCATATCCTAGATTATTTTGAGCTGGTCGTTGGTACCGACCTATCATATGAGGAAATGCTCATATCCATTTTGGACCGTGGGAAGAAGATTCTTAAGAACTGGACTATCCATCTAGTTCATATTTCTTAGGGTTATCACTCACCGGGTGAGTCGACGTAGGAGTACGAGGATGATATCAGTGCTCGTTATCCGCATTTATTCGACTAAGGAGTTATACTTATTCGTGTCATCAATATCTTATCTTAGCTTGTGTGTGATTTTTTATTTACTATAGTTTGTAGTTCTTTTGAATTTCCTCGTTCCATTATTATTTTGGATTTCGTAGTCATGAGTTTCCTACTTAGTTCTTGATATCATGCTTTTCTAAATTTTTTTGCTTGATTTTGATACTTATTAAATTTTAAGGACATAAATTTTCTAAGGAGGGGAGAGTTGTGAGACTCGTCTCACAGTATCGATATTTTTATATAGATATGTATTTGCGTATTATACTTTGAGATTTCCTGGTTTCTTCCGTCGGTGATCCGTAAAATTTTGAAAGATAATCAGAACAATATATTTTTTGTGAATAGTGTTCGAATATTTTGTGAATAATATTTGATTCAATCAATTATCCATTGGTTTCTTTGTTCTGACTCATCCTATTATCTACTGGTTTCTTGGTTTTGTATCTAAATGAATGAGATTGATCGATTTGAGTCAAGGATCATAGACGTGGCAGATCCGAGGTCACAATTAATTTATCCCTTCTATATACAACCCTTTATTTTCTCTCTCCTCTTTCTTTATATTTTTTCTCTCTTTCCTTTCTCTTTCCTTCTTTATTTTCTGCGTGAGCTTGGAGCTTTGTCTTGAGGCCTAAGAGTGTGATTTCTGAACACCTCTGGGTGGTAAAGTTGAAGATTTAGGTTGAAAGATCGACTCTAGGCAAGTACATCTTGCCAAACTACTAAAAAACTATATTTATTATCACTTTTGCTTTTCTTCGTATTGATAGTTGTCACGCCCCAGTCCCAAAATATCGAGGGACTAGCCATGTGGTAATGGCCAGCAGCACACACCGATGGACAAACCCAATTTAATGGACACATTAAGGTGTACTTAAGCTGTAAAACAATAATATGGGCTATGGCACTAATCTTATCCACATAAATAAATACATCAATGTCAGAAATATAAAACAATATTAAGTTTCAATAAAACATAACTCGGGGAACCACCCGATAATGAGTTTGATACATCAACTCAATAGAATGGAAATAAAGAGTCTAACAATTGAAATAACTGAGTATAGAATATGCATATACTCAGGAAAAATCCTCAGCGATCACCTCATCCTCGGGTTCTGGTACTGCTCCAAGGACTGCTCCTGTCCCATACACTTCGGGGTAGATCTCGTCTGCTAATCCTGGGAACATAATCCGGATCCAGGTCCTCAGGGGACATAGCAAGGTACAAAATAACTCATGCCAAAATAAATATAGTGCAGCAATAAATGAAGCAATAGGGTAAACTATGTAACCAGCTATGTGATATGCAAGTGAGAGCATTATTCATACTCAGGCTGAGACTACTACAGGCTCTGTGTCGGGGAAACCCATAGCAGTATTTTCTCGAAGGGCCAGTAAATGTGCCAAAGCTCTGTGTCAGAGTCTAAGGCACCTCCAGTAAAGTAATATATATATATAATCAGCCTTTTATATGGTAAAACTCTCCCCACCCAATGTAATCACACATCTCATGTTCACGATGTCTCATATCCATGTCACGCAAGATCATATCTAATGTAACAAGTCATAATAAGATCTAAGCATGTATAAAGTATATGTCATAAACCTGTATCCTATATAGAATCACCATGAATATCTTAGAAAAATTCTATCTCATGAATAGTGTCAGGTTTTCTAAGGTATGACGTACTTGATAAGGTAAGCACAAAATGTATAGTGTCTCGATATCCATGTCTAGGTGATATTACCCAACTCTGCGTATAATATTGACACCCGAATATTAGTCGGACGCTAAGTAGTATCACACGGTCCTAGGTTAAACAGAGATCTTACAGTCATAAATCAAAATAATAGTATAAACAGATGCTGCAAGTAGGGCAAGGTACACTTGCCTGAGATTTGGTTACCAACTGCGGCTCTGGTATTAGCGGGTTCTGCAGGTACTCCTCCGGTTGCTGACATAAAAATTACCATCAGATTCATAAAATATCAAATAGCTAGAAACGCCTGTCCTTGAGTCCAATTTGGACACAGGGGCAAAAATGACAGTTTTTGGTCAAAGCGGGGTCCACATGTGGCCCGCTTCGCACCGAAAAACGTGTCAGAGACAATATTCTCCAAAATTGTCAAACTTTGTGTCAAAAAGTCTAGAACGATGATACGAACCCAACGGAACTTGCAGAACTGGATTCCGATGAGGCGATCACAAAATTGCCCGTCAAGTGGAGCCGTGGGGCCCACGATACGCGATTTTGTCAACGTTCACAGAATCGTACCAAACTTGGATCACAGGTCCAGCGTATTGCTATGAGTCTGATGGTACAAGTTTTATTTCAATTCGGCATGTATATACGAAGTTACAACGAGTTCTAGAATATGGTCGATATGGGGCGTTGTCGACGGATACGCGTTGATTCCGGTGTGCACGCATATCCAAATCAAATTTCGCAAAATCCCACACGTCCGTATTAACGGCACACACCTTTCAGTGAAGTCCATACATGACCAAGTCGTCCCGTTTGGTGGGACGCACTCAGTTCCAGGGAAAAATAGAGTAAATATTTTTCTGATTTTGGATCATAGTTTGCGATCGCCACAGGACGCGACACACCGCGCGGGTTGCACGGGTATTGAGAGGGTCACGCAGGGTTTGCGTCACAATAGACAAAAAGAAATGGGGCAGCAAGGAGAGAGAAATAACTACCTGAACAGGGCTTCACAGAAAGCTGAAACACACGTTTTGTGAGGCTTCGCGACACGGCGGCGGGGTTGCTAGGGTTAGGTTTTCTCGTCGTCGGAGCTGCTGCGGCCGGAGGAAGGTGAAGGCGGTGGCAGCTCGTCGGGGTCATCATGGCGGCTGGGTCCCGGAGCTGGAGGCGGCTGCTGGCAGAGCTCGTCGGAGGGGGAGGCCCAGGGCTCTCGGTGATGGGTGATGGGGATCGGGGGTTCACGGCGGAGGGGGAGATCTGCGGCGAGGGGCGAGGGCTGGAGGAGACGCCTGAGGAGACGGTCGTGGCTAGGGTTACGGGAGAGAGGTGGGGTTTAAGGCAGAGAGGGTGGCAGCTCATCGGGGAGAGGGTGGTGGCTGCTCTGGAGGGAGAAGGAGGTTCGGTGGAGATGGCGGAGATGGCGGTGGTGGTGGCGGTGTAGGGGTGAGTCGACTGGAGTTTATAGGGGCGGAGCAGGGAGGAGAAAGGTATAACGACGGCGGGGGAAAGGAACGATCGAGGAGACGGGGAGGCATAACCGTCGCGGGGCGGAGGCGAAGGCGTAACGGGCGGGGACGGAGGCGTAACCGCCGGGGAAAAACGGTCGGGGACGGAGGGTACTGTAGCAGTTACAGTACGGGTCGGTTTAGCGGGTCGGGTCAGATTCTGGGTTCGGATCTGACCCGATCCAATAGGATTTGGGTTGGGTTCAGCTAGACCAGGTCGGTTTAGGGTCGGTCCGGGTTGGTTGGTTCAAAAATAAACCGGGTTTATTTTGGTTTATTAAAATAATTTAGTTTTTAGGTCTTTAAAAATGGTTCAGGGGTCCAATAAATTTCAGAAAAATTATCCTGTCTAATATTTTATTTTGCACCAAAAAATATTATTTTCATAATATTTTAATATTTAATAAACACATTTAAAATTATTTATAACTTGAATACCTTGATTTAAATTAGTAAAATATTACAGAAAAATTCCAGAAAAATTGTCAAAAATTAATTTTTAAAATCCTAAAAAATCAGGGGGTTTACAATCTGCTCCCCTTAAGAGGATTACGTCCTTGCAATCAAAGAATTAACCGATCAACAGAGATGACACAGTTGCAAGCATTGTTCGAAGCACATCACTATCAAGATTCATGATTCAGAAGAATCAAAGGATGAGGGTTTAAGCAAAAACACATAGGGAATGAAAACATCATTTTCCTAAGCAATAGAAGTTATATAATTTCCAGAATAAAGAAAATCTAGAATACTATAATTTAGAAAAACTAGGTTATTAATTATTAGCAAGAATCAAAACTACCAGGTTAAGGCTAAGGTCACGAACCAACAGGCACGAGCTAAAGCAATACTAGAAATAGATAGCTATGAAAACTTACGCGCATTTGCTACTCCACGAGTCTGCACGTCCTCCAAAGTCATAGCAAAAGCTTGTCCGCGACCTTGAGGTGGTGCCCTCTCCTGCTGCTGGGTCTGCTGGAAGAGTGCTGCTCGAGGTGCCAAGGGTGGCCTTGGTTGATATCCTCCTGGTGCTGGTAGAGCTTGTTGGTTTACTATTGGTGCTCTTTCTCGACGCTCAGTGCATTCCCTCACTGAATGCTGACTGGATTCGCAAGTTAAACATAATCCCAGTTTATGTTTACACTCCTTCTTAACATGGCCTACCTTGCCACAGTAGTAACAAGTAGGAAGGGCTAGGGATTTGGATACAGCTCCCTGTGGTGCTTGATGCAGGTAAGGTTTTTTTGCAGCTTCTCCATGCGGTGCTCAGGCTGGTGCTGATGAGAAAGGCCGCTTCAGGTTTGACTCTCTCCTGGTGACACGCTCCATACGTCGAGCTGCAGCAAGGACGTCCGTGTATAAAGTAGGTGCAATGGATCCGATCATTTTCTGTAGCTCAAAGTTTAGTCCATCGAAGAACTTCTCAGCCTTCTCCTCTTTTGTCGGGATCAGGGAAGGGGCAAAGCGACTCAGTCGAATGAACTCCACATTGTACTCTTCTACCGTCGTATTGCCTTGAATGAGGTAATTGAACTTGTCCCAAAGTTCTGATTGAGTAGTAGATGGAATGTACATCTCCTGAAAGAGTCTAGAGAACTCTTCCCAAGTGACTCGGTCTGGTCTGAGCCATCTCTCCTCAGATAGCCACCAGTGATGTATATTGCCCGTCAATTGCATCCTAACAGCAATCATCCAACGCTCTCTTGGAAGCTCAGCTGCTTCTAATTGATGTTGAGTGTTTGTGAGCCACTCATGAACTTCAGTGGGGTCCTCCTTGCTAGAAAAAGTTCGGGGCTTCAGCTAGCAAAAATTAGTGATAGAGCCTGTTGATGGCCGTCGAGCTGGTAGGTTCGCCTGCTCCAGTGCAGTTACTAGGCTGTTCCTCAAGTTCTCTGCCTCATGACATTGATCCTCTTGATAAATCTGAGGTTGGACTTGCATCATTACGTAGATTATTTGAAATATTTGTTGCCCGTCCATAGGCTGCCCTTGTGGGAATACGGGCATTGGTGGTGTGAACTGTGGCAGAGGTAGAATATCGTCTCACCGACATCTTGAGGTATCTTGACTGCTTTGTTGTTCTAGTTGACCTCCACCAACTAGTGTCACATCATCTTCATGGGTAACCATAACACCTGGTGGTGTTCCTGCAGGAGTCTCGTCGCTTGCTGGTGGATCCATTGCTTTGCATCCAAAATAAACTATAAGAGACGCACAGAGGAATCAAGGCAGGATGCAAGTCAAGAAATTAGTTCGAATTCGATATAGATATAAAGAATGATTCAAGCAAGTGGATGAGATCCTAAAAACTTATCCTATTCTTATTGCAGGCTTGCTCGGTCCCTAAGTTAAAATCGAAGTAATTTAGTCGTTGACCTACATGGACCACCACAAAAATTATGTCACGCCTCAGTCCCAAAATATCGAGGGACTAGCCATGTGGCAATGGCCAGCAGCACACACCGATGGGCAAACCCAATTTGATGGACCCATCAAGGTGTACTTAAGCTGTAAAACAATAATATGGGCTATGGCACTAATCTCATCCACAGAAATAAATACATCAATTCAGAAATATAAAATAATATCAAGTTTCAATAAAACATAACTCGGGGAACAACCCAATAATGAGTTTGATACATCAACTCAATAGACTGGAAATAAAGAGTCTAACAATAGAAATAACTGAGTATAGAATATGCATATACTTAGGAGAAATCCTCAGCGATCACCTCATCCTCGGGTTTTGGTACTGCTCTAAGGACTGCTCCTGTCCCGTACACTTCGGGGTAGATCTCGTCTGCTAATCCTGGGGACATAATTCGGATCCAGGTCCTCAGGGGACATAGAAAGGTATAAAATAACTCATGCCAAAATAAATACAGTATAGCAATAAATGAAACAATAGGGTAAACTATGTAACAAGCTATGTGATATGCAAGTGAGAGCATTATTCATACTCAGGCTGAGACTAATACAGGCTCTGTGTCGGGGAAACTCATATCAGTATTTTCTCGAAGGGCCAGTAAATGTGCCAAAGCTCTGTGTCAGAGTCTAAGGTACCTCCAGTAAAGTAATATATATATATATATATAATTAGCCTTTTGTATGGTAAAACTCTTCCCACCCAATGTAATCACATGTCTCATGTTCACGATGTCTCATGTCCATGTCACGCAAGATCATATCTAATGCAACAAGTCATAATGAGATCTAAGCATGTATAAAGTATATGTCATAAACCTGTATCCTATACAGAATCACCATGAATATCTCAGAAAGATTTTATCTCATGAATAGTATCAGGTGTCCTGAGGTATGACGTACTTTATAAGGCAAGCACAAAATGTATTATGTCTCGATATCCATGTCTAGGTGACATTACCCAACTCTGCGTACAGTATTGACACCCGAATATTAGTTGGACGCTAAGTAATGTCACACAGTCCTAGGTTGAACAAAGATCTTACAGTCATAAATCAAGATAATAGTATAAACAGATTCTGCAAGTAGGGCAAGGTACACTTGCCTGAGATTTGGTTACCAACTGCGGCTCTGGTATCAGCAAGTTCTGCAGGTACTCCTCCGGTTGCTGAAATAGACATCACCATCATATTTAAAAAATATTAAATAGCTAAAAATGCCTCTCCTTGAGTCCAATTTGGACACAGGGGCAAAAATGATAGTTTTTGGTCAAAGCGGGGTCCACATGTGGCCCGCTTCGCACCGAAAAATGTGTCAAAGACAATATTCTTCAAATTCATCAAACTTAGTGCCAACAAGTCCAAAATGATGATACGAACCCAACGAAACTTCCAGAATTGGATTCCGATGAGCCGATCACAAAATCGTCCGTCAAGTGGAGCCGTGGGGCCCACGATACGCGATTTTGTCTACGTTCTCAGAATCGAACCAAACTTGGGTCACAGGACCAGTTTTTTTCTACGAGTCCGATGGTATAAGTTTTGTTTCGATTCAATATGTGTACACGAAGTTACAATAAGTTCTAGAATATGGCCGATATGGGGCGTTGTCGACGGATACGCGTTGATTCTGGTGTGCACGCACATCCAAATCAACTTCTGCAAAATCCTACACGTCCGTATCAATGGCCTGCACCTTTCAGTAGAGTTTGCACACGACCAAGTCGTCCCGTTTGGTGGGGCACACTCAGTTTCGGAGAAAAATAGGATAAATATTTTCCTAATTTTGGATCGCAGTTTGTGATCGCCACAGGACGTGACACACCGTGCGGGTTACACGGGTATCGAGAGGGTCACGTAGGGTTCACATCACAATAAACAGAATAGAAAATGGGACAGTGAGGAGAGAGAAACAACTACCTGAATGGGGCTCTACAGAAAGCTGAAACGTGCATTTCGCGAGGCTTCGCGACACGACGGCAGGGTTGCTAGGGTTAGGGTTTCTCGTCGTCGGAGCTGCTGCGGCCGGAGGAAGGCGGAGGCGGTGGCGGCTCGTCGGGGTTATCATGGCGGCTGGGTCCCGGAGATGTAGGAGGCTGCTGGCAGAGCTCGTCGGTGGGGGAGGCGCAGGGCTCTCGGTGATGGGTGATGGGGATCGGGCTCGGGGGTTCACAGCGGAGGGAGAGATCTGAGGCGAGGGGCGAGGGCTTGAGGAGACGCCAGAGTAGACAGTGGTGGCTAGGGTTACGGAAGAGAGGTGGAGCTCAGGGCGGAGAGGGTGGCAGCTCGTCAGGGAGAGGGTGGTGGCTGCTCTGGAGGGAGAAGGAGGTTCGGTGGAGATGACAGAGATGGCGGTGGTGGTAGCGGTGTGGGGGTGAGTCGACTGGGATTTATAGGGGCAGAGCGGGGAGGAGAAAGGTGTAACAGCGGCGGGGGAAAAGGAACGACCGAAGAGACGGGGAGGCATAACCGCCGCGGGGCGAAGGCGGAGGCGTAACGGGCGGGGACAGAGGCGTAACCCCCGGGGAAAACGGTCGGGGACGGAGGGTACTGTAGCAGTTACAGTACGGGTCGGGTTGGCGGGTCGGGTCGGGTCGGATTCTGGGTTCGGATCCGACCCGATCCAATATAATTTGTGTTGGGTTCAGCTAGACCGGGTCGGTTCAGGGTCGGTCCGGGTTGGTTTGGTTCAAAAATAAATCAAGTTTATTTTGGTTTATTAAAATAATTTAGTTTTTAGTCTTAAAAAATTGTTCAAGGGTCCAATAAATTTCAGAAAAATTACCCTATGTCTAATATTTTATTTTACACCGAAAAATATTATTCTTATAATATTTTAATATTTAATAAACATAAATAAAATTATTTATAACCTGAATACCTTGATTTAAATTTGTGAAAAATCACAGAAAAATTCCAGAAAAATTTCTGAAAATTGATTTTTAAAATCCTGGAAAATCAGGGGTTTACAAAAGCGCAGTTTATTCCAAAATATATTTTGTTAAATATGTTTCTTGAATAATTATTGTCCATGTACATGTTTCTAAAATTGCTTTAAGCTAAGTTTTGGTTTTCTTTTAAATCTTAATATTGGCCTGGTAGATTAACTCGATATCAAGGGAGATATTATAGTTACCATCATGGAACATAGTATGAATGCTACATGAGACCTACACTACAACTATAATCATAGTAGTCATAAAAATTAATGTAAACTGTCAGAGAATGTACTTGCCTGTAGTCCTGAGCAATGTGTGATGATCGATATCCAAAATAGAGTCACAATGACCAAAATATAGAATAAGGATGTTAATTGGTGAATTGAAAGGATAAACATGATTAGCTAACTAATAATGATGTTTTTAGGCCATGTTTAAGTCCATACTAGGGTATACTAGTCAGTACTAGGCTAATTAGGTTAATACTTTGTTATACTAGATTTTCTAGGTCTTAATAAGGTATACTAGCAATATTAGTCAATATCTAGCTAATACTAGTCATTACCAAATTATCCTAACTATCACTAAGTTTTCTAGCTAGTATAGCATATACTAGTAATATATATGTATATATATTTATTCTAATATATTACCAATATCATGCCTTAACATATATCAAGTATCACTAGTTATCAACCTTTACCCTGGGTGTACGAGTTATAACTTACACCATGGCTAGACATACCTTAACTCCTATATACTCTAGTTATTACTCATCCAACTCTAACTCATAACCATACTTAATTCATGATCCTAATCCTTACTTCTCCTCATAAAATGATACACCACAGTTTCCCAAGGCACCAACATGCCTGATACTTGAGTACCAATCACCCAACTCTCATATTGCATCAGACTTTACCTCGTATAGTTGTCTGCAACTGAACCATGCCACATCTATTTTTGTTGCTTAGCTTAACATTGTCATATTATATCCCCTCCATCTTATATTCACATGTTTATCCTAATATATCCACTAATCCATCTAATGCCAATGTATCAGATATCATTCACACTCCCTACTCCTATCAGTCCTTGTAGATTAGAACTGAACACAGTTCTTATTTTACCTACTGTGCAGGAACTAGCACACTGCACCCTGCTCTCCCTTCCATATAGACTGAAACACAGGTAATCCCCCTTCTTCTTAGTGTACCGTGCTGTCATAGTAGATGCATGATATAGGTGCAAAATACCACAATATCTTTCATAACTTAATACACCTACTGAGATCTGAATAACACACACACATACAGTTACTCCCATATCAACCTTACTCACACATGAAAATAATATGCACCTAGGTATCAGTCCTCCAGTCCACTCCTTGTATTTCACTGATACCTATACACCCAAATACATCCCCAGTCAACACATATGTGCATACATGTGCACAGATTTGCTAACTATAGCACCTATACTATTGTTGCTCTGATATTCTTACCTAGTACACACTCAAAAAATGGGCAGGGTTCGAGCACATGCTCCCCCTCACTAGTTGTAACACGAGATTTACCCAACCTAATCACTGAGATCCCGTCACTCGTCACCACATGCCCAAGGAATTCAACATTGTCAAGGAAGAATTCACACTTTGAAAGCTTCCCATAAAGTTTCTCCTCCCTGAGAGTCTCCAAAACCATCCTCAAATGCTCCTTATGCTCCTCCGGAGTCTTTGAATACACAAGAATGTCATCGATGAACACCACTATAAACTTGTCAAGGTACTGGTGGAACACCTTGATCATCAGGTTCATAAATACTGCAGTGGCATTAGTCAACCCAAACAACATCATCATAAACTCAAAATGGCCATACCGAGTTCGAAAAGCTGTCTTCAAAATGCCTTCTTTCTTTACTTTTACCTGGTGGTAGCCTGACCATAAGTCTATCTTCGAGAATACCTTCGCTTCGCTCAAATGATCGAAGAGATCATCTATCCTTAGAAGTGGGTATTTGTTTTGACAGTAAGGTTGTTCAGAGCTCTATAGTCGATACACATGCGTACCAACCCAATCTTCTTCGGTATAAACAATATCGGAGCACCCCACGGTGATGAACTAGATTTAATGAAGCCCTTATCCTAAAACTCGTCAACCTGCTTCTTCAGTTTTTCCAGTTTACTGTTGTTGACCTTATAGGCGTGCTATGATATTGGCTCTGCACCTGGCACCAAGTCTATAGAGAACTCAACATCTCTGTCTGGCGGAAATCCTGAAAACTCCTCTAAAAAGACATCCAGGAACTCTGCTATCTGTACGAATAGCGTATAAAGATCTTCACAGACCACAAGAGCTTGAAGTATATATTTACACAGAAAGAGATGAAGATGAAGATTGGTTGTATATCATGAGTATCTTGTTTGTGCACTCAAGGTATTTGTTGAAATGACCAATAGAGGATGTAACCTATTTAGAGCACTGATTTTACATGTTATATATATATATATATATATATATATATATATATATATATATATATATATATATATATTAGTGTACCCATATATTTTGGTGTTAGAGTGCTTGTTGTGCACTGCACTGTCGGGTTCACTGGGGGTACATACTGGTGTGTTATGGTGTGTGACGTGTATATGAGACTGTGTATGGATGCAAAGTGTTAGTGTAGGTGATTGAAAGGGAATTGGATGATATTGGAGTATCAGGGAGTGGAGAGCCACACTTGGTTCGACTGATTTAAACATGCATATATATACATACATATATAGTGTATATATTAGTGTACCCATATATTTTGGTGTGTAGAGTGCTTGTTGTGCACTGTCTGGTTCACTGGGGTATACACTGGTGTGTTATGGTGTGTGATATGTATATGAGACTGTGTGTGTGGATGCAAAGTGTTAGTGCAGGTGATTGGAAGGGAGTTGGATGATATTGGAGTATCAGGGAGTGGAGAGCCACACTTGGTTCGACTGATTTAAGCATGCATTATTGTGGTATAACAAGTTGAACTCGAGTTGCAGTTCTGATGATATTTAGTTATAGGTCAGTTAGGGTGCATTTGGATTAAAGTAGTGTTGTGTCCTATTTTTTAGTTGGAGTAGTATTAGACATGCTCGGGTTAGGGGTCAGCAGACTTATGCAGTATGGGTGTTGGTTTCAGTTGGTGGCAGTAGCTAGAGTAGGTGTTAAGTTGTTATAGTGCAGTTGGTACTCTGTAGTATGGTGATTTCACATCAGGACATGAAATTTAAAAGTAATAACTTAGGTGGACACTCTTGACACATTCAACACTTAAGTATCAGTTGGAATGTTAACGGTTGGCATGAATCCTGTCAGTAAGAAAGGGTATCCATGCGGGTATCAGTTGTGTTATGATACTTGAAGTGTGGGGAAAAATAAGTAGGAACAACATCAGCAGTGATTGGGTTGGGTAAAGCTCGGGCTGCAACTAGTGAGGGGGAGCCTGTGTTCGACCCCTGCACATTTCCTGAGTGTGTACTAGGTAAGAACATCAGAGAAACATCAGTATAAGTGTTGTAGTTAGCAAATTTGTGCACATGTGTGCACAGAGGTGTTGACTGGGGATGTATATGGGTGTATAGGTATCAGTGCAGTGCAAGGAGTGGCCTGGAGGACTAATACCTAGGTTCATATTATTTTCATGTGTGAGTGAGGTTGATAAGGGAGTAACTGTGTGTGTGTGTGTGTGTGTGTGTGTGTGTGTGTTAAGATCTCAGTAGGTATTTCGAGTTATGAGAGATATTATGGTGCTGTGCACCTATGTCATGCATCTACTATGACAGTAAGGTGCACTAAGAAGAAGGGGGATTACTTGTGTTTCAGTCCATATGGAAGGGAGAACAGGGTGCATTATGCTAGTTCCTGCACATTAGGTAAAATAAGAATTGTGTTCAGTTCTAATCTGCAGTGACTGATGGGAGTAGGGAGTGTGAAGGGTATCATATACAACACTATAAGATGGATTGGTGGATATATTAGGATAAATAGGTGAATATAAGATGAAGGGGATACAATGTGATAGTGTTAAGCTAAGTAACAAAAATAGATGGGGCATGGTTCAGTTTTAGACAACTGTACGAGGTAAAGTCTGATGCAATATGAGAGTTGGGTGATTGGTACTCAAGTATCAGGCATGTTGGTGCCTCGAAAAATTATGGTGTATCAGTTTATGAGGAAAAGTAAGGATTAGGATCATGAATTAAATGTGGTTATGAGTTAGAGTTGGATGAGTAATAACTAGAGTATATAGGAGTTAAGGTATGGTTAGCCATGGTGTAAGTTATAACTCATACTCCCAGGGTAAAGGTTGATATCTAGTAATACTAGATATATGTTAAGGTATGATATTGGTAATATATTAGAATAAATATATATACATATATATTACTAGTATATACTATACTAGCTAGAAAACTTAGTGATAGTTGGGATAATTTGGCAATGACTACTATTAGCTAGATATTGACTAATATAGCTAGTATACGTTATTAAGACCTAGGAAATCTAGTATAACAAAGTATTAACCTAATTAGCCTAGTATATCCTAGTATGAACTTAGATATGGCCTAGAAACATCATCATTAGTTAGCTAATCATGCTTATCCTTTCAATTCATCAATTAACACCCTTATTCTATATTTAGGACTTTGTGACTCCATTTTGGACGTCGATCCTCACACATTGCTCAGGACCACAGGCGAGTACATTCTCTGATATTTTTCATTATTTTTTATGAATACTATAATTCTAGTTGTAGTGTATACTTGATTCTGACACAGTGGATACACGGGCTAGTATCATAGATACTTGTTTTGAGGAGTCGCGATTGGATCAATCGTACTAGGCGAGACAAATTTTTTTTAGTAAGTTATGTGATCATACCCCACCTTACATGCATCATAGCTCATCCCACATATCATGTAGGGTATACCCTAACCATATTACATGCCTTATAGCCTGTTATATATGATTAGCCTGACTCTTGCTCGCAACATAGCTAACTAGATGGTTAGCCTGACCTCACATGTATCATAGCCAATCATATATAACAAGTCTGATCTAGTCCCAAACCGATCACATAGCAAATTAATATTTTAAGGAACTTAGCCAATATTTCTATTCTTTATTCCAGTTTATACATTGCTAGTATTCACATCTATATGTTTCCACTGCTTACTTTATCAGTGTACTCATTGCTAGTTATTTTCTTATGATATGATGATTATCTCTCTAGTTTTCTTACATTCTAGTATTTTATTCCATCATGTATATTTCTTACTCACTGCTTTATAGTTTTTATTAATATAATTAGAATTGCTGTTAGTGCTTGGAGTCGTGCTAGCTGGAGACTGAGACTTAGCTAGAGCTTGAGAATGACCTTGCGTCTGAACTTGAGCTAGAAGTTGAACCACTAACCAATAGTTCTTTGTGCTTCGCTTCAATCCTGACTAGATAATATTTTTCAAAGGATCTTGAGGACTTCTGCCCTACCCATTATGGTTCAGGAGTAGATGACGATTATAACCCAAAGAATCCAGAGGAGCCACTCCATATGGAGGAGACACCACCCGCAATTGTTTAGTTAGCACTTAGCTTATTTTTATGTATTGGATTATTCCAGACTTATAGACTTGAGTTGTATTATGTTGAGACATATTTTGTATTGAGATAGCTAGACTCTTAGACTCTGTCTTGTTGAGACATATATTATTTTGACTCTCGTGTTTCTTTACATCTTTATCATGCCATTTACCTTCTTTATATTTATTGTGGTTGAGTATATTATGAGTTAATGATTATGTGCATATTCACTGTCCTCCGTTTGAAGTTAAGATATGTTGACATGATATGATATCATTGATAGATAGCTATTTTGGATCTAGACAATATTCTACCGTCGATGTTGCGACATGACCAATTTATGGGTATGGGTCGTGACACCTTGCATAGCTTGTACCCCGGACATGTTTCGATTTTCTGAAAAACCTATTTTTATAATTCAAAAAATTAATGTATCAAATATCATAATCATTGAAATATAATGCTCCCTTGTTGTAGGGAATTTGGTTTTATTCAAATTTGAAAATTAAAAATATAAATTTTGAGTTAAAATAAAGTTTCTACGACCGAAACAAGTTTTAAAAAATCCAAGTCTAGGCTACTGTGAAATATCGGACGATCCAACGGTGATCCATGACAATCTGATGGATGATCCAAATTTTGGCCCACAAACTTGCTGTGACAATTTGGATGATCCAATATAATCCGGGGCAATCCGACGGATGATCCAAATTAGCCTGTTTTGTCTAATTTGGATTATTTTTATTCATTTTTGATATTTTCTTCGACTTTAATGATTTTTTAGCATGATTAGGTGACCTTATATAGTTAGGGAATAATTTTACACCCTACATACACTTGACATGAGTTCGTGATTTGATGACCTTGTACAGTTAGGGGATAATTTTACATCCTATATACACTTGACATGAGTTTATGATTTTATGATCTTGTATAGTTAGGGAATGATTTTAAACCTTATATATACTTGACATGAGTTCTGATTTGATGACCTTGTATTGTTAAGGGATAATTTTATACCCTATATACACTTGACATGAGTACATGCTTACATAATTTTATATTGTCCTGTACGTGTTTGATAGTGGCTCGTAGTTGCGCACTCATGATTCTAGTCCTGTACAAGCTTGATAGTGGCTCGTAGTAGCACACTCATGATTCTGGACTTGTGTATTTTTTTGTTGTGGCTTGTTATAGCGCACACTTGCATTGCCTAGACACATGGTTATTTTTTGTCTTGTACTTGTGGTTATTAAACCTTGTCCAGTCTTGCATATCTTCGAGGGGAGTATATGTCTAGGATGGATTCTGCAGAATACCACACCCAGGATCCTAAACAAAAATATAAATGATTAGAATAACTAGCTCGAATAATTAGATCACCGGGAGGAGAGAATCTTTAAGTTGCATGCAGTCCCGTTACCTTGTCGCTTTTCTGAATATATTTGGAGCACTCCATCATGAGGGAAATATTTCTAGCACACTGTTGACTGGGGCAATCCTGTAATGTTTATTATTTTCTATCGTTATTATTAGCTCACCATCGTGTGGAGCATACATGGCTTGTCGTCGTGTGGAGTATACTTGGGCTCATTATTGTCTGATGCTACTTCATTAGGATGCATGCCGTTTTGGTGGTGCATTTGCTATATCTACTTGCATAGTTCTGGTTGGATAGCTTGGACAGTCTGCAGGGCATGCAATCGTACGCAAATTCTTATATTGTATTTGTAAGTGATTAGAAAATGTGATAACCCTAATTAGTTAATTTAGCAAGCCGTATTCTTGATTGGCCATAATTGATGGATGGAGTCAATTTTCTGTTTATTTCGGTTCTTGTTTTTGTACTTAGATCATGTCCTGGTTCATATACACATTTACTGCTTACACCATATTTCCTGATCTGGTACTTACATGTTACGCCTATTTACTTTACATGATCCTATACATGCTACATGTTCCCGTTTACTTTACATGATCCTGCTGCACTTTATTATTATTCGGCGGTTACTTGTTGTCTTTAGTATATTGCTATTTGCTTGCATATTTATTTTAGTTCTTAGTTTGACCTCTTTTGTGGTACTTTGTATTAGGGTTTGATTCCATTGGTTTTGTATGGCCAGATCTCGTAGAGGAACCAAAGGATCTTTTCTATCTTCCGCTGGATGGTGACCACCCGGACCACCAGACTACCTATATGGGTTTCTTCCTCATTCACCCACTAGTATATTTTATAAGAATGTATCGACTATCATATCATATTTGATTTATGTTGATGATTTTCTATATTTCTTGGTCCCAACAAATGGGGGAGTAGAGTTTATTGCCATATTATGGAAGATTTTGGCCAACTCTCTGTACTACATCTCAATCAAGACAAAAGCAAAGTCTACTTCAATTAGTGATGTCTGAATTAGGATAAGCTTAAAGATATTCAAGTCAAGAAAGGTGTCTTACCGATAAAATATTTGGGACTGCCGCTTATAGAAGAATAGAAAATACGAGTGTAAAATACACGTTTGACCGAAGTCGACCAAGTACAAAGATATGCACATAAAAAAATGGCAAAACCCATTAGAGTTGGCCTATTTTGCATGCGTTAGAAGAGTACATGCGTCTCTTTCACTCTCTAAAATCAATAGCGGACGGTTACGAGTACGAGACAAAACATGCACATTAATGCATTATCCCTTGGGAAATTGTAGAGGAGATCACGCACAATTAATACTGTGATCATGAAAAGACATTTGTATCATGATGAAAGTCTAGTCAGCATGGCCGAATTTTACCACGTACAAAGATATGTGCGTACAAATTGGCAAAATCCAGTGGAGTTGTCCCATCTTGCATGCAATAAAAGAGTGAACGCATCTCTTTTACTCTCTTAAATCGACAGCGGGTGACCAAAGATACGAGATAAAATATGCACATTTAATGTAGTATCCCTCAGAGAATCATAGAGGAGATCACACATAATTAATGTTGTGATCATGGAAAGATAATTGCATCATGAAAAAAGTTTAGTCAGCATGGCCGAAGTCTGCCACGTACAAAGATACGTGATTACAAAATGGCAAAACCAAGTAGAATTAGACCATTTTGCACACATCAGAAGAGTGCACGCATCTCTTCACTCTCTTAAATTGATAGTAGGCAGTTAAGAGTATGAGATAAAATATGCATATTTAATGTAGTATTCCTTGGGGAATCGTAGAGGAGATCATGCACAATTAATTCTGTGATCATGAAAAGATAACAGTATCATGACGAAAGTCTAGTCCGCATGGCCTAAGTCTGCCACGTACAATGATACACATGTACAAAATGGTAAAACCCAATAGAGCTGGCCTATTTTGCACGCGTCTCTTTTACTCTTTTAAATTAACAGCGGGAGGTTAAAGATACAAGGCAAAATATGCATATTTAATGCAGTATCTCTTAGAGAATTTAGAGGAGATCACGTACAATTAATGTAGTGATCATGAAAAGACAGTTACATCATGACGAAAGTCTAGTCAGCATGGCCGAAGTTTGCCACGCACAAAGATAATCGCGTACAAAATGGTGAAACCGAGTGGAGTTGGCCCATTTTGCACTCATCAGAAGAGTGCATCTGTCTCTTCACTATCTAAAATCGACAGCGGGCGGTTAAGATACGAGACAAAACATGCATATTTAATTCAGTATCTTTTGGGAAATCGTGGAGGAGAACACACATAATTAATGCTGTGATAATGATAAGACAGTTGCATCATGACGAAAGTCTTGTCTGCATGAACGAGTCTGCCACGTACAAAGATACACGAGTACAAAATGACGAAACCCAATGGAGTTGGCCTATTTTGCACGCGTCAAAAGAGTGCACGCGTCTCTTTCACTCTCTTAAATCGACAGCGGACGGTTAAGAGGAGGAGACAAATCATGCACATTTAATACAATATCTCTTAGGGAATCGTGGAGAAGATCACACACAATTAATGTCGTGATCATAAACGACAATTGTCATCATGATTAAAGTCTAGTCAACATGGCCAAAGTCTGCCATATACGTGCGTACAAAATAACAAATCACATTGAGGATTATTCATCTTGTACGCACCGTAAAACGGCTATAAATATGGATCAGTATTATTAAAAAGTGGGGTAATAATAAAAAAAAAGAAAAAAATAGAGGAACACAAAATAACTCTTTTGTCAGAGCCTTATTGCTGCCTAGTTCTCTAGTGATCGAGATTTATATTTTTTTTTTCTCGTGTGTCGGGTGGTCCAAGGAATAAAGTGGTCGACCGCATATCAGATCTCTATAGCTACAATTTTCCAGAACTCTTGTACTTAGATTCTCGTATAGGATTTTTTTGTACACTTTAAAAAGTTTTTAATAAGTGAGATAGCCCTTTCAAGAAAAAAATGCATACCATTTCGTTTCTTTTTTCTTGACCGCAAAAACCGCTTTCAATAAATAATATCCGAGCCTAGGAGTGTCGATCAATGGTTGATGATGTGCAAAGAAGGGTAGAAGATTAGCATGCACAACACTTGTCTTTTGGAGGACGTACATAATTGGTACGATGGTTATTTATGCCATAACAATATTTTAGAAGCAAACTATCATGCTTCCAATAGCGACAATTTAAAAAGCGGAATTTTTTTTTGGTATTTTTGTTTGGTGAGGAGGCTTGCAAGTGATTGCCTAAAATAAATTATACCGGTCAAGAGAAGAAGGATGAGTTTGGACTGAGGTCATTAGTTACTTTGCGTGATGTAGCTGTACTGAAGTTGACGTGGAAGTTTATAGAAGTAAGCTCTTTATGAGCAATTTGGACTCAGAATAGGTACTTGTGGAACTCAAAATTTCTAGGAATAATAGGTCAATAATAACTATTCAGTCACATATAAATCAATCTTGCAATATATAGAGCAGATCTCCTCTATGTTAGTACAGGTGATCAGCACTGGAAGGGAAACAAATTTATGGTTTGACCCCTGGTTATATCAACGTAGTATTATTAAACTATTGGGGTGGCAGACTTATGTGACAATGGGTTACGATGGAACAAGTCAGCTTCTTGACAAGGCAGGGAGGATAGAGGTCAGAAGAGCATCAAGTAGGCCACCTAGTAGCAGCAAAAATAGGCTTGAATTTCGACTTGCATATGAGTAATTTTGCTCAAATCAGTCAGGGAGTGCATATAAGGAGCTTCTATGGATGAAAGGAGTTGCATCTAAAATGAAGAACATGTATAAAGTGCTGAAAGTAAGGCTGCTAACTTTGGATCAACTTGACAGGTTCGGGGTTCAATTAGAAGGACAAGGGTGCATACTTTGCTGACAAGTTAACGAATTAATCAATTATTTATTATTCGATTACTTTACATAGGATATGTGATTAGTTCAGACGAATAAGTTAAATCTACATATATCAACAAATAGAAATATTATCTCACAGATATAGTCTATCTCCACCCAAAGGAAGCGAGGTACCGTTGTTTTATTGAAGCGCCCATCAGACTTTCGACAACTGTTTGGCACATATGGGGAGAGAAATCAATACACATATGAAAGACTGCACACACAATAACTATGGGAATTATGCACTGTCACGTTCCAGTATCGGAATACGGAGACGAACATAGTCAGGTCCCCCGTACAAGGTATAGAACGTCGTACGGCGATCACGATTATAAGTAGACAAGGAGGTGCATACTACAAACAAGTCACTTAGGGTCACATAGAACATCTATTATTTCAATCAGTTAAATAAGAACAGTAAACATATAACATATATGATAAGGAAGTAAGGCGTCCCAAACGCCCTGCCAAAACATTCAAGAAACCAGCTGTGCAAAAATGAGAAGGCTGCCAGAGTAACAAGAGTACATGACCATGATCAGCTACAGTCCGATTAATTACAATCATGTAGGGAACTAAATATCCATATTCACGGCTAACAAGTGCCGGTGGCTAAACGTCCAAAATGAGTAAAATGTGAAATAACGAGCATGGAAGAAAAGACCCACTCATTTTCCTCAGTGGCCATCTGCCTGGTGCGCCCCATTGTTCAGGGGGAAGTACGTTTGATCCTCGGGTGCTTGCTCTAAACCTGGCTATGCAAAACCAGTGGGGTTAGACCCCAAATAGCAAGTACCACAAAAGAAGCACGAATGCAGAAATAAAACTAGGTTATGAAATATATATATATATATATATATATATATATATATATATATATATATATATATATATATATATATATATAGATTTGTCTCGTAGTTTCGGTTCATAGCCTATCGTGACACAATAATCTAACCCTACAACCAAACAAGGACAAGGATTAAACCTTCGCACCATGATAGTCCATGTCCCTAGACTATTTAACAGCAGATACAATACACAAACACGCTCAGTTACATAATCGGCCAATCACTCGTACGGCTTACTAGATGGAGTCTGGGTTATCCGAGAGATATTATGCATATATGAATCCTCATATCGAACCAGGTACAAGCAAGGTTAGCCGAGCCATAAATTGTCGCATAGCATATAGTAGTATACACCGGTCCCTCGTAAGGCCACCGTGCTAAGATCGCATAGAACACATAGTATCATATAATAGTCGGATATTGCCATCCACTAATGAGTATTTAAACAATATCCATGGGGACTAGCCTGCACACTCCAATTCAGATGACTGGAGGTGGCTAGTTAGGCATGATCTCGAGATTCTATTCCCTCCCAATGCTCTACAAGTTTAGTTGCCAAGTTAACCCTAATATTAACTGGAATCTCATAGCGTAGTTATATGGTATTCCCCTTATAAGAAGTACCATAGTACAACTACGTTAGATACGAATCTACTTTGTCACTTGATAGTTCAATTTGAATTCACCCCAGCTTGATGCAACAATCAACAGATCCTAACCACGCTTGGTCATTGACTAACCCTTATATCCAGGCTAGAGATTTAGTCATATCACATGTCACGTAGCGCATAGGTACACCGCAGTATAAACTGTAATATAATCGCGTAGGAACACTTAGTACGTAGGAACACATAGCACGTAGTAAGTGTATCAGCACGGATATAAGTGGTCGGGTCATGACACATAGATGGGTCTAATACTTTTGTGGTCATCAAAGTCATACATACAACTCATAAAGTCCAAAGGAACATTCAACCAAAACTAGTCCAATAAAATATGTACAAGGGGTCGAATGCGCGCGGAAGGATCAAGGCCGCATGACAAGTCAGGCCGCATGACAATCCTGGCCCCATGGAGTTATGCCGCATGGAGTCATGCCGCATGGAGTCAAGGCTAAGGTCTACTCCTCAGGATAAGTGATGAAGCAACAAAAATAAATAAAGTGTTAGTGATGTGACATAAAGTGTATCAGGAAAAAAAGATAAAACCATAGAAAGATACGCCATGGATGCACCAAAGATGCGCCAAAGTTCAGAGTCATGCCTCCAAGGGAGGGTGGCTACAGGCTCTGCTTGCCATATAAGTTCGATGTCGCATGGAGTATCTTTTGAACTAAGCAAATTTCTCATTCGTTCAACGAGTGAATGCACAAAGTGTTCAAGGACACTTGTGTAGATCAGTAGTCATGCGTCCAACAAGATGGACGCATGCTGCCAGTATGCGGCAAGAGTTAGCCGCATAACCCTCATAGGCCATATAGCACTCCCAGCCGCATAGCTCGCTGGCCGCATGAAGACTTCGTCTTCTCCAACAGCTGGTTCGGCCATGGCAAAAAAGCTCCAAAATCTAAAATTTATTTTCTTCATAAAAACTATATTTTAACTCCGAATTAGGTGAACCAAAAGCCAAAACGTTCGAAATAAAGTACTCCATCCTTCCCAAAAACCATTTTTGGAAAATACTATGTTTTAGTATATCAAAACCATGAAAAAATCAAGGAACCCTTGAAATTCTATGTTAGAAAAGTAGATCTAAGCAAATCTATCCATCAAAAATGAGAACTCCAAGTATTAAAAGCGGTCAGAATCATCATAAGCACAGAATAGACTAAAAAAATACAAAAAAGGAACAAGAAACAAAAATCAAAAGGTTTTTTTATGTAGTGCAAGCTGTATTTGCCTAGAAATGAAAGAAAGAGGGAAAATAAAGAATGAGGGAAGAGAGAGAAACAACTTAGCTTATATAGCTAGGGTTTAAGGTTTAGACCATGGGTTCAAATTTATGAATAAACCAACCCACAAATAAACTATGAACCATGCTAAACCAAAGAATGGTTCTAGTCTCCTTGCATGCAACCTAATGATCATGTGAGCAAGAAATACTCTAAACAGGAATAAATACAAGCAAGAAATAAATATATTCCAAAATGAATATTTTAGAAATGGGACGTGACATCTCTACCCACCTTAAAAAAATTTCGTCCTCGGAATTCAAATCCAAGGCTAACTAGAGAAATCAGAAAAGTATTACGCTAACTACATGATCATGCAATCAAATTCAAGCATATAAAGAAACAGTGTCACATAGCATGGATAAACGAATCACAAGATTCGAGATACGAGGGCACAAGAATGAACATACCTTTCGAGTCGAATATGTGCAGATACCAAGACCGAATATCATCCTCGCGCTCCCACATTGACTCTCCCAAAGGGTGATGACCCCAAGCAACTCGGACAAGATAAATAGTCCGATTCTTGAGCACCTTCTTTCTTTGGTCCAAAATGGATATGGGATGCTCCTCATAAGACAAGTTGGTACCAACAACTAGCTCAAAATGGTCGAGGATATGACTCAAATCCGGTATATACCTACGCAACTGAGATACATAAAATACATCATGCACCTTACGTAGAGAAGGTGGAAGGGCAAGATGATAAGAAACATCGCCTACCCGCTCGAGAATATCGAATGGAGCGACGTATCGTGGACTAAGCTTCCCGTGAATCTCCAGTCTAATAACTCCACAAGTTGGAGAAATCCGCAAGAACACATGGTCGCCGACACAAAATTCTAATGGTCTATGATGCTGATATGCCCAATGTCGATGCCTATCTTGCGCAACCCAAAGTCGCTCTCTGATTTTCTTGACAACTTCTACTGTCTGCGTGATCATTTCAGGGCCTAATATCTTTCTCTCGCCAATGTCATAACATGCCAATGGTGACCTACACTTTCTCTAATATAATGCTTCGAAGGGTTCCATCTGGATGCTGTCCTGATAACTGTTTTTGTACGTAAACTCGACGAGATATAGGTGATCTTCCAAAGGCCCACCAAAGTCCAAAGTACAAGCTCGCAATATATCCTCCAATGACTGAATGATTCTCTCTAATTACCCATCTTTCTGAGGGTGGTAAGTGGTACTAAATCTCTATTTAGTACCCAAACTGTGGTGCAAACTTTTCTAAAAATTTGAAGTGAATCGAGTGTCTCGATCTGATAAGATACTCACTAGGATGCCGTGCGGTCTTACTATCTGTCGCTTGTAGATCTCCGCTAACTTCTTTGTGGATTGCCCCACTCGATAGGGAAGAAAGTGAGCTACTTTTGTGAGATGATCTACTATTACCCAAACTTATTATGACCAGTCGGGGATCTAGGTAAACCAGTCACAAAGTCCATTGTGATATATTCCTATTTCCACTCCGAAATAGGAAACGGCTACAATAATCCAGCTGGTCTCTGCTGGTCGGCCTTTACTTGATGATATACCAAACACCGAGAAACGAATTATGTTATATCCTTTTTTGTCCTATTCTACCAAAAATCTTGTTTGATGTCATGATACATCTTGGTATCTCCATGAATAGTCAACTCTTTTTTGAGACTGTGCAACTCGGTTGTTACTTCTTGTCGAATATCTTCACTTTGTACAAAGAGACGATTTCTGAACCTAAGAGTTTCATCTTCATGAATAGTCAACTCTTTTTTGAGACCAGATTCATATTTTGCCTGAAGCTTCTGAACTTTCGGATCCTCTGCTTGAGTTGCCTTAATCCTTTCTATAATGGTAGATTGCACCTGTAAACTAGCCAATACTCCTACGTCTTGTGGAATTACTATCTCAATCCCTAATTCTCGAAGATCTTCTAAGATATGCTGCTGCGATGTCAACATAAATATAGTACCTCTCCTGCTAAGAGCATCCACTACCATATTTGCCTTGCCTGGATGGTACTGAAGTTCCACATCATAGTCCTTTATCAATTCTAGCCATCTCCTCTGTCTCATGTTCAAGTCCTTCTGGGTGAATACATATTTTAAGCTCTTGTGATCTATAAATATTTCCACCTGATCACCATATAAGTAATACCTCCATAGCTTAAGTACAAATACTACCTCCGCCAACTCCAAATTATGAGTTGGATAATTTTTTTCATGATCTCAAAGCTGCTGCGATGTATAAGCTATCACTCTTCCGTTTTGCATCAATACACACCCAAGTCCTTTGCCTGATGCATCACAATACACTGTAAACCCTCCAGAACCTTCTGGAAGCGTGAGAATCGGAGCTAAAATTAATCTCTTCATCAAATCTTCAAATAATGTCTAGTACTCTGTTGACCAGTAGAACTTAGACTCC
The DNA here is from genome assembly GCA_036927795.1 of Iris macrosiphon. Classification (NCBI taxonomy): domain Eukaryota; kingdom Viridiplantae; phylum Streptophyta; class Magnoliopsida; order Asparagales; family Iridaceae; genus Iris; species Iris macrosiphon. Next base: position 103,107,683 of record JAYESA010000014.1, on the reverse strand, counting down.
TTATGCGTTAATCGAGTCAACGGTGCTAAAATTCTTGCAAAGTCTGCTATGAACCTTCTGTAGTATCTTGCCAATCCCAGGAAACTACATACTTCAGCTACTATCTTAGGAACTGTCCAACTCTCTACGGTCTCAACCTTCTTCGGATCTAGTGCGACTCCTCCTCCAGAGATGATGTGACCTAAGAATGACATGTGATCCAACCAAAACTCACACTTGTTGATATTTGCGTATAACTAGTGTTCACTTAGAATCTTTAAGACATTTCGAAGATGCCCCTCATGTTCTTCTTCGCTACTGGAATAAACAAGAATATCGTCTATGAAAACCACCACAAACTGATCTAGGTATGGCATAAAAATACGGTTCATCAAATCCATAAATATCGCTAGAATATTAGTCAGTCCGAATGGCATAACTAAGAATACGTAATGCCTATATCGTGACCTAAATGATGTCTTGGGTATGTCTTGCTCCCGAACTCTTACTTCATGATACCCTGATCGAAGATTTATCTTGGAGAAAACCTTGGCTTTACTCAGCTGATTAAATAAATCATCGATCCTTGGTAATGGATACTTGTTCTTCACTGTAACAGTGTTCAACTGTCTGTAGTCGATACATACCCGTGATGACCCATCATTCTTCTTCACTAGAATCACTAGCGCTTCCCAAGGTGATCCACTGGCTCGAATAAATTTCTTTGACTTCAGTTCCTCTATTTGTTGGTACAATATGTCTAGATCTGATGGTTCCATTTGATACACTTTATAATATATTGGCCCTTCGCCAGGGATCAATTCTATACAAAACTTAACGTATCTTACTGGGGTAACCCTGGTGGTTCTTTCGGAAAGATATCTAAGAACTCCTTAACTATCTCAGGGAGTTGTTCTTCTACTAACACTTTCGCTGTGATCCTCTCTTTATGTTGGTCTTCCACAGACCTGTCGAAGGTGAAACCTTTTGTGCCCGAGATACTAAATAATACCTTACCCTTATGGCAATCTATCTTAGTATGACTGTCTCTCAGCCAGTCTATGCCTAAGATAACGTCAAAGTTACCCATAGGGAACTCGATCAACCGTACTGGTAGTGAATGCCCACATACTATGATTGAATATACTATACATATTCTACTAACTCCTATGAGCCAATTACCAGTGAGTATATTTAACCTCTCAGGCAATGCCTTGAACTCCAATCCAATACGTATCGCGAATCGTGCAGATACAAATAAATAAGATACGCCTAAATCGAACAATGCTACAGCAGGAAAGGATGCGACAAAAATATTATCTGCTACTACGTCTCCCGATGCTAAAGCCTCATCCAAAGACAAGGTGAATGCCTGCCCTTGGCCCTGATATGCTCCTCGTTGTTGTCTCCTTTGGTGACATTGTTGTGGCCTCTGCTGGCGTTGTTGCTGGTTCTACTGCTTCTGGTACATCTTAGTTTATGTCAGTAACGGACGCTGAGCTAATGGCCTTACTGCTTGTCACGCCCCAGTCCCAAAATACCGAGGGACCAGATACGTGGCAATGGCCAGCAGTACGCACCGATGGACAAACCCAATTTAATGGATCCATCAGGGCATACTTAAGCTGTAAAATCAAGTCTACGACAACCAGGCACAACTAATCTCATCCACACAAAGTATAAAAGTATGATCCACAGAATATAAATAAGGAATGTAAATCATCACCTAGTCTCAACAAGGAACTTCGGGGAACAATCCGATAAATATCTAATACAATGGTTCAACAGACCAGAATATAAATGACTGAAATAAATAAATGCTGAGCATGAAATATGGATGCTCAGGAAAAGTCTTCGGCTAACACCTCGTCCTCGGATGGCGGTACAGCTCCTGGATCATCTCCTGCAGCGGTCCCGTATACCTCGGGATAGGTCTCGTCCTCAAATCCTGGGGACATAATCCATATCCAGGTCCTCAGGGGACATAGCAAGGTACAAGAAAATATACAAGCCAAATTATAAGCAGTGCAGCAAATAATGAGAATAATAAGGTGAGTATGTAAACATCTGTGTGAAATGCAAGAGAGAACATCAATAGTACCCAGGTTGAAACAACTACAAGCTCTGTGTAGGGGAGCCGGTAGCAGTGATATCATGAGGTGGTCTAGCTCAGCGGGAGACTGAGTAGCCGGCATAACATAAACAACCTGTAGCCTGGGGGTCTCTCTAGCAATAGATGGAACAATAATGGAGTACTAAATAACCAGCTAAGTGATATGCAAGATGAGAGCAGCACTAGAACTCAGGCTGAAGCCACTACAAGCTCTGTGTCGGGGAGCCGATAGCAGCAGTAATAATGAGTAATGGGCCAAGCTCGGGCTTCAGAGTCTTGTGCCTCACAATAATAGGGGTGTATATATATGATCAGCCTGTAGCCTGTGTGTCTCTCCCCACCCAATGTAACCACGCATATCATGACCATAACGTCTCATGTCCATGTCAGCGGGATCATAACTAATGCAATATGTCATAATTGTCTAGGAATATAATATCTCTGTCAAGTTTTGTATCCTATACAGAATCACCACGAATATCTCGGGAAGATCTTGTCTCATGAACAGTGTCAAGTGTTGTCACGCCCCGATCTCCCGCAGGCTATTTCGTCCGTTCCCGCTAGGCGGGGATCACCCTCGCCAGCGCTCCCGCAGAACGATCGCTTGACCCATCCGGGCATGATGCCATACGAGCGTGAGCCACACCCGTGCAAGGCCATGGTTCATTGGCTGGCGGTAAGAGTTCTAAGCCACAGAGTCGCACAGATTGTCCGAGTGCAGCGGAGTCATGAACGCATAAGCGATCGGTAATAGGTTCACTGAGTCGACAATATAGCAGAAGCATTGAAACACAAGTTGAAGTAAAGCACGCTCTTTTATTGATATGAACAAGTGTTACAAGCGGCGTATAGCCGAGATTACAAGTTGCTCAAGCCTCTCTCTGAAACAGTAAAAGCGTGGCAAGTGGCTACAACTATGGAATAATTTGTACAGGTGAGTTTGGGCTATGTTCCAATATTATGTCTTGTATATGTGCTTCTATTCCAGATGCACCATTGCAAGGCTTCAGAGGGAACTCCTGGCCTTAGCACGTACGTTGGAGGCATCCGCACCGAACGAGGTTCTCCCGCACCCTGGATACAAACTGGTGGATTATCAGTACATTGAATGCACTGGTGGGGAAGCTACTCGCCCACTCGATAAATCCAAACACGTAATATAAGTTCCGTGCACCAACTATTAAGTTGTCTTTCTAGTTGCCTTAAGATCAGTTTCATGCAAATATTGAATAGCCTAACGTGTCGGACAGTGCGCCGTACAACATGAGAGAAAACACGGCGAGACTTACCAACTTACCATCTCCTTCCCTGTCCAAGGCAAACATTGAGGCAAGTATTGTTAATTCAAGCATGGGCAAGTATAAACGTTCAGGGGCATAGCATATGCAAATACGAGGGTCGTTGAGCGGGACAATATTTGGTGTGCTCAGTTGTTCTTTGATGCGATACAATGACTCGTACGCGGATAGCCGCTAAGCGAGGATGACTTATCTATATGAACATGAGTCACTGACAAAGCCATAAAGGACTAATACCAGACAAGAGTGGAATGCAACGAGAGCACACGATGCACTACGAACCATCTCGCCCGTACACGATGGATTGCATATGTAGTCCAAGGCCAAGATGGAATGCAACCAAGTACACGATATGCTGTAAACCATCTCGCCAGCACACAATAGACTACACATGATGTGGTCCTAGGCCAAGTGGAATGCAACCAAGTACACGATATGCTGCAAACCACTCGCCTGCACACGATGGACCATACTTGAAGTTCCATCCAGATCGGAGCGACCCCAGTGCCCCGATGACCGTCCGTGGAACTATGCCTCATTTTTGAGTTGTCTGCGACATGCAAGTCAGGGTCAATCCAATTTCAGGCAACACGAGTACACGATTTATTTGACCAATCTCAGGCAACACGAATACACGATATACTTGAACCATGATTCTACGTTCAGTGAGTGACTTGCATTGATGCATTCCCCTGGTTCGGAGCTGCCTTGGGTGACCTAATGGTCCCGAATACTTGCAGGTTCATTCAGGCACGGAACGACTACGTAGTAGTCTCCCGGGGTTTGGATAAAAACATGGCAACATTACAAACAGACAAGCATGCGTTTCTAAGGAACATAATCAGCACATTTTCTCGGGCCCGAAGGTAAACCGAGATTTAGATCGTTAGGGAACTTGGCATGCGAGGGTCTGAATATAAGCAGTATTTTAATTTCTATTTTCTAGCATGAGCAATACAAGTTAGGATTATTCCCTTCGCTAGGTGCGTTAGATTTATTAGCATGCAGGGGATGAATCACCTAGCGACTAGCATAAACATTCCAAATTTTATGTGTGTTGGCTAAGCAAAGACAAGTTCACCGTAGCCACCCACCTTAGCGATGATTCGCCTCGGTAGAGCGATACGTCTGAGCGAGCCTCTGAAAGCCTAAGTCGGATTCCTGTAGGGACAAGTCTGGATATCTTTTGCTTCTCTTTTGAGGCAAGGCGGGTCAGAACAGTTGCACTATCGCCGTTTGAGACGGCAGTACGCTAGAGCGGAACGGGGTGTTACTAGTGTCCTGGGTCAAGTGTACTTGGTAAGACAAGTACGAGAAGATAATGTGTCACGAATGTCCATCTCTAGATGACAGTACACAACACCGCGTACGGTGTTGGCACCCGACTATTAATCGGACGCTAAGTAAGTCACACGGTCCTAGGTTAAGCATGCACAACAATATAAATGAAGCAAGGAAAATATATAATAATACTGCAGAGTTTGGCAAGGTACACTTGCCTGGGGTCCGAATACCAACGGTCGTCCTTGTATCAGTGGATCCTGTAGGTACTCCTCCAAAAGCTGAAATAAACATCACCAATTGACTCAGAAAATATCAAATAGCTAGAAACGCCTGTCCTTAAGTCCAATTTGGACACAAGGGCAAAAATAACATTTTCGGGTCAAAGCGGGGTCCACATGTGGGCCACTTTGCACCGAAAAGTGGGTCAGGTCAAAGGTCCCCAAATTCCTCAAACTCAGTACCTAAAAGTCAGGAACGATGATACAAACCCAACGGAACTTCCAGAATTGGATTCCGATGAGCCGATCATAAATCGCCCGTCAAGTGGAGAATGTGGGGCCCATGATACACGATTTTGTCAACGTTCTCAGAATCGGACCAAACTTGGGTCACAGGACCAGCGTATTGCTACGAGTCCGATGGCGCAAGTTTTGTCTTGATCCGACGTGTGTACACAAAGTTACAGCATATTCCAGAAAGGACGGATACGGGACGTTGTCAGCGGATACGCGTTGATTCCGGTGTGCACGCACATCCGAATTGACTTCTGCAAAATCTCACACGTCCGTATCAACGACGCGCATGTTTCGGTAAACACCGCGTGTGACCAAGTTGTCCTGTTTGGCGGGGCGCACTCAGTTCCGGGGTGAAATAGGGCGTTATTTTTCCTGTTTTTGGATCGCGGTGTGCGATCACTATAGGACGCGATGCACCGAACGAGTTATACGGGCACCGAGAGGGTTATACAGTCTACGCGTAGCAACTGACAAAATTGAAAATGGGGTTACGAGGTGAGAGAAAACGATACCTGAACAGGGCTCCGTGAAGGCTGATTCTCACGTGTCCGAGCGTCAACGTCGTGTCCTGCGATCGAGTTGCTGTGTCCTGTGCGTCCAGGCTAGGGTTTCGATCGTAACACGGTGGAGGCTTCACCGGAGGGGGTCGATCTCGGGGTCGGCGAGGTCGACTAGGCGACGGCTTCTACAAAGTCGACCGGAGACTCACGCGGGCCGGAGTGGGTTCACGCGGGCTGGGTGGACTCGGATGGAGTGGGCTTGGTCTACGACGGCGCCGGAGTTAGGGGTCGACGACAGCGCCAGGGAGGACTGGGCGGAGGTGGTGATGGGGTGAGGGGAGGAAGATGTCGAGGGGGCTGGGGAGTGCGGCGGCCTGGGGAGTTAGGGGTCGACGAGGTTCGTCCGCTGTGGCGGAGTCGAGTCGGGGTCTGGAGTCGAGCGGCGGGTACGGGCGGCGTTAGGTTTCAGATCAGGGTGAGAAGCGGCGGCTGGAGAGAAAGAGAGTGGCGGCTGCTTAGGATCTCGAGGAGGCGGCTGCCTAGGGCACGAACGTCGAGGCATCGTTATAGGTCACGCCGCCGGGTCGGAAACACTGTTCCGACCCGAAATGGAATTAGGGTTCGGTTAGGGTTTCGGGTCCGGGTCGGGTTTGTCTCAGATCCGACCCGACCCGACCCGCTAGGCTGGGTTTGGCCTGGTTCGGTTCAGTCTGGTTTGGTTTGGTTTAATCAGGGTTGGTTTGGTTTAACAATCCAATAGTTTTTAAGGCTTTAAACGCGTCTCCGGAGTCCAATAAATTTACCAAAAAATACCCTGTGTCCGGTTTTCCAACTTACACCATAAAATATTATTTTTATAATATTTTAACACCAATAAACTGCATTTAAAAATCTTTAACTCATAATTACCTTGGTTCGTCTTTCCGAAAATACCGAAAAATTTGGGGGAAAATATATTAAAAATTATTTTGAAAATTAGGGTGTTTATAATCTATCCCCCTTAAGAGGATTGCGTCCTCGCAATCAAAGAATAAGCTACTAAAGGAAGAACTATAAAATACAAGGTTGCTTAGTTTACAACTACATCCGTGAATAAGTGGGAATAACGCTGGCGCATACTATCCTCTCGTTCCCAGGTCGATTATCCAGGAGAATGATGTTTCTAAGCTACACGAACCAGTCTGATTTTCTGTCCTCGCAATGTCTTCTCACTGACGTCGAGGATGCCAACTGGTTGTTCCTCATATCTCAAGCTAGGGCCCACTGCGATCTCTGAATGATCGACTATGTGACTTGGGTCGGTCACGTACCTTCTCAGCTGTGAGACGTGGAATACGTCATGTACTCCCTCTAAGGATAGAGGTAATGCAAGACGATAAGCCACCTCACCAATGCGCTCTAGAATGTCAAATGGTCCAATATACCTTGGGCTCAACTTGCCTCTGCTCCCGAATCTAATAGTACCATGAGTGGGCAAAATCCTCAAGAACACGTGCTCCCCTTCTTTGAACTCTAGGGGACGTCTATGTGTATCTGCCCAATGCTTCTGTCTGTCCTGAGCTTCTCGAAGATGGTTCTGAATCTGTTTTACCTTTTCCACTGTCTGCGTTACCAATTCTGAACCCAGTATTTGACGTTCACCAATATCACTCTAACATATAGGCGATCGACACTTCCTTCCGTATAAAGCTTCGAATGGTGCCACTTGAATGCTGGCCTGGTAACTGTTATTGTAGGAGAACTCTACTAAGTACAAATGATCTTCCCAAGATCCTCCAAAGTCTAGCATACATGATCGCAACATATCTTCCAAGATTTGAATGGTGCGTTCCGATTGGCCATCTGTCTACGGATGGTACACTGTGCTGAATTTGAGTTTGGTACCCAGACTCTCTTGCATGCTTCGCCAGAAATATGATATAAATCTCGAATCTCGATCCGATACAATACTAACCGGCACTCCATGTAATCTGACGATTTGTCGCATGTACATATCGGCTAGTACCTCTGTGGACTGTCCGACTCTAAATGGCAAGAAGTGTGCCGATTTAGTGAGTCGATCCACGATAACCCATACTGCATCTCTTCCGCTGGGGCTCCTTGGAAATCCTGTGACAAAATCCATCGTGATATGCTCCAATTTTCATTCTGGTATAGGAAGCGGCTGTAACATACCTGCAGTCCTCTGATGCTCGGCCTTTACTTGCTGGAAGACTAAGCATTTGGCCACAAATCTTACAATCTCCCTTTTCATTCCATGCCACCAGTAATATTGTCTCAAGTCTCGGTACATCTTGGTTCCTCCAGGGTGAGTAGAGTACATAGAGTTATGTGCTTCAGTCATTAACTCCTGTCTCAATTCTCCATTTGGAACATACAGGCGATTTCCAAACCTCAATGTCCTATCTTCGTGTATGCAAAGTCCTATCTGTATGCTGTTTCCGTCCTCTCCTTCAGTCTTCGAAATCTAGCATCGGTGGGCAATGCCTCTTTAATCTTCTCCACGAGTGACGACTTAATTTCAAGATTAGCCAGCAATCCACTCTGTCCTGGTAAAATAATCTCTATCTGAAGCTCCTGTAGATCTCTCAATAATTTGGGCTGCATCGTCAAGAAATAAGCCGTAGGCTTCCTGCTGAGTGCATTTGCTACGACATTCGCCTTTCCCGGATGATACTGCAGATCTATATCAAAATCTACCATCAATTCAATCCAATGTCTCTGCCTCATATTGAGCTCCTTCTGAGTATATACATACTTCAGACTCTTGTGATCTGTAAAGATTTCTACCTTCTCCCCATAAAGATATTTCCTCCAAATCTTTAGTGCAAATATAACTGCTGCTAGCTCCAGATCGTGTGTTGGGTAGTTCTTCTCGTGGACCTTCAACTGTCTCGATGCATAAGCAATGACTTTGCCATGTTGCATTAAAATACATCCTAGTCCACTACCTGATGCATCACTGTAAACAACAAAACCTCCTGACCCTGAAGGAAGAGTCAAGACAGGCGCTGTTGTTAATCTTCTCTTCAATTCTTCGAAAGCCTTCTGGCAGTCTTCTGTCCATAAACTCCTGGTCTTTACGTGTCAGCTTCGTCATCAGTTCTGCAATCCTTGAGAAATTTTCTACAAACTTTCACTAATATCCTGCGAGTTCAAGAAAACTTCTCACCTCTGCAACTGATGTGGGTGTAGGCCAAGTCTCTATTGCCGCAACTTTCTCTGGATCCACGAAAAGTCCTTCTCCTGAGATGATATATCCCAAGAAAGGCACTTTGTCCATACAAAACTCACACTTACTGAGTTTGGCGTATAACTTCTCCTGTCTCAAGGTCTCTAACACGATTCTGAGATGCTCCTTGTGCTCTTCATGGCTCTTGGAATATATGAGAATGTCATCAATGAACACAACCACAAATTTATCCAAGAACTGATGAAAGACTCTGTTCATCAAACTCATAAACACTACTGGCGCATTGGTTAAACCAAACGGCATCACCAAAAACTTATAATGTCCATACCTGGTCCTGAAAGCTGTCTTTGGTATGTCTTCCTTCCTTACTTTGATCTGATGATAGCCGGATCGAAGGTCAATCTTCGAGAATACCCTTGCCCCACTCAATTGATCGAATAGATCATCAATGCGTGGTAAAGGATACCTGTTCTTGATGGTCACAGCATTCAGTGCTCTGTAGTCAATGCACAACCGTACTGTTCCATCCTTCTTTGGCACAAATAATATGGGTGCTCCCCAAGGTGAAACACTGGGCCGAATGAAACCCTTCTCCAGATGATCATCCACCTGTTCCTTCAACTCCACTAACTCCTTAGGTGCTAGCCGATATACTGATGAAGTGATAGGCTCTGCTCTTGGTGTTAAGTCTATTGTGAATTCTATTTTTTGATCAGGTGGTAAAACTGGAAGATCATCAGGAAATACATCCACAAACTCAGATATGACTCTCGGATAACCTGTCTCCCTTCTACAGATAATACCCTAGGAGTAGGCTGAACTCCTTGCTCTACTGCTCCTCGAAGAAACTCAAATTCTGGATGTCCAGGCGGTCTAAATATAACCCTCCCAAGTCGACAATCAAGAGTCGCATGGTACTGACTTAACCAGTCCATACCAAGTACAACATCATAATCCGGCATAGAAAATATCAGAAATTGAGCTCGCATTTCTCTTCCACAGACTACTACAGAACATGATCTACATACGTCACTAACCGGAATAATTCTACCTCCCGTAAGAATTCTCTTCATCTTCGGAAGGGGTGCGGTAGCTACTCTATGGGTGTCTACAAAGCTAGCTGCTATAAATGAATGCGATTTTCCAGAATCAAATAATGCTACAGCTGGTAATGAAGCTACTAAAATAGTACCTGCGATAACTTCGCCTGCAGTAGCTTCCTCCTCAACAGCTAATGTTAATGCCTGTCCTCGTCCCTGAGCTGGACCTCTCTGCTGCTGTTGAGCCTGCTGAAATAGAACTGCCTGTGGTGCCAGGGGTGGTCTCTACTGATTTCCTCCTGGGGCTGGTAGCTTGATGCCTCCCACTCCTGGCTGCTGTGCTCCTACTGCTGGGTATGCTGGTCGTGGTACAGGTAAAGCTAATCTTGGTGCTCCCTCTCTGCGCTCGGTATAGTCTCTGGTCTGATGCTAGTTGGACCCGCAAGCCAGGCAGAGTCCCAACTTGCGTCTGTATTCTCTCTCAATGTGACCTATCTTACCGCAGTGGTGACAAGTAGGGAGAGATATGGCCCTGTGTGCTGTCCTCTCTGGCATACTCCTTTGGGACCATTTTGCTGAATCCCCATGTGCTGTCCTGGATGGTGCTGATGTGATAGGCCTCTTCAGGTTCGACTCCCTTCTAGTGACGCGCTCCATGCGTCATGTCGCTGCGAGAACGTCGGTATAAGATGTAGGTACGACCGATCCAATCAATCTCTGGAGCTCGAACTTCAGCCCGTCAAAGAACTTCTCAGCTTTCTCTTCCTCTGTCGCAATCAAGGTTGGGGCAAAGCGACTGAGGCGAATAAATTCTGCGTTGTATTCTTCCACTGACATATTGCCTTGGATAAGGCGGTTGAACTTGTCTCTGAGCTCTGACCGTGCTACTGCGGGAATATACATCTCTTTGAAGAGTCTGGAGAACTCTTCCCAAGTAACTCGGTCTTGTCCGAGCCTCCTCTCTTCTGCTAACCACCAGTGATGTGCATTTTCAGTTAACTGCATTCTGACTGCATTCATCCACTTCTCTCTCAGAAGTTCAGCTGCTTCCAACTGGTGCTGAATGTTTGTGAGCCATTCATGAACTTCTGTTGGCCCCTCTTTACCAGAAAATGTATGAGGTTTTAGCTGACGGAAGTCAGTGATAGATCCCGTCGTTAATCGCCTCGCCGGTGCATTTGTCTGCTCTAATGCGGATACCAGGCTGGTTCTCAGATACTCGACCTCCTGCCGATGGGCCTCTTGCTGAATCTATTGCTGGGCTTGTATCATGGCATACATCATCTGGAACATCTGTTGCCCGTCCATGGCTTGCCCTGGCGGGAAAACTGGCATCTGTGGAGTGAACTGGGGTGGAGGTGGGATATCATCTCTCCGGAACCTTGGATTAGGCTGACCGATTTGATCGCTCTACGATGCTTGTCCTCCATTCCATGGGGTCACTCCGTCTATATAAGTAACCCCATCGTCGTGTGGCGTATCCAAAGGAATCTCATCTCTGTTCCTGGGATCCATTACTCTGCAACCAAAAGATAAACTATAAGAACGCACAGAGGAATCAACACAGGATGCAAATCAAGTAACAATTTTGAGTTCGATATAGAGTTCAACAATGGTTTAAATAATGGATGAGATCCTAGAACTTATCCTATCCTTAAGGCAGGATGGTTCGGCCCCTAAGTTGAAACTGAAATTTATTGTCGTAGACCTGTATGGGCCACCACAAAAACCATGTCACGCCCCATTCCCAAAATACCGAGGGACCAGATACGTGGCAATGACCAGCAGTACGCACCGATGGACAAACCCAATTTAATGGATCCATTAGGGCATACTTAAGTTGTAAAATCAAGTCTACGACAATCAGGCACAACTAATCTCATCCACACAAAGTATAAAAGTATGATCCACAGAATATAAATAAGGAATGTAAATCATCACCTAGTCTCAACAAGGAACTTCGGGGAACAATCCGATAAATATCTAATACAATGGTTCAACAGACCAGAATATAAATGACTGAAATAAATAAATACTGAGCATGAAACATGGATGCTCAGGAAAAGTCTTCGGCTAACACCTCATCCTCGGATGGCGGTACAGCTCCTGGATCAGCTCCTGCAGCGGTTCCGTATACCTCGGGATAGGTCTCGTCCTCAAATCCTGGGGACATAATCCATATCCAGGTCCTCAGGGGACATAGCAAGGTACAAGAAAATATACAAGCCAAATTATAAGCAGTGCAGCAAATAATGAGAATAATAAGGTGAGTATGTAAACATCTGTGTGAAATACAAGAGAGTACATCAATAGTACCCAGGTTGAAACAACTACAAGCTCTGTGTAGGGGAGCCGGTAGCAGTGATATCATGAGGTGGTCTAGCTCAGCGGGAGACTGAGTAGCCGACAAAACATAATCAACTTGTACCCTGGGGGTCTCTCCAGCAATAGATGGAACAATAAGAGAGTACTAAATAACCAACTAAGTGATATGCAAGATAAGAGCAGCACTAGAACTCAGGCTGAAGCCACTACAAGCTCTGTGTCGGGGAGCCGATAGCAGCAGTAATAATGAGTAATGGGCCAAGCTCGGGCTTCAGAGTCTTGTGCCTCTCAATAATAGGGGTGTATATATATGATCATCTTGTAGCCTGTGTGTCTCTCCCCACCTAATGTAACCACGCATATCATGACCATAACGTCTCATGTCCATGTCAGCGGGATCATAACTAATGCAATAAGTCATAATTGTCTAGAAATATAATATCTCTGTCAAGTCCTGTATCCTATACAGAATCACCACGAATATCTCGGGAAGATCCTGTCTCATGAACAGTGTCAAGTGTCCTGGGTCAAGTGTACTTGGTAAGACAAGTACGAGAAGATAAAGTATCACGAATGTCCATCTCTAGATGAAAGTACACAATACCGCGTATGGTGTTGGCACCCGACTATTAATCGGACGCTAAGTAAGTCATACGGTCCTACGTTAAGCATGCACAACAATATAAATAAAGTAAGAAAAATATATAATAATACTGCAGAGTTTGGCAAGGTACACTTGTCTGGGGTCCGAATATCAACAATCGTCCCTGTATTAGTGGATCCTGTAGGTACTCCTCCAAAAGCTAAAATAAACATCACCAACTGACTCAGAAAATATCAAATAGCTAGAAATGACTATCCTTAAGTCCAATTTGGACACAAGGGCAAAAATAATATTTTTGGGCCAAAGTGGGGTCCACATGTGGGCTACTTTGCACCTAAAAGCGGGTCAGGGTCAAAGATCCCCAAATTCCTCAAACTTAGTGTCTACAAGTCAGGAACGATGATACGAACCCAACGGAACTTCCAGAATTGGATTTCGATGAGCCGATCACAAAATCGCCCGTCAAGTGGAGCCTATAGGGCCCACGATACGCGATTTTGTCAACGTTCTCAGAATTGGACCAAACTTGGGTCACAGGACCAGAGTATTGCTACGAGTCCGATGGCGCAAGTTTCGTCTAGATCCGACGTGTGTACACAAAGTTACAGCGTATTCCAGAAAGGATGGATACGGGACGTTGTCGGCAGATACGTGTTGATTTCGGTGTGCACGCACATCCGAATTGACTTTTGCAAAATCTCACACGTCCGTATCGACGATGCGCACGTTTAGGTAAAGACCGCGTGCGACCAAGTCGTCCCGTTTGGCGGGGCGCACTCAGTTCCGGGGTAAAATTGGGCGTTGTTTTACTTATTTTTGGATCGCGGTGTGCGATCACCACAGGACGTGATGCACCGAACAAGTTGTACGGGCACCGAGAGGGTTATACAGTCTACGCGTAGCAACTGACGAAATTAAAAATGGGGTTCCGAGGTGAGAGAAAATGATACCTGAACAGGGCTCCGTGAAGGCTGATTCTCACGTGTCCGAGCGTCAACGTCGTGTCCTGCGATCGAGTTGCTGTGTCCTGTGCGTCCAGGCTAGGGTTCTGATCGTGACGCGGCGGGGGCTTCACAGGAGGGGTTCGGTCTCGGGGTCGACGAGGTCGACTAGGCGGTGGCTTCTGCAAAGTCGGCCGGAGTGGGTTCACGCGGGCTGGGTGGACTCGGATGGAGTGGGCTTGGTCGACGACGGCGCCGGAGTTAGGGGTCGACGACAGCGCCGGGGAGGACTAGGCGGAGGTGGTGATGGGGTGAGGGGAAGAAGATGTCGAGGGGGCTGGGGAGTGCGGCGGCCTGCGGAGTTAGGGGTCGACGAGGTTCGTCTGCTGTGGCGGAGCCGAGTCGGGGTCTGGAGTCGAGCGGCGGGTACGGGCGGCGTTAGGGTTCAGATCAGGATGAGAAGCGGCGGCTGGAGAGAAAGAGAGTGTCGGCTGCTTAGGATCTCGAGGAGGCGGCTGCCTAGGGCACGAACGTCGAGGCTTCCTTATAGGTCGCGCGCGCCGGGTCGGAAACATTGTTCCGACCCAAAATGGAATTAGGGTTCGGTTAGGGTTTCAGGTCCGGGTCGAGTTTGTCTCAGATCCGACCCGACCCGACCCGCTAGGCTGGGTTTGGCCTGGTTCGGTTCAGTCTGGTTTGGTTTGGTTTAATCAGGGTTGGTTTGGTTTAACAATCCAATAGTTTTTAAGGCTTTAAACGCGTCTCCGGAGTCCAATAAATTCACCGAAAAATACTCTGTGTCCGGTTTTCCAACTTACACCATAAAATATTATTTTCATAATATTTTAACACCAATAAACTACATTTAAAAATCTTTAACTCACAATTACCTTGGTTCATCTTCCCAAAAATACCGAAAAATTTGGGGGAAAATATATTAAAAATTATTCTAAAAATTAGGGTGTTATACTGCTATTGCTGGCCCTCTCTACTGGACTTCCCCTGGTGTGGGCAGTACTGGTTACTGTTGGACTGGCCCTCCTGGCATTTGCATCATCGGGCAATTGGCAATTCAGTGATCCGGACTGCCATATCTCATACACAACCCATTGGATGTCCTACATACATCTCTAGTATGGCATCTCTTGCCACAGTAAGTGCAACCCACCGGTCCTCCCTGGCGCTGTTATTGTTGTTGTTGTTGTCTCGGCTGCTGCCGAGCCGGTACTGTCACCGTCAAAATTGCCGCCCCTCCTCGGTGCTAAAATATGGATACGAATGCCAGGTGATGGTGCTGACGTTCGAGGTTCTCCTCTTCCTCCTCATCTACTCTGAGCATGAGACCTCTTTTGACCTTCTGTCCTTGCCAATAGCCTTTTGCATGGTAAGCTCGTGCCTTCGAGCTATTATTAGTACCTCTTCGTAAGTTTGGTAGTAGCACCCCTCTACCAGTTGTAAAATCTTTAGATGAAGTCCTTACTGGAACCTCATTACCCTATCTGACTGCGTAGCCACCATAGTTGGAGCGAATCTACTCAGTCTGCAAAACTCGGCTGTATATCCATCCACTATTCTACCGTCCTACTTGAGACCGATAAATCTCTGTTGGATCTCATACTGTGCTACAACTCCAAAATATTTAGCCCTGAATCGAGCCCTAAAATTATCCCAAGAGATGGGATGCCTCAAGCCCACCTCTACTGACGCCCACCAATCATGGGTAAGGTCTTGAAGCTGCAATCAAACTTGATCAACTTGTTCATCATCCGGAACCCTTGATGCTACTATAATAACCCCAATATCCTATAACCAGGCATCTCCTGTGATGGAGTCCTCTATGCCATCGAAGTACCCTGGGTTAAGTCGGCAAAATCTAACTAATGCCCCCGAATCAGTCCTTCCTCCTCTTTCCAGGGCCGTCTGCAAACCCTGACTCAACAAGACATTATGTTCTTATTGTTGAAACTGCTGGTGTTGTTTCACCGCCATCTGGTGTTGCTGCATAGCCATTATTCCCTGGAGAATCTCCAGCAATGTTGGGGTATAAAGTAACACTGGTACTGCTGGAGGTACGGGTATTTCAGGGGTTGGTTGCTTGATATGTCCCACTTCTGTTTCCACTCTCCAACTTGTTCAACTTCTGGCTCTATTCAAATTTGATTTTGAACAGGTGCTACCTCCCGTTGTTGCCAAGGGGAACCCTGTCCTGCCATGCATGCTGCTCCAACAACTGAAGAAGCCCTAAAGAAAAGGACAAGAACCATTAAGAACAGGACGGGAAGGACCAATTAGGTAAGCAGTTTAACAGTTCAAGCGGTGGTATCGAAGAAGATTATTAAACCCCTAATTTTAAAAATCGTATTAATTATTTAATTAAATTGCAGTATTTCGTAGCATATTAGAAATTATAGAATTTATTGGATTTAATTACTAGGAAAATATTTAGTTAGATGTTGTGGAGCAAAGCTATTATTTTTATTTTATTTATTTTAGGAAATCATTGTAGAAGGATAAAAGATTATTTTTATGTACAAATATAATTTTCTGGAATTATATATATATATATAAGTATTTGATTTAAAGAAATAAAAGACTAAAGAATAAAGAAAAGAAAAGGAAAGAAAGAAAAACAAAATGATAACCTAAACCCTACCCATCCCTTAAACTAAACCCATACCCTTAACTAACCCGGCCCACTTAGACAAACCCAACAGCAACCAGCGGAAACCCCCTGTTCCGCGCGAGTAACACCCCCCTTCGGTTCTTCTCATCCTATATATATATATATATATATATATATATATATATATATATATATATATATATATATATATATATATATATGTATATATATATACATACTTTACATATTAAAACCCTAACCCTAAAACCCCTACTCCACGACCCAGACCGCGCCGCCGACCTCCTCGATCCGCCGCCGCCGCCGCAGCCAGCACCGCCGACCGCCGCTCCCCCGCGTCCGCAACCGCGAGCACCGCACAGGATATTCACTGCAGCGTACCCTTGTTCACGTTCTGTTTTCCGTTCCATCACTCGACCAAACTCGATCCCGTCTTCATCGGTATGTTCATGAACTATCCCTCTTCCAACTCTATGTATTAGTTTCTTTTGAACAATGCGTAACCCTAGGCGAAAACCGAGACCAAGTTGGAGAAAAATCATAACTTTTAATCTCAGAAAACTGCTGTAACCACCCATGTTTAAGGACTCATATCTCCCACAACAGAGATCCAAACATAGGTTTTCTTCTTGCTATGTGAATACCATATAACCGAGATTATTTTTTGTTAATTACATTATTTTATTTGGTGTTATATACAAAATTATATTGGGTTAAAAATTATGAAAAACCTGTTTTTGAACCTTCAAAGTTTGTGATACGGAGGGCATCCCGCCAAACGGGACCACCCTGTCACGTACCAATTGCACCGAAAGGTGCGTATAGTATATCAAGACGTGTGGGCTTTCGCAGAAACTGATTCGAACGTGTGTGCGCGTCAAAATTAACCCGTATCCGTGAAAAGTCCCCATATCATAACTTTTGTAAAATATCACACAATTTAGTGTACGCTCGTCAGAATGCGACGAAACTTATGCCATTGGACTCGTGGTATCGCGCTGGTCCTGTGACCCAATTTTCACACAATTCTGAGATAGTTGACCAAGCCACATATTTGTGGGCCCCACGGTTGACTTTTTGGGCTAAATTGTGTTCGGCTTACCGGAATCCAAAATTGGATACACCATTGAGTTCGTACTGATGTTTAGAATCTGTTTTACCTATAATTTATCCCATTTAGAGATCTTTACCCATGGCACGCTTTCGGTGCAAAGTGGGCCACAAGTGAATCCCGATTTGACCTGAAATTACCGTTTTGCTCCTGTGTCCAAATTGGATGAAAGGGTAGTATTTTCTAGCTATCTCGCTAATTCCGAAAATGTGGTTGATGTTTATTTCAGCATCCGAAGAAGTTTATTTGGAGGCCTTAGTTTCTGATCCCGTGTCCTTGACAATTGGACGCTTACACTATACAGATTGCTTGCCAGGCAAGTATACCTTGCCATTGTACTGTAATTTATATTCCATATGTTGTATTCATCTTATTTCTGCTTATTTAGTTTATATATTTTAACTGCTATATAAACGCGCATCCAAGAATAACATGGGTGCAACGACGGTGGTGTCGTATTCTGTTTTTTATTTATATATATGCATATTACCTAGTTTATGAGACCACCCTATTATCATGAGGTATCCTTATATTTTATTGGCCATGACACTATTATTACACGAATGTGAGTCACATGTAGGACACGAACTTGCGTACTCGGCTGGCCACTGGTACATATAGGTCGTGCAACGGATAGGGATAACTGTCGATAGAAACTTTGCATGCTAGTAGACCTGGCAGTTATTTAGAGGTATCATCATGTCATGGATGTGACATGCCTAGAGCATGGGGTTGGAAAAACAACAAGTAAGGCATTTGGGCTCCTTTGCACTTTTCTTGTGTAACCCGTACGCTCCGTCGGAGATGCGCGGTCATGATGACCACTATATATTATATATTATCAGGCGGCCTCTGCCGTTCAAAAGACGACATGCTTTGTAGGCCCCTGAATCTCTAAGAGAATCATGTCAATCCCATTTTAGCCAGATAGCCCACTTGTTGGAAAGTTGTTCTCAAATTGCATTCACATAGATGGTTAGGCGACTCGTTGAATATTTATTTTTAGTACTTTATTGGCATGTTTATATGTATCTTGTTACGTCCCTCTGAGGACCTGGTCCCTTTCCAGATATAGACGGGCAGGAGTATCCACAGGAGTACGGACCCGGACCTGACGTAGGACCCGGACCTGACGTTTCATTCCAGACTGAGGAGGTCTTTTCTTCAGAGTATCTTTGATCCATCGCAGCTGATGGATATTCTAGTTGCTATTTCTTTTATAGACATTTATCTTATATTAGAGTTGATCTCTTCTCTCTTTTAGTAGTTTTAGTATAGTCGATTTGTAGTGGATTTGTGTCCATCCGACTATTATACTTTGATACTTCCTATTTGATATTCAGTTATTTATTTCCTATTTATTTATTTATGCTGTGGATGAGATATAGATTGCGTGTGACTTGTTGACAGTATATTACCACTGGTGGATTTGATATTCATGTACAGCGTACGTGTATGTATGGTTTCTATATATTGGAGTTCGTATACATACGATTGGCGTGTTACGTATTCCTAGTCCTACGTATTTTGGGACTGGGACATGACATGTTTTTAGTGGTAGCCCATGCAGGTCGAGAATATATTATCTCAGTTACTTTACTGTACCGAACAAGCCTACATATAGGAATAGAGTATAGGATCTCATCCACGCTTGACTAAAACTCATCTTCCTTCTTAACTATCCTATTTAAATGCTTACATCCTGTTTGATTCCTGTACTCCTTCTAATCGTTTCGCCTACCACTTGCAGAGAGATGGATATGCGTAGTGGATGTACTACCGCCGGAGGTGACACACCTTCAGGAGTCAATGGCCAAACTCAAGGAGAGACCTCGACGACTCCTAGACTTCCGCGGCCGGATGGACAGACTCACAATCCAGTTCTATCTAATCCTTCTACATCACCTAATGGGACTTTTCCAGCTTCATCGACACCGCAGGATGGCCAGATACAGCTATTCCAATTCTTCCAAATGATGATGCAGGAACAAATATAGAAGGCGACCGTACTAGCTGCAGAGCAGAGGCAGCAAGCGGCAGAGCAGAGGCAAGAATTTCTGGCAGCACTTGAGAGGATGGCTGCACAGGCAACTGTACCAGCTCAGGCACTAGTTCCAGTACCGCGAGCTAGAGTTGGTTCAGTCAAAGACTTTATACAGATGGGTCCCAAGCCATATAAAGGCACTGAGAGCCCAGAGGAGACTACAAACTGGATTACCCACACTCAGAAGTTATTAGAAGTATCGCAGCTACCTACAGATCTATGGATGACAGGCGTAAGGACGCTGCTAGATGGTAACGCTCATCACTGGTGGGAATCAATGGAGCGCCAGTTGGGTACATATCAGACTTGGGAATAATTCTTGTAGTGCTTTGAGAGGAAGTACTTCCCGGATACTGTAAGGGACGCGTTATATGATCAGTTTCTTCATCTAGAGCAGGGGAACAAGACAGTTGATGAGTATGATGCAGAGTTTAGTCGCCTTAGTAAATATGGCGCTGCCCTGATACCGAATGACTTGATGAAGGCTAAGAGGTTTCACCGTGGACTGACTCAGGAGCTTCAACACTACACTAGCTCACAGTCCCGAATCTCTTATGCCGAATTATTGACAGAAGCTAGATTACAAGAGACCATCAGCAGGGAAAAGAGAGGTCAACTGAAGACACAACAAAGACCAACAAGGACGCAGCAAGGAGGGCCTATCAGACGTCCTTTGGGACAGCAACAATAGTATCAGCATAGAGCAGGATTGTACCAGATTTTGGAGAAGCTCCACTGCAATTATTATGGGAAATGCGGGCACATTTTAAGAGACTGTCGGACTCGTTTGGGACAATGTATGAGGTGTGGTTCCGGACAGCATATGGCGAGAGACTGTCCAATGCAGCAAACATTGACACTTTCACCGCCAGTACAGAGGCTAGCACTTTCAGTACCGGAGCCATCCCAACAGACGACTAGGCCAGGAGCACCTCGATCTCCAGCAGTAGGAGGATTTCAGCGAGGACCACCGCTACCTACTCAGGAGGATCAGTACACGAGGGCCAGTCATGGACTTCCACAGAGAAGTGGACAAGCTTTTACACTAGAAATGGATGACATAGAACAGGAGATTGATGTCATAGCAGGTATTACTCTTACTTTTACTTTTCCTGCTGTGACATTATTTGATACGGAAGCCACCCACTTATTCATATCTTCTAGTTTTATTGCCAAATACAATATTGCCACTACACCTTTACCTAGTTGTGTTAGAATTCTCACCGAAGGAGGAGTTGTACCTGTTAGTCGGATTTGTAGATCGTGTCCCATAGTGATTCGTGGCAGAGAGATGAATGCCTGACTCTTAGTCCTTCCTATGCCAACTTTTGATATTGTGCTTGGAATGGACTAGCTAAGCAAGTACCACGCTTTCTTTAACTGTTTTGGAGGAAGCATTCTTTTTAAGGTACCAGGCCAGCCGGAACTTGAGTTTACACAAGGATCCACAGAAGCCCTTGATGGTGTGTATCTTGAAATGGACGACGTTATTTATCACCCCATCATTTCAGAATTTCAAGACGTCTTTCCAGAGGAATTGCCAGGACTACCCCGGACAGAGACGTATAATTCTCAATTAAATTAGCACCAGGAGCAGCACCCATAGCATCGCATGTTTATAGATTGGCGAAGAAGGAGATGGATGAGCTGAAGGCACAATTAAAAGAATTAGAGGAGAAAGGTTTTATCCGACCAAGTGCATCACCCTGGGGAGCACCAGTGTTGTTTGTACCAAAGAAGGATGGGTCAATGCATATGTGCATTGACTATAGGGCCTTAAATGCAGTGACCGTGAAGAATAAATATCCATTGCCACGCATTGACCTATTTGATCAGCTTAGTGGAGCCAAGGTATTCTCGAAGATAGACTTGAGATCGGAATATCACCAGGTGAAGGTACGAAAGTAGGACATCCCGAAGACCGCATTCAGAACAAGAAATAGACACTACGAGTTTCTGGTCATGCCATTTGGATTGACCAATGTTCCAGCTATCTTTATGGACTTAATGAATCGAGTCTTCCATCAGTATTTGGACCAGTTTATGGTCGTCTTCATAGATGACATACTTGTCTATTCGAAGAGCCACGAGGAGCACGAGAAGCACCTGCGGATCGTCCTAGAGACCTTGAGGAGAGAGCAGTTATATGTGAAGCTCAGTAAATATGAGTTTTTCTTGGATAGAGTCTCATTTCTTGGGCATGTCGTTACGGAAGATGGTATTTCTGTTGATCCAGAGAAAATCTCGGCAGTCGAGACATGGCCCATTCCTAAATCAGCATCGGAGGTGAGGAGTTTTCTTGGACTTGCAGGATATTACCAACGGTTCGTGGAAAACTTTTCAAGGATAGCAGCACCTATAACTCGGTTGACGTGCAAGGATTAAGAGTTTGTATGGATCGATAAGTGTCAAGCTGCTTTAGAGGAGTTGAAGAAGCGACTGACTACAGCACCAGTATTGACTATTCCATCAGGATCAGGAGGTTATGTGATTTACAGTGACGCATCAGAGAAAGGCTTGGGATGCATGTTGATGCATCATGGCAAGGTGATTGCATATGCATCTAGGCAGTTACGAGTACATGAGAAGAATTATCTGACTCATGACTTGGAACTTGCAGCCGTTGTTTTTGCTCTGAAGCTATGGAGATATTACTTATATGGAAAACGAGTAGAGATCTATACTGACCACAAAAGCCTCAAGTATGTCTTTGTCACGCCCCAGTCCCAAAATACCGAGGGACCAGATACGTGGCAATGGCCAGCAGTACGCACCGATGGACAAACCCAATTTAATGGATCCATCAGGGCATACTTAAGTTATAAAATCAAGTCTTCGACAATATGGCATAACTAATCTCATCCACACAAGATATAAAAATATGATCCATAGAATAAATAAGGAATGTAAATTATCAGCTAGTCTCAACAAAGTGCTTCGGGGAACAACCCGATAAATATCTAATAAAATGGTTCAACAGACCAGAATATAAATGACTGAAATAAATAAATGCTGAGCATGAAACATGGATGCTCAGGAAAAGTCTTCGGCTAACATCTCGTCCTCGGATGGCGGTACAGCTCCTGGATCAGCTCCTGCTGCGGTCCCGTATACCTCGGGATATGTCTCGTCCTCAAATCCTGGGGACATAATCTATATCCCGGTCCTTAGGGGACATAGCAAGGTATAGAAAATATATAAGCCAAAATATAAGCAGTACAGCAAATAATAAGATAAATAGGGTAAGTATGTAAACGTCTATGTGAAATGCAAGAGAGAACATCAATAGTACTCAGGTTGAAACAACTACAAGCTCTGTGTAGGGGAGCCGGTAGCAGTGATATCATAAGGTGGTCTAGCTCAGCGGGAGACTGAGTAGCCAACATAATATAGTCAACCTGTAGCATGTGGGTCTCTCCAGTAATAGATGGAACAATAAGGGAATACTAAATAACCAGCTAAGTGATATGCAAGATGAGAGCAGAACTAGAACTCAGGCTGAAGCCACTACAAGCTCTGTGTCGGGGAGCCGGTAGCAGCAGTAATAATGAGTAATGGGCCAAGCTCGGGCTTAGAGTCTTGTGCCTCACAATAATAGGGGTTATATATATATGATCAGCCTGTATCCTGTGTGTCTCTCCCCACCCAATATAACCACGCATATCATGACCATAACGTCTCATGTCCATGTCAACCGGGATCATAACTAATGCAACAAGTCATAAATGTCTAGGAATATAATGTCTCTGTCAAGTGCTGTATACTATACAGAATCACCACGAATATCTCGGGAAGATCCTATCTCATGAACAGTGTCAAGTGTCCTGGGTTAAAGTGTACTTGGTAAGACAAGTACGAGAAGATAAAGTGTCACGAATATCCATCTCTAGATGATAATACACAACACCGCGTACGGTGTTGGCACCCGACTAATAATCGGATGCTAAGTACGTCATATGGTCCTAGGTTAAGCATGCACAGCAATATAAATGAAGCAAGAAAAATATGTAACAATACTGCAGAGTTTGACAAGGTACACTTGCCTGGGGTCCGAATACCAACAGTCGTCCCGGTATCAGTGGATCCTGTAGGTACTACTCTAAAAGTTGTAATAAACATCAACAACAGTCTCAGAAGATATCAAATAGCTAGAAACGCCTGTCCTTACGTCCAAATTGGACACAAGGGAAAAATGACATTTTCGAGCCAAAGCGGGGTCCACATGTGGGCCACTTTGTACCGAAAAGTGTGTCAGGGTCAAAGGTCTCCAAATTCCTCAAACTCAGTGTCAACAAGTCAGGAACGATGATACGAACCCAACAGAACTTCCAGAATTGGATTTCGATGAGCCGATCACAAAATTGCCCGTCAAGTGGAGCCTATGGGGCCCACGATACACGATTTTGTCAACGTTCTCAGAATCGGACCAAACTTGGGTCATAGGACCAGCGTATTGCTACGAGTCCGATGGCATAAGTTTTGTCTCGATCCGACGTGTGTACACAATGTTACAGCGTGTTCCAGAATAGACAGATACGGGACGTTGTCGGCGGATACGCGTTGATTTCGGTGTGCACGCACATCCAAATCAACTTCTGCGAAATTCCACACGTCCGTATCAACGTCGTGCATATTTCGGTAAAGAACGCGTGCGACCAAGTCGTCCCGTTTGGCGGGGCGTACTCAGTTCTGAGGTAAAATAGGGCGTTGTTTTTCCTGTTTTTGGATCGTGGTTTGCGATCACCACAGGACGCGATGCACCGAGCGGGTTGCACGGGCACCGAGAGGGTTATACAGTCTACGTGTTGCAACTGACGAAAATAAAAACGGAGTTACGAGGTGAGAGAAAATGCTACCTGAACAGGGCCCCATGAATCTATTTTTCACGTGTCCGCACGTCAACTTCGTGTCCTGCATCCTCTATTGGATCCTGCTGCTCGCGTCTAGGTCGAGG
This sequence comes from Iris macrosiphon, assembly GCA_036927795.1. Lineage (NCBI taxonomy): Eukaryota > Viridiplantae > Streptophyta > Magnoliopsida > Asparagales > Iridaceae > Iris > Iris macrosiphon. Next base: position 103,083,141 of record JAYESA010000014.1, on the reverse strand, counting down.
GCTCGTGTGTTCGCCGCTAGGGCTGTGTACGGGGGCTGGGTGGACTCTCCGACGGAGGCAGGGTCGTCGAAGGCTGGGCGGAGGCGCTCGGCTGGCCGCTGCTACGGAGGGGAGCGGGGTCGGTTGAACAGGCCGGTCGGGGGAGGGAGGTTGTCGATGCTAGGCTGCCTCGGGTGGAGCGGGGAGAGGTTGAGGGCTGATGGGGAGCGGCAGCGTGGAGTCATGGAGGCGGTGAGGGAGCAGGCTAGGGCGGAGGGGATGACGGAGTTGGGTCGGCGTCGGTGGGTCTCGGGCAGCGGAGGGATGGAGAAGAGGGAGAGTTCGATGGCTGTGGAGAGAAGACCGACAGTGATCGGAGCAGGGCTGCGGCGGAGTCGCTCCGTCGGCAGGGATGAGGGAAAGAGGGGGCTGCACACGGATGTCGAGGCAGTGGCTTTATAGGGCTACAGTAAAACCGGTCAGTTAGGGTTTCCAATTGGTTTGCGGGTCCGGGTCGGGTTTGGCTCGGATCCGACCTGACCCGACCCAATATGCTGATTGGCTTGGTTCAATCTGCGGTTTGGTTTGGTTTGGGGTTGGTTCAGGTTTAGTTTGGATTTGGTTCGGTTTATAAATCCAATAGTTTTTAGGGCGTAAAACGCATTTCCGGAGTCCAATAAATTCACAGAAAAATACCCCATGTCCGGTTTTTCATTTTACACAATAAAATATTATTTTTATAATATTTTAACATCAATTAACTGCATTAAAAAATCCTTTGCTTATAATTACCTTGGTTCTTTATCCAGAAAAATATCAAAAAATTGGCAAAAAAATTATATTAAAATTATTCTGAAAATAGGGTGTTTACAATCTACCCCCTTAAGAGGATTGCGTCCTCGCAATCAAAGAATAAGCTACTAAAGGAAGAACTATGGAAATTAAAAGATTGCTTAGGTGATAACTGCCTCCGCGAATAAGTGGGGATAACGCTGGCGCATACTATCTTCTCATTCCCAAGTCGATTCACCAGGAGAATGATGTTTCCAAGCTACACGAACTAGTCTGATTGTCTGTCCCCGCAATATCTTCTCACTGACGTCGAGGATGCCAACTGGTTGTTCTTCATATCTCAAGCTAGGGCCCACTGCGATCTCTGAATGATCGTCTATGTGACTTGGGTCGGTCACGTACCTTCTCAGCTATGAGATATGGAATACGTCATGCACTCCCTCTAAGGATGGAGGTAATGCAAGACGATAAGCCACCTCACCAATGCGCTCTATAATATCAAATAGACCAATATACCTTGGGCTCAACTTGCCTCTGCTCCCGAATCTAATAGTACCTCGAGTGGGTAAAATCCTCAAGAATACGTGCTCTCCTTCTTTGAACTCTAGGGGACGTCTGTGTGTATCAGCCCAATGCTTCTGTCTGTCCTGAGCTGCTCAAAAATGATTCTAGATCTGTTTTACCTTCTCCACTGTCTGTGTTACCAATTCTGGACCCAGTATTTGACGTTCACCAACGTCACTCCAACATATAGGCGATCTGCACTTCCTTCCGTATAATGCCTCGAATGGTGCCATCTGAATGCTGGCCTGATAACTATTATTGTAGGAGAACTCCACTAAGTGTAAATAATCTTCCCAAGATCCTCCAAAGTCTAGCATACATGATCGTAACATATCCTCCAAGATCTGAATGGTGCGCTCCGATTGACCATCTGTCTGTAGATGGTAAGCTGTGCTGAACTTGAGTCTGGTGCCCAGACTCTCTTGCATGCTTCGCCAGAAATGAGATGTAAATCTCGAATCTTGATCCGATACAATACTAACTGGCACTCCATGTAATCTTACGATTTATCACATATACATGTCGGCTAGTACCTCTGTGGACTGTCCAACTCTAAATGGCAAAAAGTGTGCCGATTTAGTGAGTCGATCCACAATAACCCATACCGTATCTCTTTCGCTGGGGCTCCTTGGAAATCCTGTGACAAAATCCATCGTGATATGTTCCCACTTCCATTCTGGTATAGGAAGCGGCTGTAACATACCTGCAGTCCTCTGATGCTCGGCCTTTACTTGCTAACAGACTAAACATTTAGCCACAAATCTTGCAATCTCCCTTTTTATTCTATGCCACCAATAATACTGTCTCCAGTCTCGGTACATCTTGGTTTCTCCTGGGTGAACAGAGTACATAGATCTATGTGCTTCAGTTATTAACTCCTGTCTCAATTCTCCATTTGGAATATACAGGCGATTTCTAAACCTCAATGTCCCGTCTTCGTGTATGCGAAGTCCTGTCTGCATGTCTGCTTCCGTCCTCTCCTCCAGTCTTCGAAATCTAGCATCGGTGGGCAATGCCTCTTTAATCTTCTCCACGAGTGATGACTTAACTTCAAGATTAGCCAGCAAGCCATTCTGTCATGGTAAAACAACCTCTATCTGAAGCTCCTGTAGATCTCTCAATAACTCGGACTGCATCGTCAAGAAATAAGACGTAGGCTTCCTGCTGAGTGCGTCTGCTACGACATTCGCCTTTTCCGGATGGTACTGCAGATCTATGTCAAAATCTACCATCAATTCCAGCCAACATCTCTGCCTCATGTTGAGCTCCTTCTGCGTATATACATACTTCAGACTCTTGTTATCTGTAAAGATGTCTACCTTCTCCCCATACAGGTAGTGCCTCCAAATCTTTAATACAAATATAACTGCTGCTAACTCCAGATCGTGTGTTGGGTAGTTCTTCTCGTGGACCTTCAACTGTCTCGATGCATAAGCAATGACTTTGCCATGTTGCATCAAAACACATCCTAGTCCACTTCCTGATGTATTACTGTAAACAATAAAACCTCCTGACCCTGAGGAAAGAGTCAAGACAGGTGCTGTTGTTAATTTTCTCTTCAATTCTTTAAAGGACTTCTGGCAGTCTTCTGTCCATATAAACTCCTGGTCTTTACGTTTCAGCTTCGTCATCGGTTCTGCAATCCTTGAGAAATTTTCTACAAACCTTCGGTAATATCCCGCAAGTCCGAGAAAACTTCTCACCTCTGCAACTAATGTGGGTGTAGGCCAAGTCTCTATTGTCGCAACTTTCTCTGGATCCACTGAAAGTCCTTCTCCTGAGATGATATGTCCCAAGAAAGGCACTTTGTCCATACAAAACTCACACTTATTGAGTTTGGCATATAACTTCTCCTGCCTCAAGGTCTCTAGCATAATTCTGAGATGCTCCTCGTGCTCTTCGTGGCCCTTAGAATATATTAGAATGTCATCAATGAACACAACCACAAATTTATCCAAGAACTGATGAAAGACTCTGTTCATTAAACTCATAAACACTGCTGGCGCGTTGGTTAAACCAAACGGCATTACCAAGAACTCATAATGTCCATACTTGGTCCTGAAAGTGGTCTTCGGTATGTCTTCCTTCCTTACTTTGATCTGATGATAGCCGAATCTAAGATCAATCTTCGAGAATACCCTAGCACCACTCAATTGATCGAATAGATTATCAATGCGTGGTAAGGAATACCTGTTCTTGATGGTCACAGCATTTAGTACCCTGTAGTCAATGCACAACCTTACTGTTCCATCCTTCTTTGGCACAAATAATATGGGTGCCCCCCAAGGTAAAACACTAGGCCGGTTAAAACCCTTCTACAGAAGATCATCAACCTGTTCCTTCAACTCCACTAACTCCTTAGGTGCTAGCCGATATACTGATGAAGTGATAGGCTCTGCTCTTGGAGTTAAGTCTATTGTAAATTCTATTTTCCGATCAGGTGGTAAACCTGGAAGATCATCAGGAAATATATCCACAAATTCTGATATGACTCTTGGGTAACCTGTCTCCCCTTCTACAGATAGTACCCTAAGAGTAGGCTGAACTCCTTGCTCTACTGCTCCTCGAAGAAACTTAAATTCTGGATGTCCAGGCGGTCTAAATATAACCCGTCCAAGTCGACAATTAAGAGTCGCATGGTACTGACTTAACCAGTCCATACCAAGTACGATATCATAATCCGGCATAGAAAATATCAGAAATTGAGCTCACATTTCTCTTCCACAGACTACTACAGAACATGATCTACAGACGTCACTAACCGGAATAATTCTACCTCCCGTAAGAATTCTCTTCATCTTCGGAAGGGGTGCGGTAGCTACTCTATGGGTGGCTACAAAGCTAGCTGCTATAAATGAATGCGATGCTCCAGAATCAAATAAAGCTACAGCTGGTAATGAAGCTACTAAAATGGTACCTGCGATAACTTCGCCTGCAGTAGCCTCCTTCTCAACAGCTAATGTGAATGCCTGTCCTCGTCCCTGAGCTGGACCTCTCTGCTGCTGCTGAGCCTGCTGAGATAGAGCTGCCTGTGGTGCCAGGGGTGGTCTCTGCTGATTTCCTCCTGGGGCTGGTGGTTTGACTCCTCCAACTCCTGTCTGCTATGCTCCTACTGCTGGATAAGCTAGTCGTGGTGCAGGTAAAGCTAGTCTCGGTGCTCCCTCTCTGCGCTCGATGCAGTCTCTGGTTTGATGCTGGTTGGATCTGCAAGCCAGGCAGAGTCCCAACTTGCGTCTGCATTCTCTCTCAATGTGACCTATCTTGCCGTAGTGATGACAAGTAGGGAGAGATATGGCCATGTGTGCTGTCCTCTCTGGCATACTCCTCTGAGACCGTTTTGCAGAATCCCCATGTGCTGTCCTGGATAGTGCTGAGGTGATAGGCCTTTTCAGGTTTGACTCTCTTCTAGTGACGCGCTCCATGCGTCGTGCTGCTGCAAGAACGTCGGTATATGATGTAGGTGCGACCGATCCAATCAATCTCTGAAGCTCAAACTTCAGTCCGTCAAAGAACTTCTCAGCTTTCTCTTCCTCTGTCGAGATCAAGGTTGGGGCAAAGCGACTTAGGCGAATAACTTTCGCGTTGTATTCTTCCACTGTTATATTGCCTTGGATAAGGCGGTTGAACTTGTCTCTGAGCTCTGACCATGCTACTGCTAGAATATACATCTCTCGGAAGAGTCTGGAGAACTCTTTCCAAGTGACTCTGTCCTGTCCGAGCCTTCTCTCTTCTGCTAATCACCAGTGATGTGCATTTTCAGTTAACTGCATTCTGACTACAGTCATCCACTTCTCTCTCGGAAGTTCAGCTGCTTCCAACTGGTGCTGAATGTTTGTGAGCCATTCATGAACTTCTGTTGGCCCCTCTTTACCAGAGAATATACGAGGTTTGAGCTGACGGAAATCGGTGATAGATCCCGTCGCTGATCGCCTCGCCAGTGGATTTGTCTGCTCCAATGCGGATACCAGGCTGGTTCTCAGATACTCTGCCTCCTGACGATGTGCCTCTTGCTGAATCTGCTGCTGGGCTTGCATCATGGCATACATCATCTGGAACATCTGTTGCCCGTCCATGGCTTGTCCTGGCGGGAAAACGGGCATCTGTGGAGTAAATTACGTCGATGGTAGAATGTCATCTTGTTGGATTCTTGAGGCATGCTGACTTGCTTGACTGCGTTGTTGAGCTGTTTGACCTTATTTACTAGTATTACTTACTCTTTATTAGTTACCAAAGCATCCCGTGGTGATCTTGCAGGAGTCTCGTTGTTTGTTCGTGAATCCATAACTCTGTAACCAAAAATAAACGATAAGAGGCGCACAGGAATTAAGGCAGGATGCAAGTCAAGAAATTAATTCAAATCCGATATAGATATCAAGAACGTTTCAAGCAAGTGGATGAGATCCTAAAAACTTATCCTATTCTTATTGCAGGCTTGCTCGGTCCCTAAGTTGAAACCAAAGCAATTTAGTCGTAGACCTGCATGGGCCACCACAAAAATTATGTCACGTCCCAGTCCCAAAATACCGAGGGACCAGATAGGTGGCAATGGCCAGCAGTATGCACCGATGGACAAACCCAATTTAATGGATCCATCAGGGCATACTTAAACTGTAAAATCAAGTCTACGACAACATGGCACAACTAATCTCATCCACACAAGATATAAAAATATGATCAACAGAATAAATAAGGAATATAAATCATCAGCTAGTCTCAACAAAGTACTTCGGGGAACAACCCGATAAATATCTAATACAATGGTTCAATAGACCAGAATATAAATGACTGAAATAAATAAATGCTGAGCATGAAACATGGATGCTCAGGAAAAGTCTTCGGCTAACACCTCATCCTCGGATGGTGGTACAGCTCCTGGATCAGCTCCTGCTGCGGTCCCGTATACCTCGGGATAGGTCTCGTCCTCAAATCCTGGGGACATAATCCATATCCAGGTCCTCAGGGGACATAGCAAGTTACAGAAAATATACAATCCAAAATATAAGCAGTGCAGCAAATAATGAGATAAATAGGGTAAGTATGTAAACATCTGTGTGAAATGCAAGAAAGAATATCAATAGTACTCAGGTTAAAACAACTACAAGCTCTGTGTAGGGGAGCCGGTAGCAGAGATATCATGAGGTGGTCTAGCTCAGCGGGAGACTGAGTAGCCGACATAATATAGTCAACCTGTAGCCTGTGGGTCTCTCCAGCAATAGATGGAACAATAAGGGAATACTAAACAACCAGCTAAGTGATATGAAGATGAGAGCAACACTAGAACTCAAGCTGAAGCCACTACAAGCTCTGTGTCGGGGAGCCGGTAGCAGCAGTAATAATGAGTAATGGGCCAAGCTCGGGCTTAGAGTCTTGTGCCTCACAATAATAGGGGTTATATATATATGATCAGCCTGTAGCCTGTGTGTCTCTCCCCACCCAATGTAACCATGCATATCATGACCATAACGTCTCATGTCCATGTCAAGCGGGATCATAACTAATGCAAGAAGTCATAAATGTCTAGGAATATAATGTCTCTGTCAAGTCCTGTATCCTATACAGAATCACCACGAATATCTCGGTAAGATCCTGTCTCATGAACAGTGTCAAGTGTCCAGGGTCAAAGTGTACTTGGTAAGACAAGTACAAGAAGATAAAGTGTCACGAATATCCATCTCTAGATGACAATACACAACACCGCGTACGGTGTTTGTAAAACCCCCTTCCTAGAAAATCGTATAACCTTTATTTATTAATTATTAGTTAAATTGTAGTAATTAGGTCTAAAAAGGAGAAATAGGTTTTTAATAATTTTTATGTTAGGTGTTCGGGCACTTAGAGGATTTATGGGACCATCAGGAATTTTTCGAAATTTATTCCATGTAGGAGACCCCTTGAGCTGTTGCAAGCCTAACGATGTGCAATACCCTAATCTATAAATTTACTTATGAGTATATATATATATATATATATATATATGTATATACAAATATATATATATGTATATATATATTTTATAAAGGAAAAGAAAAGAAAGTAAAAGGAATTTAATAATAATCTAATAATAATAATAATAATAATAACTACTACATTACTTCAGCCTTAGTAGCATTTGCTTACGACCCACCCTTCACCAATTGACTTGCTGCTTCCAAGGACCGCTTTCCCCCCTTTAGTAATCACTTAGCCAGGGACCCGCCCCCTCAGCATATTCTTTTTTTTTTTTATACGCGGCCTCCTATTCTCCACTCTCTTTCCTATATTATATAATATATATATATATATATATATATATATATATATATATATATATATATATATATATATATATATATATATATATATAATTCTCTCTAAAACCCTAACCTAGAATTTCCAGACCTCCTCTTCCCATCTAGAGCCGTCACCGCAGCCAAAGAAGCCCCGCCAAGCCATCCAACCATCCCGTCGACGCCGACCTCGCGAACTGCAGTTTCCCACTCGAGGCACCTTCGTTCCGGCACAATTTTCCGTCGACTCGCTCGACCAAACACTGTTCCGTTTTCATAGGTATGATCATCCCTTAACCCTCTCCAATATCTATTTTATAGCCAACCTCAGAAAACGTGTGCCCCTAGGTAAAAAATAGCGTCCAAAGTGGACGGACAGACCCGATTCTGGAATCGCAGAATTCCAGAATGACCACCCATATTGCCGGATTCGTATCTCCCACCACAGAGATCCGAATTTGATGATTCTTTTTGATACCTGTAGAATTCTTAACCTAGTTTATTTTCTGTTAAATAACCCTATGCTATTAGTCGCTGTGGACAGAGTTAAATTCGTCACAAAACTGCGCGCACCCACTTTTTTTGGTTTTCCAAAAGTTGGAAAAACGGAGCGCGCCCCGCCAAACGGGACCGCCCCGCCGTGTGCCAAGTGTACCGAATGGTGCACGCAGCATAACCGGACACATGAAAATTCGTGGGGACTGATTCGGACGCGTGTGCGCGCCGGAATCAGGCCGTATCCGCGGACACATCCCGTGTCGCAACTTTTGTGGAACTCGCGCGTATTTTGTGCACGCTTGTCAGATTACGACGAAACTTGTGCCACTGGACTCGTGGTAACACGCTGGTCCTGTGATCCAAGTTTCACGCATTTCTGAGACGGTTGACCAGATCGCCAATTGGCGGGCCCCACAGTTGACTTTTTGGACAAAATTCTGTTCGGCCCATCGGAATCTATATTTGGATATACCGTTGGGTTCGTATTGATATCTAGAGTTGTTTGACCTATAGTTTGTCCCATTTAGTGACTGTTACCCTTGGCACGCTTTTTGGTGCAAAGTGGGCCACAGGTGGATCCCACTTTTACTCAAAATTACCATTTTGCCCCTGTGTCCAAATTGGACGAAAGGGAAGTGCTTTTTAGCTATTTTGCTTATTTTGGGAATGTTGGCGATATCTATTTCAGCATCCAGAGACATTTGTTCTGAGGCCATAGCTCCTGGTCCTGTATATTGGACATCTAGACATGACATTTTGCAGCTTCTTGCCAGGCAAGTATACCTTGCCATTGTACTGTTATTCTTATTCCATATGTTGCATGCATCCTTATTTTCTGTCTTTAGTTCATATATTTTAACTGTTATATAAAATGCGTGCGACGGTGACGTCGCGATATATTTTTATTTATGTATTGCATTGACCTTGTTTATGAGACTACCCCATTATCATGTAGCATCATTAGGTTTATTTGACTGTGACACATATTTTTACATGAGTTGTGAGTCTTATATAGATCACGGACGCACGTATTGACTGATCATCGGTACGTGTGGGACGTACGTTAGGAATAACTGCTGCTAAAAACTTTGCATGCTAGAAGACTTAGCAGTTATTAGAGGTCTATGGACATAGCCTATTGTAGTACGGTGGTCCCATCCTTGTCCTTGTTTGGTTGCAGGATTGGGCTAGGGTACTAAGGATAGGCTATGGACCAAATCGTGTCATGGATGTGACATGCTTAGAGCATTGGGTGGGGAGAACAACAAGTAAGGCATTTGGGCTCCTTTGTACTTTCCTTGTGTAACCCGTACGCTCCGCCGGAGATACGCGATCATGATGACCCCTATATATTATCATGGCGGGCCTCCGGCGTTCGAAAGGCGCCGTGCCTTTGTAGGCCCCTGGATCTCCAAGAGAACTATGCCAATCCCATTTATGGCCAGATAGCCTACTTGTTAGAAAGTTATTCTTAAACTGCATTCACATTAGACGGTTAGGCGACCCATTGGATATTTATTTCAGTACTTTATTGGCATGTATTTAAGTATCTTGTTATGTCCCTCTGAGGACCTGGTCCGCTGCCAGGTGTACCTGTTCTTGAGTATTTGCAGGAGCACAGATTTGGATGGTTATAGATGCTTCGTGGATGTCTCCTTTTCGAGCCGGGATTGATAGCTGGTACTTATATGTTTGATTGTGTTGTACTTATATTGTATTTACTTTTCTCTATTTGAGTCGGTAGTGGATTTGTTTCCATCCGACTACCATCATTAGATACTTTATTTTGAGATCTAGTTTCTTAGATACTGGTTATTTATTTCTATATAATTTTGGTGGATGAGATTTAGATTATATCCTGTGACTTGTATTATATTTTATACCACTTGTGGATTTGATATTCATATTACAGCGTACGTGTGGATTTGGTTTCCATATATTGGAGTTGCCATATTCATGCGGCTGTCATGCTTACGTGTCCTAGTCCTACGTATTTTTGGTATAATCCACAAGATAGTTCCTTTAGTATAGTCTCTCCTAGAATATAGAAGTTCTTGTTGTTAGATGATAAGTAGGGTAACCTTCCTATTAAGAGTACAACTAGAGTGCTGACACACCACTAAGTTTAGAATATCTAGTGAACCCTAGAACTCCTTATCTTTAGATTGGTATACTATTACCCCTTGGTGTATTAAGAAGACTTGAGTAGTATAAACACTACTAGAGATAGTTAGAAGTTTTACCATGATGTTTGACCCTAGTATTGAGGAACCAATGGAGAACCAATATTGAACATTAGGACTGAACCTAACCTTCATAATTGGATAGTATTAGAGCACTATAGAACTTATGTCATTGTCTTGTTGTTAGTAGACAAGTACCCTAGAAGGCCAAGGGCAATGCATAGAATATTTCCCTAATCATACCTCAAACATAGTAGCTAGCGTACCACTTCCCTTTAGAAACCATGATGCTATCTATAGCCCTATTTTTAATTTCAGATATTTTGTTCCTCTGAAATCCTAGCGGTCGTTGTTTGTGCGACGACTAATCATGTTTTCTCTCCTTCAACTTTTAACTCGTGCCACCTGCCACCTCTGATCATAGACCAAGTGATTATACTCTACAATAGGATATATAGCTTGCTATAGTCATAGTTGTAATCTTGAATTTTGAATTGTGTACCTTGTAGTTAGAACCTGATAGTTGAGTCGTTCAATTAGATTGTGATTACCCCTAGTCGTAGACCATGTAATGTGTACCCTCACCTCGATACAGGTTAGATTCCTTTCCCCTAACGGCTAGTAACTCTTCTATTGACACTTGTTCTATAAGCACTATGACTAAGACTTAGGATGACCATTACCTACATAAAAAGGATACCCTAATCAGTACCAAGATCTCTCCTCATATACCCTAATAAGAGTTTCAGCTCTATTTATATGTGCAAGATTATTTTGTAGGATCCTCTTAAGACTATCACAGTATTAGTTTAAATCTTCTAAGTTGGGTAGTATACCTCACAACCTAGTATCACATGGTCCACTTGAGCCATCAAGGTAGTGTAACTGAATGACATTAATTGTATGACAGCATAAGATGACAGTGTTTATTCAAGCAATAGAATTTAGAGGTCCATGCCCCTATGTGGTCGACTAGCGACTTAGATAAGGAGGTTGTATGATAACCGTAGAGATTGTAGAGCCTTTTGTTATTGTTGCTTATGTTGTTTTGTTTTTGCAAACTTGAATTATTTTGTAACATCTCTCATCATAATCCAGCGTATCTATAATCTCTGTACTACCTTGACTTATGCTGCTACTATAGCCTAGTCTTTGCAAGCTTATTTTTTTTTATCGAGCTTGATCATGAGACATGTATTATTGGGGACGCCTACTGATACAATTGTCTAATCAGAATCAGTGTATTACGGTCTGGACAACCTTAGTACATTTTGGTTCGCCCTTCGCAATACTACTTTACGTGGATTGAGATATATAGTGATTAGTAGACGAATGTACTCGCCCCCTAGATATATCTGAGCACATCGGATCCATTACACATCCGTACTGATACGAGCATGTGAATAGGAATCACCAAAATAGGACTTCAATCCACAACTGCCTTGACAAATTCCCAATTGAATTCTTTCAAGCGCCTTGATCCCCATACCTGCATTCTATTACCCCTTCCTTGAACTCCTTATTATTGATCTTCGTCTTCCCTTATTTCGGAAGGATAAAACTTCATGCTTGGTATAATTTGATATGCAGACAGTACTAGATATACCCCATGGGTCGATCACATACTTGAGGATTATTCTTTCGTAATTAAGGACATATCATATGTAATCTGATCGGCATTGAAGTTTCGAGGACTGAACGACATGAGTAAATAAATTAAGGAATATTTTCTTAAGGTATATAGCCTTAGGTGATAGGTAAAAATTCTAAGTTGGGTAGTAGTGCATTGTCAACTCGGGAGGAATTTCTTTTAGATTATGATCGAGTAAGATTAGATTGGGAGAGGTTCAAGCCATTGTAATTTTGAGAAATTAGAAGGATGACTAAGATGATGAGGATCAATGAATTGATATTGAGGACCCAATATTTATACCTTAATTGCATGAGTTAAATTTTTGAACAATGAAGGTAGAATCACCAATTTGAATTTAGAGGATAAATATAGAATTTTAGACTTAGATATTGGTGGACTGCATTTAAATTATTTTTCAATTTGGTGATTTGAATTAAGAATTAAAATTTTGGTTGGACGACCTATTTGAAATAATGAGGATGTGAATAAAATTTAAAGAGTTGAGACATACAAAATTTTATAAGTGAAAATGGGAATATATTGGACTCAAACCACTTCTAAAGGAGATTATGATAGTTAGAGATCGTGAGGTAAAAGTTATTTACTTATGTAAATCTTGGAGATGTTATGTGGATATGGATAATTTGAAACAAGGGGAGAAGAGATAACCGTAGGTTAAATTTTGATTGGAGCAGTGGTCATCTTAACCTAGAAGTGATTGCAATGGATATGATTAAGATTTTAGTTATCGCAAGAAGATTGCGACTGACTTGCCTTATTGTACATAAAGGATTAACCGATTCTGCCTTATTTCAATTTTGAGGACGACATTGTCTTAAGTTGGCTGAATTGTGAAACCCCCTCACCTAAGAATTTGACCTACTCGGCTTAGATAGTGAGACTGAGGCTAGCACGAATCCACTTAGAAATAGAACACGGTATTTTTATTTAATTTTACAACATGATACCACTTGACACGTCTTACCATTGCTTCGATAAATGGAGCAAGTCACTAGCCACTGCCTTCCTACAAATTCTACACCCTTATCCTAGACATGCCTATCATCCAATTCTCATCTTTGTGCAATTTTCCAATTACTAGACGCTTTTATGCAAAAAAGCATTTATGTGTCCACACCATTGGACATGACACATGAAGAAACCTATTTTTCGCTCATATGGATTTTTTCATGATTTTTTTTTGGGATGTGCAACGTGCAACATCGCCCACCCCTTTAAACCTAGTCTTGCATTTTAAACGATACAAATCTTATACCATTCTTGACATTCTATCGTGGCTTAATTTTAATTTCGAGGACGAAATTTTTACAAGTTGGGTAGAATGTAAAACCCCCTTCCTAAAAAATCGTATAACCCTTTATTTATTAATTATTAATTAAATTGTAGTAATTAGGTCTAAATAGAAGAAATAAATTTTTAATAATTTTTATGTTAGGTGTTCGGGCACTTAGAGGATTTATGGGACCATCAGGAATTTTTCGGAATTTATTCCATGTAGGAGACCCCTTGAGCTGTTGCTAGCCTAACGATGTGCAATACCCTAATCTATAAATTTTCTTATGAGTATATATATATATATATGTATATACAAATATATATATATGTATATATATATTTTATAAAGGAAAAGAAAAGAAAGTAAAAGGAATTTAATAATAATCTAATAATAATAATAATAATAATAATAACTACTACATTACTTCAGCCTTAGTAGCATTTGCTTACGACCCACCCTTCACCAATTGACTTGCTGCTTCCAAGGACCGCTTTCCCCCCTTTAGTAATCACTTAGCCAGGGACCCGCCCCCTCAGCATATTCTCTCTTTTTTTTATACGCGGCCTCCTATTCTCCACTCTCTTTCCTATATTATATAATATATATATATATATATATATATATATATATATATATATATATATATATATATATATATATATATATATATATATATAATTCTCTCTAAAACCCTAACCTAGAATTTCCACACCTCCTCTTCCCATCTAGAGCCGTCACCGCAGCCAGAGAAGCCCCGCCAAGCCATCCAACCATCCCGTCGACGCCGACCTCGCGAACTACAGTTTCCCACTCGAGGCACCTTCGCTTCGGCGCAATTTTTTGTCGACTCGCTCGACCAAACGCTGTTCCGTTTTTATAGGTATGGTCATCCCTTAACCCTCTCCAATATCTGTTTTATAGCCAACCTCGAAAAATGTGTGCCCCTAGGTGAAAAATAGCGTCCAAAGTGGACGGACAGACCCGATTCTGGAATCGCAGAATTCCAGAATGACCACCCATATTGCCGAGTTCGTATCTCCCACCACAGAGATCTGAATTCGGTGATTCTTTTTGATACCTGTAGAATTCTTAACCTAGTTTATTTTCTGTTAAATAACCCTATGCTATTAGTCGCTGTGGACAGAGTTAAATTCGTCACAAAACTGCGCGCACCCACTTTTTCCGGTTTTCTAAAAGTTGGAAAAACGGAGCGCGCCCCGCCAAACGGGACCGCCCCGCCGTGTGTCAAATGTATCAAATGGTGCACGCAGCATAACCGGACACGTGAAAATTCGTGGGGACTGATTCGGACGCGTGTGCGCGCCGGAATCAGGCCGTATCCGCGGACACATCCCGTGTCGCAACTTTTGTGGAACTCGTGCGTATTTTGTGCACGCTTGTCAGATTGTGACGAAACTTGTGCCACTGGACTCGTGGTAACGCGCTGGTCCTATGACCCAATTTTCACGCATTTCTGAGACGGTTGACCAGATCGCCAATTGGCAGGCTCCACAGTTGACTTTTTGGACAAAATTCTGTTCGGCCCATCGGAATCCACATTTGGACATACCGTTGGGTTCATATTGACATCTAGAGTTGTTTGACCTATAGTTTGTCCCATTTAGAGACTGTTACCCTTGGCACGCTTTTCGGTACAAAGTGGGCCACAAGTGGACCCCACTTTTACCCAAAATTATCGTTTTGCCCCTGTGTCCAAATTGGACGAAAGGGAAGTACTTTTTAGCTATTTTGCTTATTTTGGGAATATTGGCGATATCTATTTCAGCATCCAGAGATATTTGTTCTGAGGCCATAGCTCCTGGTCCTGTATATTGGACATCTAGACATGACATTTTGCAGCTTCTTGCCAGGCAAGTATACCTTGCCATTGTACTGTTATTCTTATTCCATATGTTGCATGCATCCTTATTTTCTGTCTATAGTTCATATATTTTAACTGTTATATAAAATGCGCGCGACGGTGACGTCGCGATATATTTTTATTTATGTATTGCATTGACCTTGTTTATGAGACTACCCCATTATCATGTAGCATCATTAGGTTCATTTGACTGTGACACATATTTTTACACGAGTTGTGAGTCTCATATAGATCACGGACACACGTATTGACTGATCATCGGTACGTGTGGGACGTGCGTTAGGAATAACTGCTGCTAGAAACTTTGCATGCTAGAAGACTTAGCAGTTATTAGAGGTCTATGGACATAGCCTATTGTAGTACGGTGGTCCCATCCTTGTCCTTGTTTGGTTGCAGGATTGGACTAGGGTACTAAGGATAGGCTATGGACCAAATTGTGTCATGGATGTGACATGCTTAGAGCATTGGGTGGGGAGAACAACAAGTAAGGCATTTGGGCTCCTTTGCACTTTCCTTGTGTAACCCGTACGCTCCGCCGGAGATACGTGGTCATGATGACCCCTATATATTATCATGGCGGGCCTCCGGCGTTCGAAAGGCGCCGTGCCTTTGTAGGCCCCTGGATCTCCAAGAGAACTATGCCAATCCCATTTATGGCCAGATAGCCCACTTGTTAGAAAGTTGTTCTTAAACTGCATTCACATTAGACGGTTAGGCGACCCATTGGATATTTATTTCAGTACTTTATTGGCATGTGTTTAAGTATCTTGTTATGTCCCTCTGAGGACCTGGTCCGCTGCCAGGTGTACCTGTTCTTGAGTATTTGCAGGAGCACAGATTTGGACGGTTATAGATGCTTCGTGGATGTCTCCTTTTCGAGCCAGGATTGATAGCTGGTACTTATATGTTTGATTGTGTTGTACTTATATTGTATTTACTTTTTTCCATTTGAGTCGGTAGTGGATTTGTTTCCATCCGACTACCATCATTAGATACTTTATTTTGAGATCTAGTTTCTTAGATACTGGTTATTTATTTCTATATAATTTTGGTGGATGAGATTTAGATTATATCCTGTGACTTGTATTACATTTTATACCACTTGTGGATTTGATATTCATATTACAGCGTACGTGTGGATTTGGTTTCCATATATTGGAGTTGCCATATTCATGCGGCTGGCATGCTTACGTGTCATAGTCCTACGTATTTTTGGGACTGGGGCGTGACAGTGTTGGCACGCAACTAATAATCGGACGCTAAGTACGTCACACGGTCCTAGGTTAAGCATACACAGCAATATAAATGAAGCAAGGAAAATATGTAACAATACTGCAGAGTTTGGCAAGGTACACTTGCCTGGAGTCCGAATACCAGCAGTCGTCCCTGTATCAGTAGATCCTGTAGGTACTACTCCAAAAGCTGTAATAAATATCACCAACAGTCTCAGAAGATATCAAATAGCTAGAAATGGCTGTCCTTACGTCCAAATTGGACACAAGGGAAAAATGACATTTCCGGGCCAAAGCGGGGTCCACATATGGGCCACTTTGCACCAAAAAGAGTGTCAGGGTCAAAGGTCTCCAAATTCCTCAAACTCTGTGTCAACAAGTCAGGAACGATGATACGAACCCAACAGAACTTCCAGAATTGGATTCCGATGAGCCGATCACAAAATCGTCCATCAAGTGGAGCCTATGGGGCCCACGATACACGATTTTGTCAACATTCTCAGAATCGGACCAAACTTGGGTCACAGGACCAGCATATTGCTACGAGTCCGATGGCGCAAGTTTTGTCTCGATCCGACGTGTGTACACAAAGTTACAACGTGTTCCAGAATAGACGGATACGGGGCGTTGTCGGCAGATACGCGTTGATTTCGGTGTGCACGCACATCCAAATCAACTTCTATAAAATCCCACACGTCCGTATCAACGTCGCGCATATTTCAGTAAAGACCGCATGCGACCAAGTCGTCCCGTTTGGCGGGGTGTACTCAGTTCCGGGATAAAACAGGGTATTATTTTTCTATTTTTGGATCGCGGTTTACGATCACCACAGGACGCGATGCACCGAGCGGGTTGCACGGGCACCAAGAGGGTTATACAGTCTACCCATTGCAACTGACGAAAATGAAAATAGAGTTACGAGGTGAGAGAAAATGCTACCTGAACAGGGCCCCGTGAATCTATTTTTTACGTGTCCACGCGTCAACTTCGTGTCTTGCGTCTTCTGTTGGATCCTGCTGCTCGCGTCCAGGTCGAGGGCTCGTGTGTCCGCCGCTAGGACTGTGTCCGGGGGCTGGGTGGACTCGCCGGCGGAGGCAGGGTCGTCGAAGGCACTCGGCTGGCCGCTGCTGCGGAGGGGAGCGGGGTCGGTTGAACAGGCCGGTCGGGGGAGGGAGGCTGTCGATGCTGGGCGGCCTCGGGTAGAGCGGGGAGAGGTTGAGGGCTGATGGGGAGCGGCGGCGTGGAGTCGTGAAGGCGATGAGGGAGCAGGCTAGGGCGGAGGGGATGACGGAGTTGGGTCGGCGTCGGTGGGTCTCGGGCGGCGGAGGGATGGAGAAGAGGGAGAGTTCGATGGCTGTGGAGGGAAGACGGCAGTGATCAGAGCGAGGCTGCGACGGAGTCGCTGCGTCGGCGGGGATGAGTGAAAGAGGGGGCTGCGCACGGATGTCGAGGCGGTGGCTTTATAGGGCTACAGTAAAACCGGTCAGTTATGGTTTCTATTTGGTTTGCGGGTCCGGGTCGGGTTTGGCTCGGATCCGACCCAACCCGACCCAATATTCTGATTGGCTTGGTTCAATCTGCGGTTTGGTTTGGTTTGGTTTGGGGTTGGTTCAAGTTTAGTTTGGGTTTGGTTCGATTTATAAATCCAATAGTTTTTAGGGCGTAAAACGCGTTTCCGGAGTCCAATAAATTCACAAAAAAATACCCCATATCCGGTTTTCCATTTTACACAATAAAATATTATTTCCATAATATTTTAATATCAATTAACTGCATTAAAAAATATTTTGCTCATAATTACCTTGGTTCTTCATCCAAAAAAATACCAAAAAATTAGCGAAAAAATCATATTAAAATTATTCTGAAAAATAGGGTGTTTACAGTCTTCACGCAGAAGGAGTTAAATATGAGGCAACATTGGTGGCTTGAGTTGATGAAAATTTTTGAAATAGAGCTACATTATCACCCAGGCAAGGCTAACGTAGTAGCAGACGCGTTAAGTCGGAAACCAGCAGCTTATTTCTTGACGACACAGAGGAAATTATTGGAGGACTTGCAAGAGATTTGCATAGAAGTGGTACTACCCGGAGCAGATGGGACATTAGCTAACTTACAAGTACAGTCATCACTAGTAGAGAGGATCAAGGCAGCTTTGCCTACGGATGCCAGATTCAGGAGATTGAATGAAAGGACACAGGCCGGAGAGCAGACGGGATTGTGTATTCATGATGATGGGATAATACGATGTGGTGATCATCTATATATTCCTAATGGAGAGATTCGATAGGAGCTGATAGCAGAAGCTCATAGTTTGATATTTTCTGTTTATCTTGGAGGCACGAAGATGTACCGTGACTTACGACAGCACTTTGGTGGCATGGAATGAAAAGGGAGATAGCTCGCTTTGTAGCCAGATATCTAGTATGTCAGCAGGTAAAGGCGAAGCATTAGAGAACAGTAGGGCTATTGCAACCACTTCTGATTCCTGAGTGGAAGTGGGAGCACATCACTATGGACTTCGTCACGGGTTTTTCCAAGAGTACAAGTGGGAGAGATGAAGTATGGGTAATAGTGGATTGACTCACCAAGTCAGCCCATTTCTTGCCTTTTAGAGTTGGCCAATCTACAGAAGATTTGGCTGACTTATACATGAGGCAAATCATGAGATTGCACGGCATACCGGTCAGCATTGTGTCAGACAGGGATTCGAGTTTTACTTCATACTTTTGGAGAAGCATGCAAGAGAGTCTTGGAACTCGTCTGAAGTTCTGTACATCTTATCACCCGCAGACAGATGGGCAGTCCGAACGTACTATTCAGATACTGGAGGATATGTTGAGGGCTTGTATGTTAGACTTTGGAAGATCATGGGAGGACCACCTATATCTTGTTGAGTTTTCTTACAACAATAGCTATCAAGCGAGTAACCAGATGGCTCCATTTGAAGCATTATATGGAAGAAAGTGTAGGTCTCCTGTGTGTTAGAGTGACGTGGGAGAGCGTCCGATTCTGGGACCAGAGTTGTTAGTCAACACCGTTGAGACAGTGAAGAAGATACAAGGGCACTTGCGAGCAGCGCAAGACAGGCAGAAGCAGTGGGAAGACCTTCATCGACATCCCTTGGAGTTCAAAGAAGGCGATCATGTCTTCTTGAGGATATCACCTAATAGAGGCACCATTCGATTCGGATGGCGTGACAAGTTGAGCCCAAGGTATATTAGACCATTTGACGTGCTAGAGAGAGTGGAAGAAGTGGCGTATCGACTTGTGATACCACCTTCACTTGAGGAAGTACATGACATATTTAACGTATCATAACTTAGGCGATATATGACAGATAGCAGTCATGTTCTCGACCATTCTGAGATCACCATTGGGCCGAGCTTGTCATACCAAGAGCAACCCGTGGGAATCATTGGATTTAATTACTAGAAAAATATTTAGCTAGATGTTGTGGAGCAAAGCTATTATTTTTATTTTATTTATTTTAGAAAATCATTGTAGAAGGATAAAAGATTATTTTTATGTACAAATATAATTTTTTGGAATTATATATATATATATATATATATATATATATATATATATATATATATAAGTAATTGATTTAAAGAAATAAAAGAGTAAAGAATAAAGAAAAGAAAAGGAAAGAAAGAAGAACGAAAAACAAAATGATAACCTAAACCCTACCTATCCCTTAAACTAAACCCATACCTTTAACTAACCCAGCCCACTTAGACAAACCCAACAGCAGCCAGCGGAAACCCCATGTTCCGCGCGAGTAACACCCCCCTTCGTTTCTTCTCATCCTATATATATATACTTTACATATTAAAACCCTAACCCTTAAACCCCTACTCCACGACCCAGACCGCGCCGCCGACCTCCTCGATCCTCCGCCGCCGCCGGTGCCAGCACCGCTGACTGCCGCCCACCCCGCGTCACTACCGCGAGCACCGCACAGGAAATTCACTGCAGCGTATCCCTGTTCACGTTCTATTTTCTGTTCCATCGCTCGACCAAACTCGACCTTGTCTTCATCAGTATGTTCATGACTTATCCCTCTTCCAACTCTGTATATTAGTTTCTTTTGAACAATGTGTAACCCTAGGCGAAAAGCGAGACCAAGTTGGAGAAAAATCACAACTTTTAATCTCAGAAGATTGCTATAACCACCCATGTTTAAGGACTCGTATCTCCCACCACAGAGATCCAAACTTAGATTTTTTTTTGCTATGTGAAGACAATGTAACCGTGATTATTTTTTATTAATTACTTTATTTTATTTGGTGTTATATGCAGAATTATATTGGGTTAAAAATCATGAAAAACCTATTTCGAACCTTCAAAATTTGTGATACGGAGCGTGCCCCGCCAAACGGGACCGCCCCGTCACGAACCAATTGCACCGAAAGACGCGTATGGTATGTCCAGACGTGTAGGCTTTTGCGAAAACTGATTCGAACGCGTGTGTGCGTCGGAATTAACCCATTTCTGCAAAAGTTCCCGTATAATGACTTTTGTAAAAGACCGCACCATTGAGTGTACGCTCGTCAGAATCTGACAAAACTTGCGCCATTGGACTCGTGGTATGGCGCTGGTCCTGTGACCCAATTTTATAATTCTAAAATAGTTGACCAAGCTATCTATTTGCGGCCCCACGGTTGACTTTTTGGGCAAAATTGTGTTTAGCTCACCGAAATCCAAAATTGGGCACACCATTGAGTTTGTACTGACGTTTAAAATTTGTTTGACCTATAATTTGTCTTATTTAGAGACATTTAGCCTGGCACGCTTTCGGTGCAAAGTGGGTCACATGTGGACCCCGCTTTGACCCAAAATTACCGTTTTGTCCCTATGTCCAAATTGGACGAAAGGGTAATGTTTTCTAGCTATCTCGCTGATTCCGAAAATGTGGGTGATGTTTATTTCAGCATCCGGAGACGTTTATTCGGAGGCCTTAGTTTATGATCCCGTGTCCTTGACATCTGGACGCTTACACTATATAGATTGCTTGCCAGGCAAGTATACCTTGCCATTGTACTGTAATTTATATTTTATATGTTGCATCCATCTTATTTCTGTTTATTTAGTTCATATATTTTAACTGATATATAAACTGTGCGTCCAAGAATAACTTGGGTGCAACGACGGTGGCGTCGTATTCTATTTTTGTATTTATATATATGCATGTTACCTAGTTTATGAGACTACCCCATTATCATGAGGCATCCTTATATTTTATTGTCCATGACACTATTATTACACGTGTGTGAGTCACATGTAGGACATGGACTTGCGTACTCGGCTGGCCACTAGTACGTATAGGTCGTGCGACAGATAGGGATAACTGGCGATAAAAACTTTGCATGCTAGTAGACCTGGCAGTTATTTAGAGGTATCATCGTGTCATGTATATGACATGCTTAGACAATGGGGTGAGGAGAACAACAAGTAAGGCATTTGGGCTCATTTGCACTTTTCTTGTGTAACCTGTATGCTCCGTCGGAGATGCGCGGTTATGTCGACCACTATATATTATATATTATCAGGCGGCCTCTGCCGTTCAAAAGACGACATGCTTTGTAGGCCTCTGAATCCCCAAGAGAATCAAGCCAATCCCATTTTAGCCAGATAGCCCACTTGTTGGAAAGGTGTTCTCAACCTGCATTCACATAGATGGTTAGGCGATCCATTGGATATTTATTTTCAGTATTTTATTGGCATGTTTATATGTATCTTGTTACGTCCCTTTGAGGACCTGGTCTCTTTCCAGATATAGACAGGTAGGAGTATCCACAGGAGTACAAACTCGGACCCGACGTTTTATTCCAGACTGAGGAGGTCTTATCTTCAGAGTATCTTTGATCCATCGCAACTGATGGATATTCTAGTTGCTATTTCTTTTATAGACATTTATCTTATATTAGAGTTGATCTCTTCTCTCTTTTAGTAGTTTTAGTATAGTCAATTTGTAGTGGATTTGTGTCCATCTGACTATCATACTTTGATACTTCCTATTTGATATTCAGTTATTTATTTTCTATTTATTTATTTATGTTGTGGATGAGATATAGATTGTGTGTGACTTATTGACAGTATATTACCACTGGTGGATTTGATATTCATGTACAACGTACGTGTGTGTATGGTTTCCATATATTGGAGTTCATATACATACGGCTGGCGTGTTACATATTCCTAGTCCTACATATTTTGGGACTGGGGTGTGACATAGATGAAGCAAGATATCAAGGGGGATGAATTTTGATTGAGACTCTTTTGAACATAACACCCCACAAGTCTGAAAACACAAACGTACATGGGCCACCATTAAAATCTTGTCACGTCCTAGTACCAGAATACGAAGACGGACATGGCCAGCCCCCCGTACAAGGTATAGAACATCGTACGACGGTCACGGCTGAAACTAGATAAGGGGGTGCATACTACAAGAAATTCACTTAGGGTCACAAAGAATATCTATTATCTCAATCAATCAAATAAGAACAGTAAACATAGAACATATATGACAAGGAAGTAAGGCATCATAAATGCCCTGCAACAACATTCAAGAAACCAGATGTACAAAATTGAGAAGGCTGGCAGAGTAACAAAAGTACATGACCATGATCAGCTACGGTCTGATTAATTACAATCATGTAGGAAACTAAATATCCAGATTTACGGCTAATAAGTGTAGCTAAATGCCCATAATGAGTAAAATATGAAATAACGAGCAAAATAGATGAGACTCACTCGTTTTCCTTAGTGGCCATCGTCTGGTGCGCATCATTATTCAGGGAAAAGTACGCTTGATCCTTGGGTGCTGGCTCTAAACCTGGCCATACAAAACTAGTGGGGTTAGACTCCAAATAACAAGTACCACAAAGGAAGTACGAATGTAGAAATAAAACCAGGTTCTAAAATATATACACATATATATAATTATATAGTTTTGTCTCGTAGTTTTGGTCCATAGCCTATCGTGACACAATAATCTAACCCTACAACCAAACAAGTTCAAGGGTTAAACCATCGCACCATGATAGTCCATGTCCCTTGACTATTTGACAACAGATACAATACACAAACACGCTCAATTACATAATCGGCCAATCACTTGTATGCTTACTAGATGGATTCTGGGTTATCCAAGAGATATTATACATATAAGAATCCTCATATCGAACCATGTACTAGCAGGGTTAGCCGAGCCAGAAAATTGCCACATAGCACTTAGTAGTATTGTCACGACCTGCACCCGGAATAAGGGCACGAGTAGTGAACAACGCCCAGCCTACACCGCAGCATCGGCGATAGAACACTGTCTGGGTCAACTCTACTATCTAAATATCTTATATAATATACACATGGTACCTGTCAATCATCTTAACTCCAAACGGAGAAACAATATGGTATCTGATAAATGTAAACAATACTCAATCACAATGCGAACTAAGGAAGATAAAATACGAGATAAAATAACGAAGAAAAATAGTCACAATACATCCACAAGTCCGAAATAATATATACATGCCATAAGCCTCAATAAAGTCTAAACAAGTCTAATCAATAATTTTATGCCTCCTCAGCCTCTGGTACTAGGTATTTCTGCTATAAAGGAGTATCCTCAAATGGTACACCGTCCTACGGACCTTAGTAGGTGGGACACTGGTCCATAAGCCAATCATCTGAAAAATATATCCAGTCGTGATTAGAGCGAAGTACATACCACTGAAAGCAGTTTTAGATACATAATCGAGCATATATAATAGATAATAGAAAAGAATACAAGATAACTAAATATCAGAATGTAATGAACTAGAGTGAACAGGTAATTACTGGAATAAAGAACATGCAAGATGAATAACTGCAATATAAGAAAATAAATAAAACTAGTTAATGTGTCATAGAGTACAAGTTTATTATGTGATCGGTTTGGGTTGAACACGGGTATAATATGGTAACTCTATTACACGTGTGATATGTAGTTGACATATACATGAATACACTTGGGCTTGATCATATAACCAACTCCTACTCCCCCATCCCCAACCAATACTTATGGATCCAATCACGACACATTATGAATACGAATATGGGCACACTGAACATGAGAAATATGTGAACACGGAGTACACGAAAAATCAAAATCCGATATACACAATAAAATACATGTGAAGGAGTACCCGCTGAATACGGTAACGGATAACATCTCCTGACCGGATCCATATAGTACCAGTCCGTGTAACTACTGTGTTGGAATCAAGTATACAGTTTAAGAATATACGATATATACACTATCATGAAATAAAAACTAATAGAGAGATGTACTCGCCTCTGGTCCTGAGCAAAGGTGTCTCTCGACGCCCAAGTTGGTGTCACACAATCCGATTTAGGAAATATTATGTCAAATTGTGTAATGAAGTGAATAAATGCTAAAATGATCTAAACATACCTTTCTAAGTCCATTTCTAGCTCACTAGGTTCATACTAGGTCATCCTAGTTAATGGGTCTTCGTTTAGTTAACAGCTTAACATTAACTATACATGTACATATACTAATAATTAATATTATCTAACTGTTATATTTACTGATAACTACTAGTATCATAGCTAAAATAACTATTAACAACTGATATTAACATAATTATTAATCTGGACTGGTACTATACTAACTGAGTTCTAAATTAACTTAACTAAACTAGATGCTACTAATCTTAACACTAACTCACTAGTATATACTAATAAGGTCTGAATTGATCATCACTAATTGATACTTATCTTAGTACACAACTTGTCACGCATTAGTATATATGACTGATACACTAACCATTAGTTAACACTTAAACCACTAGCACTAACACCTATTACTGATACCTATCTGATACACCCATCAGTTTCTCACTGTATACAAAATTTTAGATATGATCAGTACTACCTCACCCTCTGTATCCTACTACAAACCACCTGGGGCACACACAATCATACCACACCTGGGAACAACACACCGAGTCTTCCTCTTGCTGCTGAACACTCCCCATGCCAGGATACCTGTCACTACCACATTTATAGAGTAGGGACATTTTTGTCATTTGTAATACTATATATATATATATATATATATATATATATATATATATATATATATATATATATATTATGTTATAGTTACATAATATGTATTATATGTTGTATTATTAATATTAATAATATGGGTTAGTGGACTAGACTTGATGTAGCTATTAGACTCAACCTTAGACTAGACACTTTGCGACCCACTAGTTAATCCCCTTTTCATTAATTTAGAAATTTGTTAAACCCTCACTTGGAATTAAACCCCACTTATTTGAATAACTCTTCATGACAAACCATTAAGGGCAAAGGGGAATTTATGCATTAGCTAGCCTTAGGTCATCATGTGGTCGGCCTTATATAGGAGAGGGGGAGCCTCCCTCTAGTTCATTCATTAGCTCATGAAAAACTCTAGATATAGTTCTTCCCAAAACCCCTTCTTTCCTCCACCAAATTTCAGAAATTAAACTCCAATCCCTCTTATTTCCTTCATTTAAGAAGCCTAGGAGCTTAAGTCACAAGGATCATTGGAGAAGAAGAGGCTTGGCTAGAGAACCCTTGACTTTGCATTGGGAATCCATCCCCCAAGTGGTAAAATCCTAAAATCTCTCTTTTAAATTCTATTTTATTGATTTTGTTGACCATTAGGAGCCCACTTATGGTTTAGGAATAGCCACAAGGGGAGAATTAGTTTCTTTTGGTTTCTATAAGTGTTTTCTACATGAAGTTCTGTTCTATTGGGGGGTTTGGTAAGAGTGGAGTATTTTTCCTCCATTCTTCATTTGCAACTAACCATAATAGATACATATAGTTATTTTGATATGCATAATTAGTATTTATTGGTTATTAATAGTTTTGGAATATAAGTTAGGGGTGTATCATAGAGTTTCACATTGGTGCACTCAAAGTGTATGATAAATTGACTAGAAGAGGTATAATTATTACAGTGTGTTATTCATATAATATTGTGCATGTATATATATATATATATATATATATATATATATATATATATATATATATATATATATGTAGATACTTAAGTGTGTGAGACACAGAGGGTACTCATGTACTGTGTTCACTGGACACAATGGGGTCCGGGTCTGTGTGTATCAATACACATGCTTTGAGTGAGGGATTTGTGCCCGAGCATTGTCAGTGGTTTGCTATTGGTTTGTCAGCAGCATATAAGGAGTGTACAGTATCAGTTGCACACTGATTTCTCTAATCGGGTACAACAAGTTATAGTCACTGATTTAGGAGTTGCAGTTCAGTGAGTGAGGGGTTGGACTATGCATAGTCGGTTGCACAATACTGTATTATAGGTGCAATCTTAGTGAGAGCTATGTTCAGCCTTGGGTGAGTGTGGTTGTAGGCTTGAGCTCATGCTCGTATAAGAGAACTAGTAGTAGAAGCTACTATGGAAGGACTGGGTAATGAGGTGATACAGTCGTGTTTCATTAGTATAGAAGTGAGAGTGCGGAGGCATGGCACTTGTATATTCAAGTGCACTGCAGGGACTTAAGCTCAGATGCTTAGTGTTCAGTCTTGAACATTAAGTCAGGTACCAGTATAGGTAGATTTGGTATTGGCATTAGGTGCATAAATGGAAGCAGAGGACAACTGCAAATCGAATTTACTGACTTGGTTCAGTCCAGGTTAGTGGTTTTAAAGGTGTGAATCATAGTTATCAGCTGCACTATACTGCTGGGCTTGAACTAGTACTCTGAAAAACTTGAGGGTGCAAGGAGGGAGATGTTGGCTCAGGAACAGGAGATTAGAAATCGGGTTTTGATGAAAGCCATTAGATGCATGCATATATGTGTGGTTGTAGATATGCTTACACATATAAGTGAGTTATAGAGTATCAGTATCAATCAGGATCAAGTTTAGATAATACTCTAGGTAGCACTCCTTGCATACAGTCGTGTTTCATTAGAGTATCAGTATAAATCAGGATCAAGCTTGAGCTCATGCTCGTATAAGAGAACTAGTAGTAGAAGCTACTATGGAAGAACTGGGTAATAAGGTGATACAGTTGTGTTTCATTAGTATATAAGTGAGAGTATGGAGGCATCGCACTTGTATATTCAAGTGCACTGCATGGACTTAAGCTCAGATGCTTAGTGTTCAGTCTTGAACATTAAGTCAGGTACCAGTATAGGTAGATTTGGTATTAGGCATTAGGTGCATAAATAAAAGAAGAGGACAACTGCAAATCGAATTTACTGACTTGGTTCAGTCCAGGTTAGTGGTTTTAAAGGTGTAAAGCATAGGTATCAGCTACACTATACTACTGGGCTTGAACTAGTACTCTGAAAAACTTGAGGGTGCAAGGAGGGAGATGTTGGCTCAGGAACAGGAGTTTAGAAATCGGGTTTTGATGAAAGCCATTAGATGCATGCATATGTGTGTGGTTGTAGATGTGCTTACACATATAAGTGAGTTATAGAGTATCAGTATCAATCAGGATCAAGTTTACACATATTGGGTTTTGGGACCTAGGACTGATACTGATAATCATGTATCAGTTCAGAGGGGAGGAATGATACTTAGTGTCAGTAAGGGTATTGCAAAGTTTCTGTGTATCCCTGTGGCAGCATTTTGAGGGCTATGTGCACCTATCTGTATCCAGGTAAGTTAGGGATTAGCTTGTGTATATGAGTTTCAGTCTCAGTAGGTGCCAGGTTGTTATTGCAGTGGTGGAAAGTATCATACTGGGTATGTGTGATGGGTTAGATAAAGATGTTCAGTGCAATAGCAGGCAATTAAGAATGCTCGAGAGTAAGTTAGTTAATAGCAGTATACAGGAGATCACATTTACTTGCATGTTCCTAAGTCTTATGCTATATTATATGTGTCTGGCCATAAAGGTTACCTATCAAAGCATAGTATGTGATCCAAGTTTATCTATAGCAGCTGAGCTAAGTTTTGTGACATTTAGGAGTGTAGGGGATCGAGTTCTTTGGTTTGGTGTCAAGTTCTAGCATTAGTCAAGCTACCTTCTATGGTGGGTCCTTGAGTCTAGATGTGAGGTGGACTGATACTTTAGTATCAGTCCAGTATCAAGTGACTACCGGTAATGAGGGCAATGGTGACAACAATTATCAGTAGCATTGGGTAAGAGGGGATGTATAGCAGTGATGCACCAGATTAAGGATTAGGAGTTATGCTTGGGTGTAACTGGATTGGTTTGTGTTGGTACTAAGTGAAGTAGTGTGGTATCAGTGGTATCAGTTGGAAGTAAGTGAATGATACCAAGAGTATTAGTTTGTATACTAAGTAACAGTCAAGTAGTAGGTAGAAGGTAAGTATATAAGTTAAGGTATTATCGTGATACTATACACATATGAGTTATATATACTAGTAGTACCTAGTATAACTAATATTAGCTAGTAGGGACTAGTATTAACTAGTATACGTTTGATATTAACAAGGTAAGACTACGATGAACCTAGAGTAGCAAAGTATTGACCTAGTTAGCCTAGTTTGACTAGCTTTGACCTAGAAACATGGTTTAAATTTATTTAAGACTTAATTATGACTCCAAAACACATTTTGACATTGATAACTCATATTAGGTCTCTGTGACTCCAGTTAAGTCCTTGATCCTCACATATTGTTCTGGACCGTTGGCGAGTACATTCTCTGACAGTTTTTATTATTTTGATCATTACTATGATTATAGTTGTAGTGTATACTTGATTTTGATACAGTAGATACACGGGCAAGTATCATAGATACCTGCCATGAGGAGTCATGATTGGAATTCATCGTACCACTAGGGACGAAAAAATATTAGCAAGTTATGTGATCATACCCCACTTTACATGCATCATAGCTCACCCCACACATCGCGTAGGTTGTAGCCTGACCATTCACATGCCTCATAGCCCATTATATATGATTAGCCTAACTATTGCTCGCATCATAACTAACCAGATGGTTAGCCTGACCTCACATGTATAATAGCCAAACATATATAACAAGTCTGATCTAGTCCCAAGCCGATCACATAGCAAACTAATATTTTAGAACAACAAGATAGAATTTCTATTCTTTTATTTTAGTACATTTATTTCTAGCATTCACATATATTTATCCATTGCTAGTTAGTTCTATATGATGATTACATGTCTCTCCAGATTTTCTTATATTTCAGTACTTTATTCCATTATGTATTTTCTTATACTATTTTATAGTTTTTATCAATATAATTGAAATTGCTGTTAGTGTTTGTGCTTCCCTCCAATCCTAACTGGATAATATTTTTCAAAGAATCATGAGGATTTTTGGCCTACCCATTATGGTCTACGAGTAGATGGAGATTATATCCCGGAGATTCCAGAGGAGCCACTCCCCTTAGAGGAGACACCATCCGCAGTTGTTTAGACAATACTTAGCCTAATTTATTTATGTATTGGATTGTTCTAACTTCGAGACTTGGGTTGTATTATGTTAAGACCTTATTTATGGTAAGATAGCTAGACTCTAGACTTTTGTTAATTGAATTTGTGTTCTAGACTTATGTCAGAACTTCTTTATATCTTTTCATGTCTTATCGTGCCATTTACCTTCTTATAGTTATTATGATTGAGTACCTTATGAATTAATGATTATATGCTTATTCATTGTCCTCCTTATGGAGTTGAGCTCATTGACAGGTTATGTTGTGAGTTGTGTTAGTATTTTTGAGATCTAGACAGCGTTCTACCGTCGATGCTGCGGCGTAGGTTGGATGTACCCACGGCTTATGCCTAAATTCTGGGTGCGGATCATGACACGTTTTTAGTGGTAGCCCATACAAGTCTTAGAAGAGTAAGATTAGGTCGCAACTAGTGCAGTATCATAGTATTACTCAGACTTAGAGTTCTAATACGAGCATGATATAGGGTATAGATGAGAGTATGTTCAATCACAACCAGGAAATTTCCTATTTTATTTTGCTATTCCAAAAAATTTGCTTCTTTTAAATTTTACTGTCCTTCCTTGACGATATTATATCATTTGCCTTAATTGATTTCTTCTTTCGATATGTCTTCAGGATGCCACCGAAGAATAGGTTGCTGAGATTGGGACCCGCAGCTTCCGAGAGGTCTGCCACCTCTCGACCTTTCACCCAGACAGCTGGAGTTGCTCCTCCTACTTCACCTGTCTACGTAGGAGTTTTTACAGCTTTCAGGGGTCCTCCTCCCCGACCAGCCAGGAGGGTTTTCCCGGTTATTACGGAGGACCTTCCACCACCACAGATTCCGTTTCCAGGAGATGTGCCCGCTGACGGAGCACAGAAGTTCGCATTGATCCAGGGCATGGTGGATGCTCAAAGAACGTTGATAGAGGCTCAACGAGTTCAGGCTGAGGCACAGAGCATGTAGGCAGAGGTGTACCAAGTACAGATTAAGCTGATGAGGGAGAGCATGGAGAATGCTCATCTGGTGGCTCTCCAGGTCGTGGAAAGAGTCGCACAGTAGCATCCTGGCAACCAGCAACAGCAACAAAGACCAGGCACTATAGTGGACTTTAAGAGGATGATGTCTCAGGAGTTCAATGGTGTTGAGGGGATACTCTATGCCGAAGACTGGTTGGAGGACATAGAGAGAAACTTGAGCTTGGCTCAGATTCCAGAGAGTCGGCAGATCGAGGCCTCTGGCACCCAGATGTTCGATATCACGTTGACTTTGTATCGTACGGAGCCGAGACTTACTGCTAGAGGACTTACTTGGGGAGGCTTTCAAGGATCTTTTCAAGGAAAAGGTTTTTTTTGACATGGCCCTGGGAGCTTTGGAGAGTTAGCTCCATGACTTGGTCCAAGGGAACATGTCGGTCGACGAGTACACCGCAGTATTTTACCGCTTGAGTTATTTTGTACCGTCGATGATTCGGGACCCAGAAGACCAAGCCCGGAAGTTCAGAAAGGGGCTGATGAGAGAGATCGAGTCTCATGCTTCTGGACGTCGTAGTGCTACCTTTAAGGGAATTATGATGGATGTCCAGATTACTGAGGATGATCTGGACCTCAGGACCAATAGAGGATACGATATTTCTGGAGGAGCGAGTGGTAGTGTGGGACTGGCCAAGCGTTCCCACTTTCAACAGCAACAGAGACTGTATCAGCACCAACAGCACCAGGAACCAGCTCAAGGACATATCCAGCAGTAGCCGCAGAGGCAGGCTAAGCCCGCTGTCTAGTGTGCGTACTTCGAAAAGGCATGACACACGAGTGACATCTGAAGAAAGAGGTTGGGTACATGTTTGTCTTATGGATCATCAGCACACCAGTTAAAAGACTGTCCATCTATTCAGACTCGTCCAGGTCAGGGTGGACCAGCCACTTAGAGGGGACCTTCCATAGCACCTACTATACCAGGAGGCCAACAGAGGAGACCACCACTTATGCCACAACAGCAGAAGTTTTTCCAACACCAGCAGCAACAGAGAGGTGTACCCCAGCTACGAACGTATACCATGACGGTCGAGGAGGCCGAGCCAACATGAGACGTGATATCAGGTTCAGTTTTTCTCGATTCCATTCCAGAACATGCATTATTCAATTCTAGCGCTTTCCAAAGTTTCGTATCTGTATCTTACGATCTTAAGCATCATTTAGAGGCAGAACCCTTAGATAGGACTTGCAAGATCATGACTAGCGGAGGCATTATCCTAGTTAGTAATTTTTGTAAGGACCGAAGAATTTTATTGGGAGGCCGAGAGTTGAGTGTGTGCTTACTCATAATACTAATTTCTGGATACGATATTGTACTCAGAATGGATTAGTTGAGTATGCACCATGCTACTATAGTTTGTCATGGAGGCAGAGTAATATTTCGACCGCCAGGAGAGCCAGAGTTCGAGGTCACCAGAGGAGTAGCGGAGCAGAGCAGTGGCATCTTTTGTGGAGCCAGGATAGAAAAGAAGCAGTTGCCATATCCTTTGATAGCGGAGTTCCTGGATGTCTTTCCAGAGGAGTTGCCAAGTTTGACACCAGATAGAGATGTCGAGTTCTCTATAGACTTGGTGTCAAGCGCAGAGCCAATATCACAGTACGTCTATAAAGTCAACAACAGCGAACTGGCAGAATTGAAGAAGCAGGTTGATGAGTTACAGAACCAGAGCTTCATCAAATCCAGATCATCACCATGGGGTGCTCCGGTATTGTTCGTACCAAAGAAGGATAGCTCTGAACAATCTTACTATCAAGAACAAATACTCGCTGTCGAGGATAGATGATCTCTTTGATCAGTTAAGCGAAGAAGAGATATTCTCAAAGATAAACTTGAGGTCTGGATACCACTAGGTGAAAGTAAAGAAAGAAGATATTTCGAAGACAGTTTTTCAGACTCGATATGGCCAGTTTGAGTTCATGGTGATGCCGTTTGGGTTGACTAATTCACCGACAGTATTTATGAACCTGATTAACAAGGTATTCCACCAATACCTTGATAAGTTCATGGTGGTGTTCATCGATGATATTCTTGTGTATTCAAAGACCACGGAGGAGCATGAGAAGAATTGTCAGGCCATATTTGATGAGCTGAAGAAGAGATTGACATCAGGGACAGGTGGATTTACTATCTACAGTGATACTTCAGGGAAGGGTTTGGGTTGCGTTCTTCAACAGCACGGAAAGGTGATTGCCTATGCTTCCAGGTAATTATGTTCTCATGAAAAGAACTACCCCACCCACGATTTGGAGTTGGCAGCGGTTATCTTTGCTCTAAAGCTGTGGAAATACTATATGTACGGAGAGCGTGTGGAGATCTTC
Source organism: Iris macrosiphon (assembly GCA_036927795.1). Taxonomy (NCBI): domain Eukaryota; kingdom Viridiplantae; phylum Streptophyta; class Magnoliopsida; order Asparagales; family Iridaceae; genus Iris; species Iris macrosiphon. Next base: position 103,049,975 of record JAYESA010000014.1, on the reverse strand, counting down.
ACAGACCACAAGAGCTTGAAGTACATATTTACACAGAAAGAGTTGAACATGAGGCAGAGGAGGTGGTTGGAGTTAATGAAGGACTTTGATATTTTATTGTAGTACCACCAAGAAAAGGCCAACGTAGTCGTCGATGCCTTGAGCAGGTATCCGATGGCTATGTACTTGACGACAGACAGACACTTATTGGCCGAACTCAAGATCTTGGAAATTGAGGTGCTAGTTCCTCGTATCGAGATTCAGATATGGGGATTGCAGATACAGTCCGAGCTGATAGACAGAATCAGAGCTAAACAGTATGATGATGAGGCTCTAAGGAGTATCTGGGCACAGTTTTGGACATATTTATCAGAGGACTTCACTATTGCTGGTAATGGATCATTGAGGCACGGTACTAGGATATATGTGCCAAACGGGGACCTACACGAGAAGGTTTTGCAGGAGATGCATCGCTCTCAGTACTCGATGAATCCAGGTGCCAACAAGATGTACCGAGACCTGAGGGAGCATGTTTGGTGGTATGGTATGAATCGCGAGGTAGCGTATTTTGTATCATGATATTTAGTATGCCAGCAGGTAAAGGTGGATAGACAGAACCAGGTGGATTGCTTCAGCCTTTACCCATCCAAGAGTGGAAGTGGGAGCATATGACTATAAATTTTGTTTTGGGACTTACGTGTTCTCCAGGAGAAAAAGATACGATTTGGGTCATCGTAGACAGGTTGACCAAATCAGCCCACTTTTTACCATTCAAAGTGGGTACGTCGACGAAGAAGCTAACAGAGATGTATGTGCGATAGATTATCAGATTACATGGGGTTCCTATGAGCATCGTCTTCGATCGGGATAGTCATTTCACTTTCCACTTATGGAGGAGTTTGCTGGCTAGCTGGGCCACTCAGCTCAAGTTTAGTACCGCATATGACCCCCAGACAGACGGGCAGTCAGAGAGGACTATTCAGACTCTCGAGGATATGCTACGCACTTGTGTTCTGGATCTCGGAGGTTCTTGGGAGGATCATCTACACCTGGTAGAGTTTGCTTACAACAACAGCTATCAGGCCAGTATCGAGATATCACCATTCGAGGCTCTATATGGACGGAGGTGTCGTACACCGTTATCTTGGAATAATGTCGGTGAGAGAGTGTTGTTGGGACCAGAGATGGTCATGGATGCAGCGGAGAAGGTGAAACTCATCAGAGATAGCCTTCGAGTGGCACAGAACAGTCAACAGCATTGGGTCGACAGCCACCGTAGATCCTTGGAGTTTGAGGTATAGATTTTTGTTAAAATTACTTGTGATTGCTTTGTTTTATATTACGTGTTAAGGTTGTATTATTCTAGGTTGGCAATTTGGTGTTCTTGTGGATTTTCCTGACACGGGGCATTATTCGCTTTGGTGGAGGCGGGAAGCTTAGTCCACGGTACATCGGACCTTTCTTTATTCTTGCGAGGGTCGGTGCAGTGGCCTATATGCTAGACTTGCCGCCTGTACTGGAGGGAGTACATGACGTGTTCCACATGTCGCAGTTAAGACGGTACATGGCACTTCCTAGTCACTTACTAGATCACTCAGAGATCAAGGTTGGTCCGACTCTCAGCTATCCTGAGCAGCCCGTATAGATTTTGGATCACAGGGAGAAGGTATTGCGGAACCAGACTATTCATTTGGTTCATGTTGCATGGAGACAACACTCTCCAGGTGAGTCAACATAGGAGAGAGAGGACAAAATGTACGAGCAGTACTCGTATCTCTTCGAGCCTTGAGGTATAGTTATTATTGTTCTAAGTATGTTTTTGTGCTAGTTTAGTTAAATTTCGAGGACAAATTTTTTTTTAGCAGGGTAGGGACATTTTTGTCATTTGCAATACTATATACATATTGTGTTATAGTTACATAATATGTATTATATGTTGTATTAATAGTATTATTGATATGGGTTAGTGGACTAGACTTGTTGTGACCATTAGACTCAACCTTAGACTTGATACTTTAGGATCCACTAGTTAATTTCCTTTTCATTAATTTAGAAATTTGTTACACCCTCACATGGAATTAAACCCCACTTATTTGAATAACTCTTTATGAAAAACCATTGAAGGCAAAGGGGACTTTATGCATTAGCTAGCCCTAGGTCCTCATGTGGCCGGCCCTATATAGGAGAGGGTGAGCCTCCCTCTAGTTCATTCATTAGCTCATGAAAAACACTATATGTAGTTCTTCCCCAAACCCCTTCTTTCCTCCACAAAATTTCAAAAATTAAACCCTAATCCCTCTCATTTTCCTCATCTAAGAAGCCTAGGAGCTTAAGTCACAAGGAGCATTAAAGAAGAAGAGGCTTGACTAGAGAACCTTTGACTTTGCATTGGAAATCCATCCCCCAATAGGTAAAATCCTGAAATCTCTCTTTTAAATTTTATTTTATTGGTTTTGTTGACCATTAGGAGCCCACCCATGGTATAGGAATAGCCACAAAGGGAGAGAATTAGTTTCTTTTGGTTTTCATAAGTGTTTTCTACATGAAGTTGTGTTCCATTGGGGGTTTTGGTTAGAGTGGAGTATTTTTCCTCCATTCTTCATTTGCAACAAACCATAATAGATACATATAGTTATTTTGATATGTATAATTAGTATTTATGGGTTATTAAGGGTCTTGGAATATATGTTGGGGGTGTATCATAGAGTTTCACATGGGTGCACTCAAAGTGTATAAAAAATTGACTAGAAGAGGTATAATTATTAGAGTATGTTATTCACATAATATTTTCCATGTATATATATATATATATATATATATATATATATATATATATGTATAATAGTGTATAAATGTAGATACTTAAGTGTGTGAGACACAGAGGGTACTCGTGTACTGTGTTCACTGGACACAATGGCTATGTGCACCTATCTGTATCCAGGTGAGTTAGGGATTAGCTTGCGTATGTGAGTTTCTGTCTCAGTGAGTGCTAGGTTGCTATTGCAGTGGTGGCAAGTATCAGACTGGGTGTATGTGTGATGGGTTAGATAAGGATGTTCAGTGCAATAGCAGGCAATTAAGCTTGCTCGAGAGGAAGTTAGTTAATAGCAGTATGCAGGAGATTACATTTAATTGCATGTTCCCAATTCTTATGCTATATTATATGTGTCTGGCCATACAGGTTACCTATCCAAGCATAGTATGTGATCCAAGTTTATCTATAGAAGTTGATCTACGTTTTATGATATTTATGAGTGTAGGGGATCGAGTTCTTTGGTTTGGGATCAAGTTCTAGCATCAGTCAAGCTACCTGCAGTGGTGGGTCCATGAGTCTAGAGTGTGAGGTGACTGATACTTTAGTATCAGTCCAGTATCAAGTGACTAGTAGTAATGAGGGCAATGTTGACAACAACTATTAATAGCATTGGGTAAGAGGGGATGTATAGCAATGATGCACCAGATTGAGGATTAGGAGTTGTGCTTGTGTGTAACTGGATTGGTTTGGTACTAAGTAAAGTGGTGTGGTATCAGTGGTATCAATTGGAAATAAGTGAATGATACCAAGAGTATTAGTTAGTATACTAAGTAACAGTCAAGTAGTAGGTAGAGGGTAAGTATATAAGTTAAGGTATTATCTTGATACTATACACATATGAGTTATATATACTAGTAGTACCTAGTATAACTAATATTAGCTAGTAGGGACTAGTATTAACTAGTATACGTTTGATATTAACAATGTAAGACTAGGATGAACCTAGAGTAACAAGGTATTGACCTATTAACCTTATTTGACTAGCTTTGACCTAGAAATATGGTTTAAATTTATTTAAGACTTAATTATGACTCCAAAACACATTTTGACATTGATAACTCATATTAGGTTTCAGTGACTCCAGTTTGGGCCTTGATCCTCACATATCGCTCAGGACCGCAGGTGAGTACATTCTCTAATAGTTTTGATTATTTTGATCATTACATTGATTCTAGTTGTAGTTTATACTTGATTCCGACATAGCACATACACGGACTAGTATCATAGATACCTAGCATGAGGAGTCATGATTAGAATTCATTGTACTAGATAGGGACAGGAAAATATTATTAAGTTATATGATCATACCCCACTTTACATGCATCATAGCTCACCCCACACATCACGTAGGGTCTAGCCTGACCATTCACATGCCTCATAGCCTTTTATATATGATTAGCCTGACTATTTCTTGTATCATAGCTAATTATATGGTTAGCCTGACCTCACATGTATCATAGCTAATAATATATAACAAGCCTGATCTAGTCCCGAGCCGATCACATAACAAACTGATATTTCACAATACCTAGTTAGAATTTCTATTCTTTTATTTTAGTACATTTATTTCTAGCATTCACATATATTTGTCCATTACTTGTTAGTTCTATATGATGATTACATGTCTCTCCAGATTTTCTTATTCTAGTATTTTATTCCATTATGTATTTTCTTACACTGTTCTATAGTTTTTATCAATATAATTAAAATTGATGTTAGTGTTTGTGCTTTGCTCCAATCCTGATTGAATAATATTTTTCAGAGAATCTTGAGGATTTTTGTCCTACCCATTATGGTCCAGGAGTAGATGGAGATTACATCCTGGAGATTCCAGAGGAGCCACTCCCCTTAAAGGAGGCACCACCCGTATTTGTTTAGACATCACTTAGCCTAGTTTATTTATGTATTAGATTATTCTAACTTTGAGACTTGGGTTGTATTATGTTGAGACCTTATTTATGTTGAAATTGCTAGACTCTAGACTTTTGTTAATTGAATTTGTGTTATAGACTTATGTCAGAATTTCTTTATAGCTTTTCATATCTTATCGTGCCAAAACCGTCAAGAAAATCCTTTCTTGACGGAGAAAAATCGTCAAGAAAAGTCATTTTTCTTATAGTGATTATAAAGCTACTCAAGAAGTTCGTGTCATCCAATAAACACGACTAAAATAAGAAGCTAGACGAATATCTCTGGTCCTATCGTACAATGGTTCGAACACCAACCGACAGTATGCCATTCTCCCTGGTCTATAGAAGCAAAGCCGTAGTCCCGCTATAGGTCCAGATTCCCTCTCTCAGGATGGCCCTCTCTAACTAGTTGACAAACAATGACAACCATCGCAGACGACTACAAGAATTGTAAGCACTCGACGAAAAGCATCTTCTAGCTCAACAGTGCATTGAGCTGTACCAAGCACGTCTTTTCGGGACCTTCAACAAACGGGTCAAAGAGAGGACATTTCAAGTAGGTGATCTTGTCTTGACAGTAAGAAAACAGATGGTTATGACCCACAAGACGGCCAAAAAATTCTAACCTAAATTGGAGGGCCCGTTTATCGTGGAGTCTGTATTCTCTAATTGAGCATACCGACTCACGAAATCTAACAGCGACTTGCTAATGATTGAAGGACCTGAGGAAAATTTAGAGGGGGTGAATAGAGTACAGTGAAATAATCTACCCAATTTAAGATTATCAGAATGAAGGCAGTTGCTAACTAACAGTGTATATAGAGACAGCAAAGTAAAGCAGTAAAGTAGAGAGAGAAAGCAAACACAAACACCAAGATATATATTGGTTTTCTTCTGATAGGACTAGTCCAGTCCCGAGAACTCAAGCTCGGAGTTTTATCCACTATAATCACCAATAGTGAATCAAAAACTTTGATCCGAAGGCTTGCCACTTCTTTACACCACGAGGTTTGATCTGAAGTCTTGCAACTTCACAGCTTAGAGAGAAAGAGAGAGTAACTGATGGAACAAATCTTTTTACAACTCTGAAGACTTCTAGACCGAGATCGTACTTGGCACTAGGAAGGCTAGGGAGTTGCTCTTTAAGATGGGAAAGTTAAGGCTTTAGAGGTTTGCTCACAATAGGATAGATGACTAAAGAATAGTTTAGTGAGTAAGAATGAAGAATTCTAATCCTATTTATAGGATGTAGGCAAATAGAATTCGACCAGAATTCGGATAAAGTTTAATTCAAATTTCCAACCGTTGGGCCAAGAAATCAGGAGCTAATTGAACTGGTTGATTTTATACTAAAAGGGTAACCGAGTTTGGTCCAAGTTCGGCACAAGTTTGGCCCGAGTTCGGTCTCTAACTATAGTAGACTTTGTGAATGAACGTAGCCTGATTTGGGGGATATGTTCTTTGGTATATTTGAGTGGACTGGTAATCTGGGTATAGGTATTTAGGTTTTGCCAGTGCGACTCAGCTTACATCAGTCCTAAACTCAAATAAATAAAAAAATTATATTTGAATAGACGTAATACATATGACATGTAATAGCAGTGTTGAGGCTTCATATCGTGACATATCAATGCATGGTTTAGTTAACTATAAAAATCAAGTTAACTGAGACCGGATGGGCCAACAATCTCTCCCATTTTGATAATTGACAAACTATGAATGATACTGCAAGTCTTTGATATGCAATACTCCCCCATAACTATGGAGCAGTTGATATACTGAAGACAACGTCTGTCAAGTATCATCTTGTATGCTAGTATCATGTATGTCTTTATCCCCCGTTATTATTTGATCGAAATGGTATGCTCCCCCGAAATCGGTGAGATGACAACAAAAACAAGAGAGTAAAGTGTATACAGGATAATATATAATGAATGAGAAAAGAAATGATCTATATATAGAGTAGCAGAAACCTGAATTAGAAAGAGAATTAAATGACATAGTATATTCTGTAATTAAACTAACCGAGTTTGGTCCGAGCTCAGCCCGTGTTATGTCCGAATTCTATTGATATTTATTTTCACAATCTCAATGTAACTTTAATCGATATTATGCCTTTCCTGACTTGATATAAATATGGTATAATAAGTATTGAACTTAAATCGTATATTTTTAAGAGTTTTAAATTATCTCAGAGTAGCTGTAGGGGCCAGATCCCAGCTAGCGATGGTCCGAAGACACTTAAATACCGTGTCACTTAAGGTTATTTATACCTTTTTAATAGAATGTCCCTTTTGGCTAGTATCTAAAAAATTTAAAATATTTTGAAAAGTGTGAAAAAAAATTGTAAAGCATCTTATGATTCTTATACTTTATCAGAATTCAAAAGACATAATTCTCGACTGATAAAGTTGAATCGATTTTCAGCTAAAGGTTTAGTAAAGATGTCTGCTAATTGATGTTCTGTGTCCACATATTCTAAATAAATATCTCTGTATAATTGATGATCCCTTAGAAAATAATAACGGATTTCTATGTGCTTAGTGCGTGAGTGGCATTCTAGATTTTTGGGGAAATTAATTGTGCTAGTGATATCACAGAAAATAGGAATGTTCTTATAGTGCAGTTTGAAGTCTTCTTGGGTTTGCTTCATCCATAAAATTTGAGCACAATAATATCCTGCGATGATATACTCTGCCTCAGTTGTTGATAATACAATAGAATTTTATTTCTTGCTAAACCAGGAAACTAGAGATTTTTTTAATGTGCTAAACCAGGAAACTAGAGATTTTTTTAATGTCTGGGCGACTAGCAGTTAGATATAACAAACTACCAATCATACCTCGATACTTACGTATGTCTATTGGTTTACTGCTATCATTAAGGTCAAGCTTAGTGGATGTTGCTATTAGAGTTCCAAAGTTTTTATAAAAATGGTAGTATAATTTTTTCCTTTTGAAAAACCTTTTCCAAGTAGAAAGAGGCTAAGACATTCATACCAAGCACGATGGGTTTGTTCGAGTCCGTATAGAGCCTTTCGTAACTTGAATACGTGGTCAGGGTGTTTGAAATCTTTAAAATCAGGGGTTGTTTGACAAAAAACATCTTCTTTGATAACTCCATTTAGAAAAGCACTTTTAACATCCATTTGAAAAAGTTTGAAGTTATGAAAACTAGCAAAAGCGCAAAGCATTCGGATAAATTCAAGTATAAAAACAGGAGCATAAGTCTCATCGTAGTCGATACCTTCCTCTTGGTTGTATCCTTGAGCTACGAGACGTGCTTTGTTACGTGTAACTGAATCATCCTCATTTAATTTATTTCAAAAAACCTATTTAGTACCAATGATCGAATAATCATTAGGTTTAGGAACAAGTCTCCAAACTTAATTGCATTCAAATTTGTTGAGTTTCTCTAGCATAGCAGAAATCCAAAATTCATCAGCAAAAGTTTTATCAGTATTTTTAGGTTCTATTTTGTAAACTCCCTCACCCAAAATAGGTATTTGTGTATTTGTGTATATTTTATATTATTATATTTATTATAGATGTTGAATTTATTTAGATTAATCTCTTAGTTAATTAGAAAATAATTTTTTTTAGTATATTTACTTATATAAATATTTATTTAGAATTATTTTTAGGCTATTTTAGATTATTGAGATTTTTTCATAATTTTTAGTTAATTAAAAACTAGTAACACTAATTTTCTAGGACTTTAAAGAATTTATTTTATATTCAAACTTAATTAAAAATATTCTAAAATTTTATTTTAGGTTCTAAATAGTCAAATATATTTTCTATAATTTTCTGGAAATTTTCTGAATACTTTTAGTATTTATTGGGAGTTATTTAGACTAATAACTAATTTTAGGACTTGTAGAATTTATTATGCAAGCCCAGGAATATAGAATAGACACATGTTATTTTCTAGCATTTATAATATTATTATATATTTTCTGGAATTATTTCAGAATTTTTGGAATAATGTTAGTATTTATTTTTAGTTAAATGGATAAACCTAATGTTTAGAGCTTCTCCTAATTATAGTAGTAAACTTATGAATATAAAATGCCCCAAATATTTTTCTAGGGTTTATAGGTTCAAAATATATTTTATATAATTTTTCCAGATTTTTATGATTATTGTTAATATTTATTTGGAGTTATTTAGATTTAAAATGACTTAAATAATATTTTGATAAAGGCAAATCAAAAATAAATAATATAAATAAAATCATCCAATCAGATTCTGACACGTGTCAGCCTATAAATATCCATTCAGCCGCAGGTACATCCCTATATATATATATTATTATAACCCTAATTATCCCATTATTTTAGAGAGAGATTTTGGAGAATTGCCATCTAGGGTTCCTTCATCTTCCACAAGCCATTGCGCATAGCTCCGGACTCCAAACGAGGCCTAGTTTCTTGCGTTAGAAAGATATTGAGGTTATCTCTCTGTTTATATAATTTATTTTATGAAATTATGAGTATTAAATTCTGAAAAATTCGTAGAGTACAGCATGTCCGAAAATAGACGTGTTTTAATATTTTTTCGATTCCGGGAGAACCAGGAATCAGAATCATGAACCGTTTAAAGTTTTGGAAAGCTAATGTCGAGATAATTGACATATATTTTTCCCAGAATTTAATACAAAGTATTTTTATACTGTTAATTCTGTAGAACTTCTAGGTTAAAATTTAACCATCGGTGCACAATACAAAATTTGTACGTGCCATAATTTCCAAACGAATTTGAATTCGGACGAGCCATAAATTCTAGCATATTTTTTATGCTGAAATCTACAGGAAATCATTCATAAAAGTTGAGTTTGTATCGGTTGACTTTTCGGTCAACAGATCGTCTCGATTTATGTGCCATGAGTCTCAAGTTGATAAAATTCAGTTTCTTTGGACAAAATTTAGGAATTAACATAAAAAAATTAGAATAATAAGATTAAAATAGGATTTTAGAGTAATTATTCCAGAATTAAATAAATTAAAATAAATTATCTTTTGACGTGATAAATTTGTAATACATAGGCTATTTGGACTGTGACTTGGACTCTGATTCATACCAGCAGCAGGACCCCAGGCAAGATACCTTGCCAAATTATTTACAGTATTTTGCATGCTTAGTATATTTCTGTATATTTATTACATTTCTGTTTATTCTTGCATGTGTAGTTTTCTTTCAGTCATTACTATGTATTAGATATGTTGACACACACATGGCACTTAGTATCATAGAGGACAATCATTAGGCGTATGGGCTTTTAACCACTCTGGTAACACCGTAGTCACTAACACGCACTATGGTGGGTCGTGTCCGATGGTCGCTACCCCAGAGGTATGTCGATTGATGGAGTCCGGGGGTCGCTACCCCAGAGGTATGTCGGCTGATGATGTCCACTGACGAGCGCATGAGGTGTGAGGATTAGATCGAGTAGCCTACCCTTGCCCATACGTCGAAAAGTTGTCCTCATTTGCATTCATATAGATGGTCTTGTACAGCGTACTTATCTATTTTCAAATAATATGCATGTTTACTGTATTCAAATTGGCTCGTATTTTCTGTATCTTGTTACGTCCCTCTGAGGACCTGGTCCTCTGCCAGGTGTATCTGTTCTTGAGTATTTGCAGGAGCGTAGATTTGGATGGTTACATAGGTTTCGAGGATGTCTTCTCTTCGAGCCGTGATTGATAGCTGGTATTCTTATATAGTGTTTATTGTGTTGTACTCATATTGTAGTTGCTCTTATATTCGAGTTGGTAGTGGATTTGTTTCCATCCAACTATCATCCTTAGATATTTTTTATTGAGATCTAGTTATATAGATGCTGGTTATTCATTTATATTAATTTTCGTGGATGAGATTTAGATCGTACCCTGTGACTTGTGATACATTTTATACCACTCATTGATTATATATTCATATTACAGCGTACTTATGGATTTGGTTTCCATATATTGGAGTTGCCATATCCATGCGGCTGACATGCTTACGTGTTCCTAGTCCTATGTATTTTGGGACTGGGGTATGACATTTTTGTGGTGGCCCATGCAGGTCGAGAGCATAATGTCTCGGTTATGTTACTGTACCGAGCAAGCCTGCACCTAGAACTAGAGTATAGGATCTCATCCACAATTGACTAAGATTTATCTTTCTCCTATCTGTTCTATTTGAACAATTGTATCCTGCTTGATTCATGTGCTTCCCTAATAGTTCCTTGAGTATAGCCTTCTGCTGAGAATATAGGAACCCCTGTTATTAGGATGATAATTAGAGTAGCATACCTATTAAGATTACAACGAGGATATAGACACACCACTAAGTTTAGAATATCTAGTGAACCTAGAATTCTTTATCTATAGATTGGTTTACCATTATCCCTTGATGTATTATGAAGACTTAAGAGTAGTATAGATACTACTAGAGTTAGTTAGAAGCTTACCATAATGTTTGACCCTAGTATGGAGGAACCAATAGAAAACCAAAAGAGAATATTAGGACTGAACCTAACCCTCATAGTTAGATACTATTGCAGAACTATAAAACTTAGATCATTGTCTTATTATTAGTAGACAGCACCTTAGGAAGCCTAGAGGAATGTAATTAACATTTTTTCCTTGATCATACCTCGAACATAGCAACTAGCATACCACTCCCCCTTAGAAAACCATGATGCTATCTAGAGCCCTCTATTTTAATTTTATATGTTGTTCCTCTGCGGCCTTAACGTTCGCTAATTGTGCGACGACTAAAAATTACGTTCTTCTTTTCTTCCTCTTTCAACTCGTGCCATCTGACACTTCTGATTATAGACCAAGTGATTTTATTCTATTTCAGGATATATATAGCTTGCTAGGATTTTGGTTGTTACTCTTAAAATTTTGAATTATGTGATTGGTAATTAGAACTTGACAGTTTAAGTTATTATTGTAGATTATGACCTAATGATTACCCCTTAGTTTTAAGTCACATAACGTGTACCCCACCTCGATATAAGTTATATCCCCTTTTCCCTTGAGGCTAGTAACTCTTCTATCCTTACTATTGACACTTGTTCTATAAGCACTATGACTAAGACAAAGACGACAATGACCTATGTAATATAAGAGGATACCCTAATAAGTACCAAGACCCCTTCTCGTAGACCTTAACAGGAGTTTCTATGGTATCCTTAAGACAATCACAGTATTAGTTTAATTCTTTTAAGTTGGGTAGTATGCCTCACAACCTAGTATCACATAGTCCACTTGACCCATCAAGGTAGTGTAACTGAATGACATTAATTGCATGCTAGCAAAAGACGACAGTGTTTATTCAGACGATAGAATTTAGAGGTCCTTGCCCCTATTTGGTCGACTAGCGACTTAGACAAGGAAGTTGTATGATAACTGTAGGGATTGTAGAGTCTTTTATTATTGTTGCTTAGTTGTTTTTGTTTTGTGAACTTGAATTAATTTGTACCTCCTTTCATCATCATCTAGCGTACTTATATTTGCTGCACTACCTTGACTTATGCTGCTATTATAGCCTAGTTTTGCAAGCTTACTCTTTTATCGAGCTTGATCATGAGATATGTATTATTGGGGACGCCTACTAATACATTGTCTAATCAGAATCAGTATATTACGGTCTGATCAACCATAGTGCGCTTGATTCGCCCTTCGCAATAATGCTTTACGTGGATTGAGATATATAGTTGACTAGTAGACACCTATACTTGCCCTCTAGATATGTCTGAGCAGATCGTATCGGCTACATAACTGTACTAATATGAGCATGCGAACAAAGAATTACCAAAATAGGATTTCAATCCACAACTACTTTAACAATTTCTATTTGAATTCTTTAAACGCCTTGATCCCGATACTTCTATTCTATTACCTCGCCCTTGAACTCTTTATTATTGATCTCCGTCTTCCCTTATTTCGGAAAGACGAAACCTCGTGCTTGGTATAAGTTTGATACACAGAGAGTACTAGATATACCCCGTAGGCCGATCACATACTTGAGGATTATTCTTTTGTAATTAAGGACATATCATATATGATATAATCGGCGTTGAAGTTTTGAGGATTGAATGACATGAGTAAATAAATTAAGGAATATTTTTTCTTAAATTATATAGCCTTCTGTGATAGATGGATAAATTCTAAGTTGGGTAGCAGTGCATTGCCAACTTGAGAGGAATTTTTTTTAGATTGTGATCAAGTAAGATTAGATTGGGAGATTTAAGTCATTTTAATTTTGAGAAATTTTAAAAGAAGGATTAAGATAATGAGGATTTAACGAATTTTAAAATCTTGATATTGCGGACCAAATATTTATACTTTGAGCACATAATTTAAATTTTGAATATTGAAGGATGAATCATCGATTTAAATTTTGAGGATAAATATAGAATTTTAGGCTTGAACAATTGGTGAATTAGATTTAAATTTTATAATTTGATGATTTAAATTAAAAGTTCAATTTTGATTGTTGGGTCACCTATTTGAAATATTGAGGATGTAAATTGAGTTTAAATATTTGAAGAGTACAAAATTCTTAATTTGAGAATAGGAATAAGATTTGATTAGAATTATTTATTGTTCAAAGTCTAGAGGAGATTATGATAGTTGGAAATGGTGATATAAATTTTGATGTGGGATGTCGTATAGACTTGAGTTAGATTTGAATGTTGATTATTAAAAAAAAATCGAGAAGAGATTACGACAGGTTAAATTTTGATTTAAACAGTGGTTATCTTAATTTTGAAGTGATCGCGATAGATTTGAATAGATTTTGTTATTTAAATTTTTGGAAGATATTGCGATTGACGTACCTTATGTACGAATGTGAAGGATTTAACAAATTATGCCTTATTTTAATTTCGAGGACAAAATTGTTTTAAGTTGGGTAGATTGTAAACTCCCTCACCCAAAATAGGTATTTGTGTATATTTTATATTATTATATTTATTATAGATGTTGAATTTATTTAGATTAATCTCTTAGTTAATTAGAAAATAATTTTTTTAGTATATTTACTTATATAAATATTTATTTAGAATTATTTTTAGGCTATTTTAGATTATTGAGATTTTTCCATAATTTTTAGTTAATTAAAAACTAGTAACACTAATTTTCTAGGACTTTGAAGAATTTATTTTATATACAAACTTAAATAAAAATATTCCAAAATTTTATTTTAGGTTCTAAATAGTCAAATATATTTTCTAGAATTTTCTGAATACTTTTAGTATTTATTGGGAGTTATTTAGACTAATAACTAATTTTAGGATTTGTAGAATTTATTATGCAAGCCTAGGAATATAGAATGGACCCACATTATTTTCTAGGGTTTATAATATTATTATATATTTTCTGGAATTATTTCAGAATTTTTGGAATAATGTTAGTATTTATTTTTAGTTAAATAGATAAAACTAATGTTTAGAGCTTCTCCTAATTATAGTAGTAAACTTATAAATATAAAATTGTCCCAAATATTTTTCTAGGGTTTATAGGTTCAAAGTATATTTTATGTAATTTTTTCAGATTTTTATGATTATTTTTAATATTTATTTGGAGTTATTTAGATTTAAAACGACTTAAATAATGTTTTGATAATGGCAAATCAAAAATAAATAATATAAATAAAATCATCCAATCAGATTCTGACACGTGTCAGCCTATAAATATCCATTCAGCCGCAGGTACATCCCTATATATATATATTATTATAACCCTAATTATCTCATTATTTTAGAGAGAGAGATTTTGGAGAATTGCCATCTAGGGTTCCTTCATCTTCCACAAGCCATTGCGCATAGCTCCGGACTCCAAACGAGTCTAGTTTCTTGCGTTAGAAAGATATTGAGGTTATCTCTCTGTTTATATAATTTATTTTATAAAATTATGAGTATTAAATTCTAGAAAATTTGTAGAGTACAGCATGTCCGAAAATAGACGTGTTTCAATATTTTTACGATTTCGGGAGAACCAGGAATCAGAATCATGAACCGTTTAAAGTTTTAGAAAACTAATATCGAGATCATTGACATATATTTTTTTTCAGAATTTAATTCGAAGTATTTATATACTGTTAATTTTGTAGAACTTCTAGGTTAGAATTTAACCATCGGTGCACAATACAAAATTTGTACGTGCCATAATTCCCAAACGAATTTGAATTCGGACGAGCCGTAAATTCCAGCATATTTTTGACGCTAAAATCTACAGGAAATCATGCATGAAAGTTGAGTTTGTCTTGGTTGAATTTTCGGTCAACAGATCGCCTCGATTTGCGTGCCATGAGTCTCAAGTTGATAAAATTCAGTTTCTTTGGACAAAATTTAGGAATTAACATAAAAAAATCAGAATAATAAGATGAAAATAGGATTTTAGAGTAATTAATCTAGAATTAAATAAATTAAAATAAATTATCTTTTGACGTGATAAATTTGTAATACATAGGCTATTTGGACTGTGACTTGGACTCTGATTCATACCAGCAGCAGGACCCCAGGCAAGATACCTTGCCAAATTATTTACAGTATTTTGTATGCTTAGTATATTTTTGTATATTTATTGTATTTCTGTTTATTCTTGCATATGTAGTTTTCTTTCAGTCATTACTATGTATTAGATATGTTGACACACACATGGCACTTAATATCATAAAGGACAATCATTAGGCGTATGGGCTTTTAACCACTCTGGTAACACCGTAGTCACTAGCACGCACTATGGTGGGTCGTGTCCGATGGTCGCTACCCCAGAGGTATGTCGGCTGATGATGTCCACCGACGAGCACATGAGGTGTGAGGATTAGATCGAGTAGCCTACCCTTGCCCATACGTCGAAAAGTTATCCTCATTTGCATTCATATAGATGGTCTTGTACAGCGTACTTATCTATTTTCAAATAATATGCATGTTTACTGTATTCAAATTGGCTCGTATTTTCTGTATCTTGTTACGTCCCTCTGAGGACCTGGTCCTCTGCCAGGTGTATCTGTTCTTGAGTATTTGCAGGAGCGTAGATTTGGATGGTTACATAGGTTTCGAGGATGTCTTCTCTTCGAGCCATGATTGATAGCTGGTATTCTTATATAGTGTTTATTGTGTTGTACTCATATTGTAGTTGCTCTTATATTCGAGTTGGTAGTGGATTTGTTTCCATCCAACTATCATCCTTAGATATTTTTTATTGAGATCTAGTTATATAGATGCTGGTTATTCATTTATATTGATTTTCGTGGATGAGATTTAGATCGTACCCTATGACTTATGATACATTTTATACCACTCGTGGATTATATATTCATATTACAGCGTACGTATGGATTTGGTTTCCATATATTGGAGTTGCCATATCCATGCGGCTGACATGCTTACGTGTTTCTCAGAGGGACGTAACAAGATACAGAACAGCAAGCCAATTTGAATACAGTAAACATGCATAATAGGTAGAAAATATGTAAGTACGCTATACAAGACAATCTATATGAATGCAAATAAGGACAACTTTTTGACGTATAGGCAAGGGTAGGCTACCCGATCTAATCTCACAACTCACACACATGTCCATAAACATCATCAGCCGACATACCGCGGGGGTAGCGACCCTCGTGACTCCATCAATTGACATACCGCGGGGGTAGCGACCATCGGACACGACCACCATAGTGCGTGCTAGTGACTACGGTGTTACCAGAGTGGTTAAAGCCCATACGCCTACTGATTGTCCTCTCATGATACTAAGTGGCAAGTGTGTGTCAACATATCTAATATATAGTAATGACTGAAAGAAACTACACATGCAATAAATATACAAAAATACAATAAAAATACAGAAATATACTAGGCATGCAAAATACTGTAAGCAATTTGGCAAGGTATCTTGCCTGGTCTGAAAAGGATGAAGTCCCAACTCAAGGCGTCGTCCGATCTACCCGTCACATAAATTAAACAAGTTAGGTTACAAAAGTGGATGAATAGGTTCCTCAATTTTAATCTATTTTAATTCTAAATAAAATAACTTAAAATAATATTTTAATCTTATTATAATCTAATTTTATTGTTAAACCCTAATTTTGGTCCAAAGAAAATCAACTTTACGGATTTGTGATCCATGATACGCAAATCGAGGCAATCTATTGACCAAAAAGTCAACCGACTCAAATCCTGGATTTGTGTGTAAAATCTTATAGATTTTAGCACTACATGAACGCCAGAATTGACGGTTTTATAAAATCATAAGTCGGTAAAGAGTTATGGCCACAAGGGCGAATAGATGACAGTTTTTAGTGGTTTCCTATTTACGTCTACGTTGCACAAATTTTATAGTATATTAAACTTGGATATTAAATTCTGTAAAAATAATTTATTGAAATTTTATCATGTCAGATTTTTGAAACTTCAAACGGCTCGTAATTCTGAGTTTGGGATCTCCCGAAATCTCAAAAATATGAAAACACGTATGATTTCGGACATCTGACACTTTTAGAATTTTTTGGAAAAATAGGTTCATAAATTATTAAAATAATTTATATAATCAGAAAATAACCTTGATATAGTTCTAACAAAAAAAATTGGAGCACATTTGGATTCCTGAGCTAGGAGATATCGTCTTTTTAATTCGTCATAACTAGTAGAAAATGAGGCTGAATTTATGACGAATTTTGACTATTTTTGGACGAAAAATAGAAGAATTTGGGGAAAAAATATGAAGGATGAGGTATTTATAATGGTGGATACTACTTAATTAAATACAACAAGGATTGGTTAATTTGGATAGGATTATGATGAATTTAAATAAGGATAGGATATGCATGAAGTTGCTTTCCTAGTAGGTTCAGGATTTAAATTAATTTAAAATAGAGTTTAAATTTATCTCAATAATTTATAATCTTAAATATAATTAAAGATAATACAAATAATTTATAAAATCTTATTAATATCTATTAACACTAAATTAGCATCTATTTAATACTAAGACTATATATATCCAAATAAATCCTAAATAATTTTAAAAATCTAATAAAATTCTTAAAATTCTAAATAAATTACAGAAAAATATAATTAAATATTTTAAACTAAAATAAATATTTGGTAGGAACAACATGCAAGTATGGTCGTATAGTAAATCATAGAAGTCCTAAAAATTTATGTTCCCTATGTTTTAATTACCTAAAAATTCTAGAAAAATCTCCAAAAATCTAAAATAGCCTAAAAATGATTCTAAATAATATTTACATAAGTAAATATACTAAGAAATGTATTTTAATTAACTAAGAGAATACTCTAAAGTAATTTAATATCTATAATAAATATAATAATATAAAATATACACAAAATATCTATTTTTGGTGAGGGGGTTTACACTAGGTCAAAGAGCCATTTCCAAGTCAAAACAGTTAAATTAGGTCAACTCTAAGTCAAACTGGTCAAACTTGGTCAAATTAGCTATTTCTAGGTTGTATGAGTCTATCTCTAGGATATTGGGTCCATATACTATGAAACTATGCCACACTTAGTTAATCTAAGATACTAAGATACCGTGTCGCAAGATACACAAACAAGAGATATAGAATATCATATTATGCATATTCAATCAATAATAAAAATACTAATCCTAATTACTATTGCTATGTGGATGCCTTGGGTTTGAACCAACTTGGTATCGCACCACTAAACACTTATCTCGATACCCAACTCAAATACCTTAAGTATCCCTCAATACCTTGACATTTACCTTTTTATCTCAAGGTAATGTCACTCTAGCATATAGTTAATTACCCCACTAACTATATACTAATATATATATATATATATATATATATATAGATATATATATATATATATATATATATATATATATATATATCAATCTAATATAACTTCTAGTATGTACTAATACCAACTACTAGTATATACTAATATGCATATTAGATACTAACCACCATGCTATACTAACCATCAATGCAGCTAGTACATATACCCCCATATACCTACACACATAACTAGAGATACATAAGTAGGTATGTATATATATATATAACTACTAACTAATCAATAAGTATTTATATATAGATACTAACTAACTGGATAACTAAAGAAACTAACTTATTAAACTAACAATACATATAACTACTAACCAATTAAACTTACTGAACTCACTACTAAGCAACCACTAACCCAACTAGCTAACCCACCCTTGCTAGCCCCCGATACCCGCTGCTGCTGCTCCTTGGCTTATACCTGCTGCTGCTGTTCGGGCTATTTGTTGTTGTTGTCGTTGTTTGCTGTTGCTGTCACTGTTTGCTTTTTGTTGTTCCTGTTACTATTGTTGTTCCTGTTCCTGTTACTGTTGATGCTGTTGTTCCTGTTACTGTTTCTATTCCTGTTACTGTTTGCTGTTCCGAGCCCCCCTTAGCACACACATACCTCAAATATATATATATATATATATATATATATATATATATATATATATATATATATATATATATACTAGATATATATATATATATATATAACTAGATATATATACATATGGATACATCTATATATATACATAGATATACACTTATATATATATATATATATATATATATATATATATATATATATATATATATATATATATATATATATATATATATATATATATATATATGCACTAATAGATATACTATTCCATACATATATATATAGCATCACATACACATATGCATATATATTCAACTTACATATATACATATTGGTATATCAACACACTCAACACATAGACACCTAGCTATATATATATATGCATACCTATATAATATAGATACATACACTTATACATATATCTCATACTAATATATATACACAAGTCACTTTGAATTAAAGAGCAACGAAACAAACACGTGGAGTTCATCGCACCCGTATCACACTAGATATATGATACGCTTGCGATACGAGTCCACCAAACAACCAAACGTACCCTGAAGGATACGAGCAAATATAGAATACTATTTATGAATAATACGAAGAGTCAATTACATATATACGTGTCCGTGTCAAAATATGATATGCACAAAGCCCCGTATCGGAGGAAAAACCCCAAAATCAACATGTATCACCAAATTATTAGGATATGACCTACATGTATCCAATTGTGAATACGACACTAGCCACAAATAATCAAACACATGTTAATTAACAACCATAATATGTGTCAATCTTGAAATTCCTTCAAAATTGACATAAAATACACCATAACTTTCTCAATAGGCCTCATATGAACCTAATTACAATTTCTATGGGTAGCCTATGCATGTGGGATGGTTTCTCATGGTTAAATCTCAGATTTTGAATCTAATTAAAAGGAAAAAACTGAATTGTACCTATTAGGAGATGGATTCCTAATGCAATCTCCAAATTTGATAAAATTGATCTACATCTTGTAGATCATTGCTCCTCTTTGTAGATCCTTACTTTCTCCTTCTAGATACTTGCTCTACTAGCCTCCAATAGTGATTTGGGAAGGAATTGAGAAGAAATTTGGCAGGGATTTGATGTGGGATTGAAGGAATTTAGTTTAGGGAAATTGTAGATCTAGATTTGAAATGAAAAGAGGAGAGAAAAATCCCCCCTCTCTTTTAAATAGGCCGGCCCCCCTTAGACCCCTCCTCAAGCTACTATGTAATGTCCAATATACCCCTTGGGCCTATCATGAAGAAATAATTAAGGAGAGAAGGTTCTAGTCTAATGGATTTAATTAAATTAATCATCCTCCTAATGAATGGGCTTCTAATTGGGCTCAATTCTAACTAATTATAAATGTTGGTCCATGGGTCTAAACTAAACTAGGTAGGTCCACTAACACAAGTCCAAAATAATAAACAAACATCTAACAGTAATTAAATAATAAAATAAATAATTATACAATATATATAATATTTAATTAATTATGAAATGACCAAAATATACTTTTTTAGAAAATATGGTAGTGACAAGTCTACCCCCCTTAAAATAATTTTGTCCTAGAAATTCAAAGACGAAAACTACCCCCAAAAAATAAACAGAACATAACAGAAATGAACAGAACATAACTAGAAAAGAACATATCAGAACATACCTCAAGGCACAAGCAAATATGGGTAACGCTATCGCATTTCATCATCTCTCTCCCAGGTAGACTTTCCCGGAGAGTGATGCCTCCATGTGACGTATACCAAGAGAATAGTCTGGTTCCTTAACACCATCTCTCTCCGATCCAGAATCTCAACTGGCTGCTCTGGATAGCTAAGAGTAGGGCCCACCTCTATCTCTGAGTGATCTAACACGTAACTAGGATTTGCCACGTACCATCTCAACAACGACACGTGAAAAACGTTGTGCACTCCCTCAAGTGCAGGTGGCAAGTCTAGTCTATGAGCAACTGCACTGGCCCTCTCGAGAATAGTAAAAGGTCTGATGAATCGCGGACTAAGCTTCCCGCCTCCACCGAAGCGAATCGTGCCTCGTATTGGAGAAATCCTCAGAAATATCAAACCACCAACCTAGAATAAAATACAACCTTAAGAACTTAATCTATAATAAATAACCAATAACAAGCACAAAATAAAAATCTAAAACTATACCTCAAACTCCAAAGGTCTCCGGTGGCTATCGGCCCAATGTCGTTGTCTGTCCTGCGCCACTCGAAGTCTGTCTTTGATCAACTTAACCTTTCCAGTTTCATCCACAACCATCTTTGGCCCTAGAAAATCTCTCTATCCAACATCGGCCTATGACAAAGGAGTACGACATCTCCGACCGTACAGAGCCTCAAATGGTGACATCTCTATACTAGCCTAGTAGCTGTTGTTGTAAGCAAACTCTACCAAATAGAGATAGCCCTCCCAAGAACCCCTAAAATCTCCTACACAAGTACGCAAGATATCCTTGAGAGTTTGAATAGTCCTCTCTAACTGTCCATCTGTTTGGGGGTGATATGCAGTACTGAACTTCAGCTGGGTGCCCAAACTCGCCTGTAAATTCCTCCAAAAATGAGAAGTAAAACGACTATCCTGATCCGAGACTATGCTGACGGGAACTCCATATATCTTGATGATCTGCCTCACATACATCTCTGCCAGCTTTTCCGTAGACAAACCCACCTTGAAAGGCAAAATATGGGCCGACTTGGTCAACCTGTCAACGATGACCCAAATTGCGTCTTTCTCTCCTGGAGATCGTGAAAGTCCAGAAACAAAATCTATAGTAATGTGCTCCCACTTCCACTCTCGAATGGGTAATGGATGAAGTAAACCTCCTGGCCTCTGCCTCTCGGCTTTCACCTCCTGGCACACTAAGCATCTGGATACAAACTGTGCCACTTCTCTCTTCATGCCATACCACCACACACTCTCGCGCATATCTCAATACATCTTGTTAGCACCTGGATATATGGAATACTGATAGCGATACGCTTCCTGCAATACCTTCTCACGCAGCTCCCCACTAGGCATACACAATCTAACACTATGCCATAAAGAACCACCCTCAGCAATGGTAAAATTATCCTCCAATCATGCTCTCACCTGAGCTTTGATGCTCCTCAGAGATACATCCTCATACTGGACTGCCTTGATCCTATCCATCAACTCTGAGTGTATCTGCAACCCCCACATCTGCATAGGAAAACCAGGAACTATCACCTCAATGCCCAAGCTCTCCAAGTCCTCCAACAAATATCGATCCTACGTCAAGAATATAGCTACCGGATACCTGCTCAAGGCATCAGCAACTACATTAGCTTTTCCAGGATAATATTGCAAAGAGATGTCAAAATTCTTTATTAGTTCCAACCACCAATGTTGCCTCAAGTTCAACTCCTTCTGCGTGAAAACGTACTTCAAGCTCTTGTGGTCTGTGAAGATCTCCACACGCTCTCCGTACAAATAGTGTTTCCAAAACTTCAGGGCAAAGATGACTGCTGCCAACTCCAAATCGTGGGTAGGATAGTTCTTCTCATGAGGACATAATTACCTGGATACATAGGCAATCACTTTTCCATTCTGCTGAAAAACATAACCTAGACCTTTTCCTGATGCATCACTATAAATAGTGAAACCTCCAGACCCTGATGGCAATGTCAAAATAGGAGCAGACGTCAACCTCTTCTTCAATTCCTCAAAAGCAACCTGGCAGTCCTCCATCCAAACAAACTCTATATCTTTCCTGGTGAGTCTGGTCATCGGCTCGATAATCCTCAAAAAATCTTGCATAAACTTCCTGTAGTAGCCTGCCAATCCCAAAAAATTCCTGATCTCTGCTACTGAACTCGGGCTCTTCCAAGACTCTACTGCTGTGATCTTCTTTGGATCCACTGAAATTCTATCACCAGTCACAACATGTCCTAAGTACTCCATATTGTCTAGAAAGAACTCATACTTGGACAGCTTCCCATACAGCTTCTCCTTCCCCAGCACATCCAACACAATCTGTAAATGCTCCTCGTGCTCCTCCGGTGTCTTTGAGTATATGAATATGTCATCAATGAACACCACCATGAACTTGTCAAGGTACTGATGGAACACTTGTTCATCAGATTCATAAATACCGTCGGGGCATTAGTCAACCCAAACGGCATCACCATAAACTCATACTAACCATACCGAGTCCTAAAAGCAGTCTTCGATATGTCCTCCGGCTTCACTTTTACCTGGTGGTAGCCTGATCTCAAGTCTATCTTAAAAAATACCTTGGCACTACTCAACTGATCGAACAAGTCATCAATCCGTGGCAAATGGTACTTATTTTTTAGTGAGATTATTCAATGCCCTGTAATCAATGTATATGCGCACTGATCTATCCTTTTTCGATACAAATAATACCGGGGCTCCCCACGGTGAAGAACTTGATCTGATAAATCCCTTATCCTATAACTCGTCCACCTGCTTCTTCAACTCGACCAGTTCATTATTGTTTACTCTATAGACATGCTATAAAATTGGTTCTGTACCTGGCACCAAGTCTATAGAGAATTCAATATCTCGATCTGGGGACAATCTTGATAATTTTTCAGGAAATACATCCAAGAACTCTGCTATTAATGGATGCGGCAACTCCTTGTCTTTCACCATAGCTCCACAAACAATGCCTTCTTCCTGCTCTGCAACTCCTCTAGCAAACTCGAACTCTGGCTCTCCTAGCGGATCAAAACTCTACCTCCTCTACAATCTATACTAGTACGGTGCCTACTCAACCAATCCATCCCGAGTAAAATATCGTAGATTGGAAGTGGCATTACAAGTAGACACGCACTAAGCTCCCGGCCTCCCAGAGTAACTCTACGATCCTTGCAAATATTATTAACCAGGATATTGCCTCCCCTAGTCATGATCTTGCAAGTCCTAAGCAAAGACTCAACTACCAAACCTTGCTTCAGAGCAAAAGAAACAGATACAAAACTATGGAAAGTACCACTATCAAACAAATCTAAGGCTGTAATAGAATCAAGAAGAGTAGAACCTGCGATGACATCTCTGGTGGGATCAACCTCCTCGACTATCATAGCAAACATTCGTCCCTGACGTGCACCGCCCTGATGTTGGTTTTGGGCATAACTCTACTGCTGGATCGGATGTGGCGATCCCCTCGGTTGTACTGCAGGTGGCCTCGCCTGTGTCCTCGGAGCTGGAGCTGCTCCCTGAACTGCACGACTAGGATTGGAAGAACACTCTCTCAGCTGATGCCCTTCGGTATCATAATACAAACAAACTCCCTACCCCTTCCTGTAAACATCCCAGATGTGGTCGGGCTTCTTGTAGAAGTGGCAGAAATCTTGTTGTAACTGTATTTGCTGCTGCGGTGCCTGGTAAAATGGTGCCCCAGCTGGAGTCTGGTGCTGCTGTAGGTGCTGACAAGGCCTGGACTGGAAATAAGGATGCTTGGCAGATATTGTGCTGCTGTTATCCCCCAGAAAAGAATCTTCATCTCTCTTAAGCTTCAAATTGCATGCCTCCACAAGTATCTCCGAGTAGGTCTCATAAAAAGACGGAATAAGAATCTTCACTTCCCAGTTTAGACCCTCGCAAAAATAAATAGCTCGAACCTCCAGCTCACTCACCAAATACTCCATAAATTGGCTCAGCCTGCCGAACTCTGCAGCGTATTCCTCCACAGACATGCTCTCCTGAATGAGGTTCTCAAACTGCCTCCCTAAGTCTAACCTGTTTGCCCGAGCGAAGAACTTCTTCTTGAAGAAGTCCTGGAATACCTCCCAACGCTGTCATGTGTCAGCAAGAATTGACTCATTCCTGAACCAAGTGCGGGCGACGTCGAACAGCTAAAGTCCTACCGCCTCAACCTTTAGATCCTCAGAAAGATGAGACACCCTCATGAGACGCTCAAGGTCCTTGAGATAATCAACAGCATAGACGATGCCCTCTGTCCCCTTGAAGACCCTAGGCTCCAGCTTCTTGAAGTCCTAAATGTTACCTGGCTAAAGCTGAGCAACCTGAGCAGCAACCTACTGCTGGACCAGAACTTCTCTATCTACTATGGCACGAGTAAGCTGATGAGCACTCTCGATGCTCTGCCGCAAGACGTCGGTCTGTCTCTGGTGTACCTCAGACCAATCCCTCTGCGCCTCTAATATCTCGTAAAATAATGTGAACATCTGTGTCACATCTGCTAGCACAGAAGGTGTAAGTGGATGTCCCTCAAATACAGTCGATACAGTCCCCTGAGTAGGAGGTGGACCCCCGAATACAGATGACACGCCAATCACCGGAGAAATGACTAATACAGGCCCTCGGGAAGTTGCAGACCTCTCAGAAACTGCTCTTCTCTGCTGTGATCTAGTCTTAGGCGACATCCTGAGACAAAGCGAAAGAAAGAATCAATATGGCACATGATATAAGACATTCAAGGAAGGACAGTTTAAAGATCAAATATCAATATCAAGGAAAAATAGTCAAATTGAATCAAAAGAGTTTTTCCTAGATGTCATTGAGTATTCTCAGCCTATAGCCTATATCCTGAAACGGGCTCGTAATAGCACTCAATTCAGAGCACCACTATGAATTGCACTAATTGTGATCTCGAAGACCTGCATGGGTTACCAATAAAAATGTGTCAGGACCCGCACCCGGTGTAGGGATGCAAGTCGGGAACAATGCCCAGCCTACGCCACAGAATTGGCGGTAGAACATTTTTTGGGTAATCTATCTAGCAATATAATAAGCCACCAACCATATCAATATACTCAATCACAGATCTAAGATGGAGAATAGCACAAATATTATAAAAGAATAGAATAGTCATAATACAACTCATGAGTCAAAATAATAACATCAATGAGTCAGAAAAAATAATAAACAGTAAACTGGAGACAAATCTAGTATAAGAGAATAACTAAGAAGCTACAAGTTCTGGGTCATCTTTCTCAGTTGGGATGAGACCCTCCTGAGCCAGGGTCTCTGGCTCTAAGCCCATAATATCCTGAGGCCCGTAATGAGTAGGGTACCACACCTCAGTGTCATCTGGGAAAAATATATCCAGTCAGGAAAGGAGCATAGTACATCTCTAACAGCATTACTAGTCAATGATATAAACTATGTAATAGTAAATAGATGTAAATATACAAGATTCAACAGTAGATACAAGAGATATACAATAAAGAAAATACTAGAAATAAATACAAGAATGAACAATATGGCAATGAACAAGAATACTAATAACTAAGTGAGTGAGTACTAGCTGTAACATGTTATCGACTTAGGAACTTGTACAAGGATAAGGGCCTGGCTAGTCATACGTGCGGTGTATGACCAACACTCATAAGGAACAAGACATGCACAAGGAGGGTATGATCACATATCTACACTAAAATACTCTCCACCCCCGACTGGTCTAGTGGTCAAACCATGGTACGTTATGGCCCGGGATTCTCTAGGAAGGT
Source organism: Iris macrosiphon (assembly GCA_036927795.1). Taxonomy (NCBI): domain Eukaryota; kingdom Viridiplantae; phylum Streptophyta; class Magnoliopsida; order Asparagales; family Iridaceae; genus Iris; species Iris macrosiphon. The sequence goes on along the minus strand of JAYESA010000014.1, from coordinate 103,023,334 downwards.
AGCAAGTCTCCCTGGGAGTCAGTGTCTGTATAAGTACAAGAAGAACAAGAAACAAGGCTTGCACAAGATACACCATATATACTAAGGAATAACATCTCATAATGAGATCCAGATATACCAATCCGTGTAACCATCGTATCAAGATATCAAGGATATCTACACTAGATTCAAGGAATATAGAGGATATCATAAATGAGAAACTATCAGATAATGTACTCGCCTGAAACCTGGTGCACAGTATCACAGATGTCCGATACGGTGCCTCGAAGATCTAGATATAGAATATAATATCAATACAAGGTTTCGAAATAAAAATAAGTTAAATTGGTCAACATCTAAGTCAAAGAGACATTTCTAATTACTATTGCTATGTGGATACCTTGGGTTTGAACCAACTTGGTATCGTACCACTAAACACTTATCTCGAGACCCAACTCAAATACATTGAGTATCCCTCAATACCTTGACACTTACCTTGTTATCTCAAGGTAATGTCACTATAGCATATAGTTAATTACCCCACTAACTATATACTAATATATATATATATATATATATATATATATATATATCAATCTAATATAACTTTTAGTATGTACTAATGCCAACTACTAATATATACTAATATGCATATTAGATACTAATCACCATGCTATACTAACCATCAATGCAATTGTACATATACCCCCATATACCTACACACATAACTAGAGATACATAAGTAGGTATATATATATATATAACTACTAAATAATTAATTAGTATTTATATATATATATACTATCTAACTGGATAACTAGAGAAACTAACTTATCAAATTAACAATGCATATAACTAATAACCAATTAAACTTACTGAACTCTCTACTAAGCAACCACTAACCCAACTAGCTAACTCACCCTTGCTAGCCCCCGATACCCGCTGCTGCTGCTCCTTGGCTTGTACCTGTTGATGCTGCTCGGGCTGTTTACTGTTGCTGTCGTTGTTTGCTGTTGTTGTCACTGTTTGTTGTTTGTTGTTGCTGCTCCTGTTACTGTTGTTGTTGTTGTTCCTGTTACTGTTAGTTGTTCCGAGCCCCCCCTAGCACACACATACCTCAAGTATATATATATATATATATATATATATATATATATATATATATATATATATATATATATATATATATATATATATATATATATATATATACATCTATATATATACATAGATATACAAAAATATATATATGTATATATATATATATATATATATATATATATATATATATATATATATATATATATATATATATATATATATATATATATATATATAATCATTACTACTAGATACAAGATATCCATATACACATACCCTCATCTATACAATATATATATAATCTTACACATACATATATATATATATATATATATATATATATATATATATATATATATATATATATATATATATGCACTAATAGATATAGTATTCCACACATATATATATATATATAGTATCACATACACATATACACATATACTTATACAACACACTCAACACATAGACACCTAGCTATATATATATTCATACCTATATAATATACTATAGATACACACACTTATACATATATATTATACTAATATATCTCATACTAATATATATACACAAGTCACTTTGAATTAAAGAGCAACGAAACAAACACGTGGAGTGCATCACACCCGTATCATACTAGATCGATGATACGCTTGCGATACAAGTCCACCACACAACCAAACGTACCCCGAAGGACACGAGCAAGTCTAGAATACTATTTATGAATAATACGAAGAGTCAATTCAATATCTACGTGTCCGTGTCAAAATATGACATGCACAAAGTCCCGTGTCGAAGAAAAACTCCCAAATCAACACATATCACCAAATTATTGGGATACGCCCTACACGTATCCAATTATGGACACGACACTAGCCACAAACAATCAAACACATGTCAATTTAGTCTAACTGACCAATTGACAACCACAATATGTGTCAATCTTGGAATTTCTCCAAAATTGACACAAAATACACCATAACTTTCTCAATATGCCTCATAAGAACCTAATTCTAATTCCTATGGGTAGCCTATACATGTGGGGTGGTTTCTTATGGTTAAATCTCAGATTTAGAACCTAATTAAAGGAGAAAAACTAAATTGTACCTATTGGGAGATGGATTCCCAATGTAACCTCTAAATTTGATAAAATTGGCCTCCAACTTGTAGATCCTTGCTCCTCTTTGTAGATCCTTGCTTTCTTCTTTTAGATACTTGCTCTACTAGCCTCCAATAGTGATTTGAGAAGGAATTGGAAAAAAATTTGGTAGAAATTTTATGTGGAAATAAAGAAATTTGTATTAGGAAAATTCTAGATCAAGATTTGAAATGAAAAGAGGAGAGAAAATTTTCTCCTCTTTTAAATAGACTTGCCCCCCTTAGCCCCCTCCCCAAGCTACTATATAATATCCAATATACCCCTTGGGGCCTCTCATGAAAAAATAATTAAGGAGGGAAGATTCTAGTCTAATGGATTTAATTAAATTAATCATCTTCTTAATGAATGGGCTTCTAATTGGGCTCAATTCTAACTAATTATAAATGTTGGTCCTTGGGTCTAAGCTAAGCTAGTTAAGTCCACTAACACAAGTCCAAAACAATAAACTAACATCTAACAATAATTAAGTAATAAAATAAATAATTATATAACATGCACAATATTTAATTAATTATTAAATTACCAAAATACCCTTTTAAAGAAAATCTTGTAGTGACAGTTTGTTCGACCTATTTTCCTAATCTAATCTCTAACCTTTTAGAGGTAGCATATATTTAATCATATTTTGCAGTGAGAGCATCTATTCTATGTGCAGCAATGGAATACTTCTTCTTTTCAAATTTGAGTTCTTCCTTAAGTTTAGCGTTCTCCTGAGAGCTCTTGTCAAGACTGGCAAGTGCCTCGTGGAGGTTAAGCTTAAGTCTAGAATTCTTGTCTGAATCATTTAAGATATCCTTTAATTCACTTAGTAGAGATGTTAGTCTCTTTATTTCAGTTTAACATTCTTGAATATCTTTCTTAGCATGCCTGTACTTATTTCTAAGTTTCCTAAAATTATCAAGAAGATCACTAAAAGCATTACCTAGTTCAACAAAAGTAAAATCATCTTAAGAGTTGTTATCTATTACCTGATCAGCTAATGCCATAAAGCATAGGTTTGCTACTTCTCGATAATTCTCTTGTTCGGATTCACTAGATTCACTTTCATGTTAAATACTACTGTTTGCATATTTTCGTGATAATGTTCTTCTAGATGAGTAATTATGGAAATTTTATTTTCTTATGGTTGGACAATCTATCTTTTTATGCCATATCTACAGTTGTAGCATATAGGCTCTTCATCACTGTTGTCAGTTGGCTCATTCTTATTTGATTTTTCAAGCTTTAGAAATTTTCTGAAGTTTCTTCTGGTCAGGGCAACTTCCTCAAATTGAGACTCATTGTCATCAGAGTTATAGTTGGTGACCTTTTTGTGATGTGCCTTAAGAGCAATTGTCTTCTCCATGGGATTGGGTTCTTCAAATTCCTTGAGATCCAGCTCGTGAGTCATCAGCTTGCCCATGAGCATCTCGAGGGTCATCATGGTAAGATCATTCCTTTCTATGATTGCAGTGGCCTTGGGATTCTAATTCTTGGTGAGTCCCCTGAGTACCTTGGGAATATTTTCGTGATTGTTGTACTCCTTGCAAAGTAATAATAGAGGGTTGACGATGTAGAGGAATCTCGTGAATATTTGAGTAATTATCTCATTTTGCTTCATCTTGAATGCTTCATACTCTTATGTTAGACGACTTATTTTTTATTCCTTCACTTGGGAGGTTCCTTTATGAGTGACCTCAAGAAGTTTCCATACTTCGTATGAAGTTCCGCAAGTGGAGACTCTGTTAAATTTAATTCTGTCTAAAGCACAAAATAGAGAGTTAATAGCTTTAGCATTAAGACTAGCTTATTTTTTTCGGTGACTGTGTACTTATCATGAGGCTTCTCTAAAAGGTTACCATCTATGACTATTCTAGGTGGCTTCTTGTATCCTTCTACTACTACAGGCCAAAGGTCAAAATCAAGTGACTTTAGGTAAAAGCTCATATGTGTCTTCCAGTACGTGTAATTAGTACCATCAAATAAGGGTGGCCTACTTGTGGACTAGCCTTCACCATTGTTGGTATGGATAGATCTAACAGTTGCCATAAGTTTCTTAGGATATTAAGCCAATTATCAAAAGAACTAGCTATGATACCAATTGAAGGACCGCAGGAAAACTCTAGAGGGGGGTGAATAGAGTACAGCAGAATAATCTACCCAATTTAATTTTATCAGAATGAAGGAAGTTTCTAACTAACAGTGTATATAGAGATAGTAAAGTAAAGTAGTAAACTAGAGAGAGAAAGCAAACACAAATACCAAGATGTATACTGGTTTTTCTTTGAGAGGACTAATCCAGTCCCGAGAATTCAAGATCAGAGTTTTATCCACTATAATCACCAATGGTGAATCACAAGCTTTGATCCGAAGGCTTGCCACTTCTTTACACCACGAGGTTTGATCCGAAGTCTCGTAACTTCACATCTTAGAGAGAGAGAGAGTAACTGATGGAACAAAGCTCTTTACAACTCTGAAGACTTCTAGACCGAGATCGCACTTGTCCCTAGGAAGGTTAGGGAGTTGCTATTTGAGATTGGAAAGTTAAGGCTTTAGAGGTTTGCTCACAATAGGATAGAAGAGTAAAGAATAGTTGAGTGAGTAAGAATAAAGATTTCTAATCCAATTTATAGGTGTAGGCAAACAAAATTTGGCCAGAATTCGGATGGAGTTTTATTCAAATCTTCAACTGTTGGGCCAAGAAATCAGGAACTCATTGAACTGGTTAATTTCATACCAAAAGGGTAACCGAGTTCAGCACGAGTTTGGCCTGAGTTCGGTCTCTAAGTATGGTAGACTTTGGGAATGAATGTAGCCTGATTTGGTGGATAAGTTCTTTGGTTCATTTGAGTGGACTAGTTATCTGGGTATAGGTATTTAGGTTTTGCCAGTGCGACTCAGCTTACATCAGTCCTAGACTCAAATAAATAAATAATTATATTTGAATAGACGTAATACATATAACATATAATACAGTGTTGAGGCTTCAGATCGCCATATATCAATGCATGGTTTAGTTAACTATCAAAATCAAGTTAACTGAGACCGGATGGACCAACAATGATGCCTATCAACGGCAAGTTCCTTAAAAAATACTATTTTTGAACTTTATTGGTACACCCCTATCCCCATCAGGGAAATTAAGTCTTATAGTTTTGGCGGTCCATCCTCAGCAAGTGCCTATGCATGACACTTACCTATTTTCACAAAAACTTGGTAAAAGTCATTGTCTCTATTCAGGAGTCCTGAATACGCAATAAATGACGGATCCCCAAAAGCTCCACAATGGAGTAACCCTCAGGTCTACCTACACTTTTAGGTAGACCACTAAAAAGTCAGTTTATTTTTTTGCAATACTTCACATCCATATCACCTCTTAACTAGGAGCGTAACAATTTTCCCAGCAGGGTTTGCCATGTCCACATTACCTATGAGCAAAATTTGTTATTTGACTATTGATTATCACATCCATAATACCTTTGATATCGGTCGTCATCTAAAACTTATCACCGGTACTTAACCCTAAGAACGACTGTCACGCCCCACTCCCAAATTACGTAGGACCAGGTATACGTACACATGCCAGCTGTACAAACAAGTATATGAATCTAATTTAATGGACCTAATCAGTCATAGTACATTGTAAAATATATCACAGGCAGGTAAAATATAGTCTCATCGACAAATATAATAGAGTAAGAAACTGAATAAATAGATAAGTCTCAAAATCCACTATAAAACAAAATCTAGTAGAGAACAATCCACGAAAAATGAGTACAAAAGAATACTGAAAGAATATAACTAAGCAATAAAGAAATAGTCCGAGCGTCAACTAACTAGGTAAGTACACCCAAGACGCTAAGCAACTATCATCCATGACGCTCAAGGAAACTTCTATCGCTCCACCTCAAAGTCCTGGTCTGCAAAATATCTAACTCCGTAGCCCATCGGGTACAAGTGCTCATCTGGATCTGAAAAATGTGTCAGGTCCTCAAAAGTATATAACAAGTACACAAGGAATCAACATGCATAAAAGTAAAGCAGTAAACAAAAAATAGGATAACTAAACCATCTATGTGATATGCACTTGAGACATCTCTAGTGGCGCATGAGGGAGGAGAAATAAAAGAAAAAATTATCCCACCAGGCGTTAGAAAGAACTCAGGGGTACACCAGTTACACCATATACACAGTAAAAAACAGAAATTCCATACGCTCACTAAGTAGATTATCCCCTCCAAATATACTATTCGGACCATATAAGCGGTGAAGACATAATACAACGACGTCAATAAAATATAGAAAAATAGACCAACACTAACTACCAACACAAGACGTGAACTGACGTATCGATGGCCAATCAACACGCTAGTCCATGCACTTCCTCACTCAGTGATCGTCTTGAACATGTGTCAGGTCAGAAGATACCACGTACCTTCACAATATACCAAGTAAATCTATAACTCTAAGACGCGTGCACACAACTAACAAATAATAAAAACTAGGCATAATATAAACTGGACAATATAATCAAACAAGGTATACTTGCCTAGTAATAGTTTGATGCAAGAACAACGCAGGACAACAGTTACAAAGATCCCAGTAAATATAGGAGCAGAACAAACGCCTCCAAATGTTGCAATAGACATCACCAATATTTCCAAAATATAAAAAATATCTAGGATTGACTACCCATAAGTCCAATTTGAAAAACAGGGGCTAAAACGGTAATTTTGGACCAAAGTGGGTCCACATGTGGGCCACTTTTCACCGAAATGCCTGTCAGGGGTAAAGATATCTAAATGGGATAAATTATAGGTCAAGCAAATCATAAATGATGATACGAACTCAACAATATATCCAATTTTATTTTTCGGTGAGCCGGTCACAAAATCGCTCGTCAAGTATATCCGTGGGGCCCGCAAAATGGCAATTCAGTCAACTTTTTTATAATCGTCTGAAACATGGGTCACATGACCAGCGTGATATCATGGATCCGTTGGCACAAGTTTTGTGGCGATCCGACGAGCACACACAAACTAATAGTATAATTTATAAAATACTAATACAGGAACTTTTGATGGATACGGGTTAATTGCGGCACGCACACACGTCCAAATCAACTTCCGTGAAAGTTCACATGTATGGATATACCATAAGCTCATTTTGGTGCACCTGATACGCAACGAGGTGGTCCCGTTTGGCGGGGCGCTCTTCGTATCACAACTTTTTGGCTTTTAGAAAACAGGTTTTTAGTTATTTTAGAATAAGAATAATTTAACCAATATTGCAAAATAATAAAAACTAAAAGAACAGAAATAATCTTGGTTATGCTGTGAATAAGTTCTTTTAATTAGATTTTTAAAATATTAAACGAGTTGGTAGAAAATTGAACACGAACAGGGGTGGTTGGATTGATTTTTAAACTGTTTTGGAACAGTTTTCCGTCCAACTTGGGATCTATTTTTCTTCTAAACCAGTACACCAAAACTCGTACCACTTAGAGGAAATCCTAGAGGGTCATGTTGTGAGCGTGTACAAAGAAATCGATCGCAAAAAGATGTAGAGATGAGGGAGAAACAACCCCGCGAAGTTGGGTCATGGAGTAGTGCAACTGCGGACTGCTGCTGTGTGCGTTGCGCACGCGGGCGATAGATCGACACTGCTCTGGCCGCGACGGCAGTGGTCGTCGGGGTAACCTCGGGGAAAGAGGAGAGGTGAAGAGTTAGGGTTAGGGTTTAGGTCTTGGTTGTCATTATATATATATATTCGAGAGAGGTGGGGAGCGGATCCGAGCGACTACAGGATCGGGGCTGGGTAGTAGTAGGAATAGGATTTTATTTCCTTTTCTTTCTTATCTTATCTTCCTTTTTTATTTCTTTTAACAAAACAATATATATATATATATATATATATATATATATATATATATATATATATATATATATATATATATATATATATATATATATATATATATATATATATATATATAAGTTTATATGGAAATAAATTCTAGAAATATATTTGCACACAAAATAACTTCTAAAAAATTTATAATATTTTAACAAGAGATAAATAATAGTAAAACAATAGTTTTAGGGAAATAACTTTAAATAAGTATTTTATAATTAATTAAATCAATAAATTTATTTTCTAGTTAACTAAGAGAATACTCTAAAGAAATTTATCATTTAAATAAAAAAATACTTAGAATACAAAATAAAAATCAGGAGGTTTACAATCTACCGGACTTACAAGAATTTCGTCCTCAAAATTAAAACTAAAGCACGATTTTTGAAAACAAGAAAAGGCAATATGGTAGAAGTGGTCAAGTACGGAATATCGTATATCAACTTGGGAAAAAAATATAAATCATGCATTACTTCTAAGGGACGGTCTGGTCTGGTTTAAGCAAGGTGATATAGCACGAATGAGTTCCATCACATGAAGGGCTTGCACTTGGAATAATTTGAAAGGAGACATGGTAGAGAAGATGATTACACGGTATAAAGTGATATTGATAGGACAAAGGATGAACTATCACTACTTGGTTACATGAACAATCTTAAGCTATCTATGACCTAATGATCTAAAAAGGATGTTCCTCTATTCTATAACTTCTCCATAGCCACTATGGCCTACATGTGTTCTCATTGAAGTCATCTAAGTTTTAAATTCTCTAAATTTGTATCTAAGTCAAGCCAACTGTAACCTTCTCAAAAATTTAAAAAACAACATCTATTCAAATCCATTATAATCTCTTCAAATTAAAATAACCGTTGATTAAATCAAAATTCAACCTATCGTAATCCCTTATCGAATTTCAAATAATCAAAATCTAAATTTAAGTCAAATCTATATGACCTCTTCAAGATTTAAATAATCCACATCAAATTTTAAATCACGTTCCAAGCTATCATAATTTTCTCTAAAATTTAAATAACCAAACAAATCCATTCAATCAAATCTTATTCCATGTTTCAAAATTGTAAATTTTGTTGCCATCAAATTCTAAATCTAATTTTTTTTCCTCAATATTTCAAATAGGTGATTCAATAATCAAGATTTAACATCTAATTCAAATCATCAAATTGTAGAATTTTAAATTAAATCCATCTATGTTCAAGTTTTAAAATTCTATACTTATCCTCAAAATTTAAATCGATGATTCAATCTCTAATATTTAAATTTTAAATCATATGCTCAAATTATAAATATTTGGTCCATAATATTAAATTTTAAAATTTATTCCATAAGGCATTATTCTCTTAAAGTTAAATCTCCATCATCATAATTATCCTAAAAAAAATCTCAAAATTAAATGTCTTAAATCTTTCAATCTTATCTTACTTGATCATGATCTAAGATTTTTACCTTTATATAATATTTGGCTCAAGTTGACAATACAACTTCTACCCAACTTATAACTTACCAATCTTTCATAAACACAAGGCTACAAAAAAAAGTTCAATCATTCAATAGTGCTTGCTAATCCTTAAAATCTTAACACAAAATCTATCACATGTGATATGCCCTTAAATACAAAAGATAGTCATAAAGTAATGTGATTGGCCTATGGGGTATACCTAGTACTATCCTGGTATCAAACTTATATCAAGTACGAGCGTTCGTCTTTCTGAAATAGGATAAGACAAAAAACAACAATAAAGAGTTCAAAGAGGGGGTAATTGAACACAAGTACGGGGTTCAAGGGTGATCGAAGAATTTAAAAAAGAGTTGTCAAGGCAGTTGTGGATTAAAATCAATTTTTTGGTAAATTTTATTCACAAGCTCTTATCGGTATAGTTATGTAACCGACATGATATGCTCAGACTTTTCTAGAGGGCAAGTATATTAGTCTAACAAGCTCAGTCAACTATATCTCAATCCACGTAAAGTAGTCATGCGAAGAGCGAACCAAGTGCACTAGGGTTGATCAGACCATAATACGTTAATTCTAATTTAGACAATGTATTAGTGTGGGCCGCAATAATTTATATGTCATAAATAAACCCGATAAAGAATAAGCTTTGCAAAACTAGGCTGTAATAGCAACATGAGTCAAGATAGTCCAAAAAAATATAAGTATGTGAGATTAGGATGAATGAAAGTACATTAATTCAATTAATTAAGAATCTAAGACTCGTTCGGTGTTTGTGCCTCTATAGTTGCGATACTAACTTCTTGTCTAAGTCTCTAGTCGACCAAATGGGATATAGGCCTCTAAAGTTCTACAGTCTGGATAAACACTATCTTCTTATGCTAGCATATTGTTAGTGTCATTCAATTACACCTTATTAATGGGTCAAAAGGACCATAGGATACTAGGTTGTGAGGCATGCTACCCAACTTACAAGAATCGACTAATAATGTATCTGCCTTATAGGGATTCTATAAAATAGTCTTATTTTTGTAGATAAAGTAGAAACTCTTGTTAAGGTATAGGAGGGAAAAATCTTGGCACTTATTAGGGTATCCTATTGCATTATAAAACCTCATAGATAATGGTCATCTTAAGTCTTAATCATAGTGCTTATAGAATAAAAGTATTAATATTAAGAATGGAGAAGTTACTGGCTCTCAAGTGAGAGAGGATATGACCTGTATTAAGATATGTGGAACAGATTAATTGATTTAAAACTAAAGAATAATCATAAAATTATAATCTAAATGAACAACTCAAACTATCAAGTTCTAACTACTAAGCAGAAAATTTAAAATTCAGATTAACAAACTATAATCCTACCAACTATATATCCTAACATAAAAGGAATCACTTGACCTACAATTAGAAGGATAAGGTAGCACGATTTGATTTTTATCATCATTTAAGGTAAACGGTTATGGAACGAGATTACGACAGTTACGTAGAAGAATAATGAGTATGCCTCAAGGAGCAAAATAATTGGAAGAAGAAAATACTAAATAGTATTGGATTCAGCAAACGTGGTACGATTTGAAAGATGAAGAAAAAATTTAGTCATCGTACAAATAACGAGCATTAAGGTTTTAAAGAAATAAGATATGAAAGTAAATAGAGAGACTCTTGATAATATCATGGTTTCTTAAGGGAATGTGGTATGCTAGTCTCCGTGTTCGAGGTATAATCAAGAGAAATATTCTAATCATTTAGTAGGTTTTAATTGGGTAAAGAGATATGACAATTTATCTATGATTGAGGGAGGAATTAACTCAAGATGGAAAAGTATATAGATAGTTGGATGAGATGGCACGGTCGGTGACTCATGAAGACTCAAGTATGCCTCAACGACGATTACAGATTCTAGGGGATCTGCTAAGATAAAGGTAGGGTACCCCTTACTCTTACTAAGGTATTGTTTCATTCCTCCTGGTTTCCTAAGAGACGGCTCTGCTAATATCAAGACAAGAATCCTCTTATATTATCATACTATGAAAGTTAGGGTTAGTCATAATATTCAACCTTAGATTTCTATTGATTCCTTTATACTAGGGTCAAACAATATAGTCAATTTTCTAACTAACCCTAGTAGTGTCTACACTACTCTCAAGTCATTCATAAATATATCAAAGGATAATGGTTAATCAATTTACAGGCATTGGATGCTAGGGTTCATTAGGTATGCTTAACCTTTGGGAGCTGTCAATATTATAATTTATTTTTCTTAGTAGGTATGCTATCATAATTATCTTCTTACCCTAACAATAAGGATTCCTATATTCTGGCAGAAGGCTATACTCAAAGAATTATTAGGGAAATATATTAAATAGGAAGAGGTGAGGAAACAAGGATACCGATGTCAAGAGAATTAAGCGAGTACAATTTTGAAGGTCAAGAAAGGTAGGTAAGTTCAAGAATTCGGAACAAAAATAAAGAGAAAAGTCAAATATGTGGATGAGACTTATATACTCTAATCATATTTGCAAGCTTGCTCGGTACAGTAATATAACCGAGACAATATACTCTCGATCTGCATGGGCCACCACTAAAAATATTTTTGAAATAGGGGAAGACAAAAAACAATAATATACTCTCGACCTAATTTTTATTTTGTATTATAAGTATTTTTTATTTATTTAAATAATAAAAATACTTAGAATACAAAATAAAAATTAGGGAATTTGCAATGACAACGGTGCTAAATCCATAAAACCTATCACGTCCATATCACCTCTGATAGCATTTTTATTTCGAACTTATTATTTGTACTCAAAGTGTGCAGAAAGTAATTGGGTCCACTAAGATCCCCTAGCGGTACGTCCTTAACAACTAAGGTATTGTGCTACGTCTATATTACCTCTAGTACAATATATAAAACTCACACAGAGTGACGACAAAAAAAAAAGCTTTAATTTCTTGAAGGAAATTAAAAGAAACTATATTTCAGATATCATCATTACCACTACCAAAACAGGCAACAAAAAGTGGAGAAAAATAAAACAAGCACTAAATATCATAACACAGCTTTTTGATCCGCCCTCGAAGCTGGGCAAACCTACTTTAATCCTAGCTTTAACCCGTCGCTCGGCCTCTCGTGCTACAACCACGGGATCCTTCAGTTTGGCGTAGGTCTGGTGGTTCTCTTCAGGCTTTTTCAAGATATCCTCCAGGGCGGTAGAAGACTCGGCCACCTTAGTGGATTTGACGCACACAACCTCCTTCTCTTGTCAAGCCTCTTGGAGATCACCCTCTAAGGTCTTAAGCTTGGCCTGGAGTTGCAAAATCTGCTCGTTTATCTCAGCCATGGCATGGGTCACGCAATCTTCTCAAAAAAGACAGGCTTTTCCACGGTCGCTCAAATCATTATGCCTGGAGGCCAGCTTTCGAATATCCTGCTCCAAGCCATCCTTTCTCTTCACGTAGGAAGCCCTCACTTGCTCTGCAAACCTTAATAGAAAATAACATTTGTTGGCTACTGCGACCGTCATGTCAACCTGCCATGTCTGCTGCAGTTCATCCAGACGCTGCTCTACCTCGATAAGCTTCTGGCTCAGAAAGTCAGTCGTCTGCTCAAAGCCGAAAAGATTTCTCAAAAGCTTGACCTGACTCCTAGCACAGTCTTGGCCCAGAAGAAAGAATTATTTTGCCCCAGCACAGATTGAACTCCCTACTTCAGTTGCAAGTAGAAGCTCTGAATAGTGATCTTGGATGACTCTTCCACGTCGATAAAGATGGTAGAAGTCAGAGTATCGAAAATAGAAGGGGCCACCGCCGGCTAAGAATAAGGTGTCATACCACTAGACGGCCCGGGAGGTAGAACTGTAGTGGCAGAATGGCGAGATGCCTTAATTTTAGTCAGCTGCCTCCCAGTCGAAAGCAATAGCTGGACGCTGGGCAACTGGGTAATTTTGACCGCTGCAGCTTTGGCACCAGAAGATGTGCCGACATCAGGCTGTTTGGCAGCTACCTCATCCACAATAGTGGAAGCCTTCTATACTACCATCTCCTCCAGGGGTCTAGCAGGATGTTCTCCACCCCTAGTAGAGCCGGGGAAAGCTAACTTCTTCCGAACAAGCCCCCCACCTCTTTATTCTTCCATGCACTCCTCAAAGGCTACGTCCACCATCCTTAAAGGAGCAGCAAAGCCTTTAGGACCAAAATAACATGTGATCAACCGCACCAACAGAATAGAAAAGTGAAGACAAAATATCTTATCCCGTGAGAAAAGGTGAAAAAAATATACCTAGAACAGATAACAGAATTTGTGGAGCCACCCCGAAAACATCCAGGTCATCCACCAAGATATTGGGAGTAGCTGATTCCATCAACTCACCCTCGGGGACTTGTCCACCAGAATCCTCAGGAACAGGCTCCTCAATCGTGGCATCAAATTTGGGGGACGTCGTCTCTTCGTCCCGCTATCCGTAAAAGATCTTAGCAGCCGTAGACCACCGAGGATGGTCCCTTCTCCCCTGTGTCTATAAGATTTCAAAAAGACCAGAAGAAAAATGTTCATACAGAGGAGTAGTAAGAATCAAACTAAGAGATTTTATGGGTACCGCCATCGCATCTAAGGTGGGATCTGGTTCATAAACCACCAACACAAGGGGTCCTACCTTCTCACTTACGTCCTCCGCAAAAGGACTAGATTCTCTTATAGGTTATGCCTCATTAACCACCTCAACTTGCATTCGATTAGAATGAAGAGGGTGGTGAGCGACAATTTTTTTGCGCTTATGAGCACGAGGGCCATCAGAAGGAGTCCCCTTCTCAAACGTCGGGTTTGAATCAATGAGCAAAGGCTGAGCCGCACACTTGCCCTTCTTGGGCGTTCGTCGATACTTCAATGACAGAGGCACAAAAATGGTACCCACCAGATAAAACGTCCTAGGATCATAGTCATCTTGTGGTGCATTGACTGTGCAATAAAAACTTCCTATAGCAAACAGCATATTCGGTACGATGCCAACTGCCGATAACCCGAACTCAACTTGTGTTCCGACGGTAGTGTAGTAGCTCCACATACGAGCCCTATCAAAAAGATTGCCACAATACCCAAGGGAAGCACTAAAAGTATCCAGCAGGAGTTGGTTGTACCCAAATTGATGAGCAAACTGGCTGGGTAGATAGGGCTCTAAATATACGTCAGACAGATTTTAATATACCAAGTGAGAGGGACGGATAGCAAGGAGCCTCGAATAAAGTTTCGTCGACAGCAAGTGATCAACAGTCCCGCTGTCTCGATGAGTAGCATTCTTTTCTCCCTCAATGAATTCGGAGATAGTGGTAAAAAATGTCAAACACTTGAGGTAAGCAAGATCCCTCCTACAAGAGGGCACGTCCTTACGCTTCTATTTCATCCCCCGATAGCGGCGGATAGAAGCATCCCCCTCCAATATTCCTTCCTGGGTACCGGGGCGCATTAAGGACCGATGGTGTAATAAAAGCTAACCCACCAAATAGTGATAGGGTAATTCTACTATATTGAACTCTCCGATCCCTTTATGGTGCTTCACCTTTGAGGCAAAATATTGAAGGCCGCGGTTGAAGCAGCAGACCATCGCGGTAGTAACGCAAGAGGGTGGCCAAAAGCCAGTCGTACATCCGGAAGAATAAGGTTACGACTAATTCTCTCGATTGAGCCTGAACCTCTCGTAAACACGCAGCTTCCTAACCAAATCATCAATATCCTACTACCAGTGCCTTATCAGACAGCTCATAGGTATCCACAAAACAAATAGCTCAATTCCACGCTTTTGGTAGATGATTCACGAGCGGCAGACGATTCGTGATACTTCTGGATTAAAGCTGCGATAACTTTTTGGGATTGTGGCCCACGGACATAAACTCGTCCGACTCGAGCTCCTCCGAAAAAGATAGTGTGTCTAGATAGTAATATAGGAGATATCCCCTACGGACGTCTTCTCCTCCTTATACATTCTTTGACAGATGCTATGATGACACAGTATCTCCGTGTATACGGCTACGAGCTCTGGATCCTCCTTTTTGAGGTACTCCAGTTCGGGATATATTTTTCGTAAGGCACTTTCCCCAGAAAAGCCATGATATTGAATGCATCTCATGCAAGGCAAGCCCCATCTCACAGCCATGCATGAAGAAAGTCCTTGTATAGCAGTTGTACATCTCCATCAGGGCGATAAAGAGGCAACGGTTCATCTCCAGGTCATAACAGGTGTCCCTCACAACATAAAAAAGATTGGAATTTTATAATTTCCTCTCATAATGCTTCAGCACCCATCGGGTCAACCGACACCATGAGGGACTATAATGGGCCCAACCAAGAGTCCGTAATTGACTAGAAGGGTACCCTCTTTTGGCTACTTGGCAGAGGAACGTATCCATAACATACGCGTCATGGTTTGGTCCCAAGTCACTCCTGACAATGCCGGGTGCCAACCCAAGTGAAGAATAAGAAGGCGACTCCTTATGACAAGAGAAAGCCCCCTTGCTCAGATCTAGTCCGGGCTGGATGATATCAATAAGAGCCTCTCATTGTTCAGGCGTTAAGTTCCAGTTCATCTTCCTCTGGCTCATCACTACACGAAAGTCTGACAAATGCATATGATGCTCGAAAGAAGGCATTGGCATCATTGTCCCATAGTGGGTGAAGATCAAGTTCTTCTTTGACTTTCCCAAGTCAGAGATAGATGTGGTCAGCGCGTCCCTAAAAAGAAAGTATGGTTTCTTGAAAGCATAATCTTGTCTGGCAATAATTTTACCAAATTTCATCTGACTCTGAAGATAAAACTTGCTCTGGCCAGCGATCAGCTTTTGCCTCTCGGATGGGAAACTCATATCCAGTTGGACTTGCAGGGTGACAGCCAAATTCGTAAAATCATACTCAACGGGATCCGCTCAGGGTTGAGAATCAACTCCCCAGAAGGAGTAGGTGGCAAGTGCACTACAAAACATAAAAGCGGCAATTAGAACATATGCCAAAACAATAAAACAAAGAGCCATGTGCGTCATCCATACAGGGCACATAATAGATCTACGCAGGACAGGCTTTCACCGATACAATAAATCCATGGCTTACGCATGATAGGACCATGCATGACGGGCTTTTCACCCATTCGATAGGCCGTATGAAAAGTCTATGTATGTCCACATTCATGCAATAAGACTTGGGAAAATATCACCCATGTCTCTTCATCCATACTATGAGCCGTACAAAGGGTGCCACTGTAATGGAGATGGGTCATCGTCCCCAGAGGAAATCCTACCTTTGACGGGCTTTTATACATCAAAAAGAATCTTAGAGGAGCCGCCCTCGATGGCAGAATCCTTCCATTTTCCTTTGCCCTTCTTCTTTGGGACCAGAGCCTCAGTAGCTAGGCCCTTATCCTTGGCAGCCATAGAAGAAGAAGGGGCTCTGGAAGCCATGATAATCATCGGAGAAACAGATGGCAGAAGAGAGGGGAAATATAGAGAAGAAAGTGAAGAAATTTCTCTCTCCAAGATCTCCTCTTTTTATATGCAAGAGCATCACAGAACCCGAGCCGTCTCAGTCCACGTGGCAACCTAGGATAAAGAGCGACGGTTGAGTTCTTGATCCGCTATCATCAACGAGTGAACCGTCACTTCGGCGAACATGTACAAAGGTGGTTCAGAATCCCCAAAAATCTATTCGAAGATCGAGCCGAATCTTTATTTAATGCAGACTTTGACAGCCTGGCAGACTCATCCATGCGTTAGTAAGAATATGCGGCCAATGGACTTAGCAAAGCTGAGTGAGCTTCATGCGATAAGCAACCTATGCGTTCTGAAGATCTCTTTTCATGTTTTTTATTCAAAGTATTCCAAACTTATCAGTTTAAAAACTTTGAATGGGGTTAGAAGCACAAAAAATCTCAAAGGCCCCTATGCACCTCAGTCCTCATGCACCAAGAATCAAGTGACGCACAAAGTCTTGGATACATAAAGTCACCTCAGTCGAGTCAGAGAATTTATGACTCTAACAGCAATAATGACTCTGAACGCCTCGATTCTTACGCTGACAGTTGGCGTCAGTACTCACATCATCATCATGATTGCTTTTGTCCGTATATAGTTGAACAGTGCCACGTATACATAAGACGAAGGCCCCATGCGTTCCAAGCGACTCTGGTCCCAAGCGTTCCAAACTCCATGCGTTCCAGACTCCATGCATTCCAGGCCCCATGCATTCCATACGTCTATGGCCCCATGCGTTCCAGACTCCATGTTGTAGAAGCATAAAAAATGTGCTTCATATAGATAGCACAATTTTCTATAAATAAACCCAACGGTAGAAAGATTGCACACTTTCTATTTGTTTGGCGCACTTTCTTAATGTTACAAAATCTTGCACACAAACGATATTCCTTCTCACAGTATTTAATACAATATAATGGCAGGTGACAGATGCAGAAACCATAGAGTCAGAAGTCATCATTACAGCTATGTTGTGGCACGTAGACCCAGGTTATCGTTTAGCAACCCAGTCGATGTGATAACTTCTTTAAAAATGTACCGTAGTGCCAATACTTTCAAAAGTGTACTGTAGTGCAAAATTCTTCAAAAATGTGCCATAGTGACAATCTCTTCAAAAGTATGTCGATGTGCCAATATCTTCAAAAGTGCGTCGTAGTGCCAATACATTCAAAAGTGCGTCGTAGTGCCAACTGCTTCAAAAATGTGCCACGGTGCCTATCTTACCAAGAATGTGCCAGTCTCCAGACGACTTTTAAAGTGCGCATATTATCCTAACCGATAGTGAGCAGTTATGAGTACGAGTCTTACATGTCGTACTTCTCGTAAAAAGTGTACAAATAACTATTCCAATGACCTATGCTTTTCACGTATAGGAAGCTACGTGTCAAGTAGGAGTAAGTTTTGCACCCACTCATTCAAAACGTGGAGTGTCAGTCCACCAAAAGTGCGCGCACAATGGTAAAATAATGTTGACTATCCAAAGTACGCACATACTATCATAATTGTTCCTAAACTCTATAAATACAACTGGACAGAGAGGAGCACACACAGACAGATAAAGAAAGGGGCTAGAATTTTCAAGTCTGAGAAATTCAAGAATAGAGTGAGAGATATAGAAGCTTCACGTGTCGTTGTTGCCAAAGGTTTTCTATTGTTCAACTCTCCAAGTAGTTCACAACAGTCCCTATATTTATTTGTCGTCGTGTGCATTTCTTCGCCGTCGAGTGGTCCAAGGAGTAAAGTAACCGTCTACAGAACAGATCTCTATAACTATACTTTCTCAAAATCAATTATACTTAGATTCCTATTTCGGATCCCTTGTACTTTTCTTTATTTTCAATAGTTTGTAACAAAAAATTTCGTATAAACTTTTTCTTGCAAACAAGATGGCAACTCTGCTCGGGACTTTTTCTCCTCTAACGAGAAGGTGATAGCTCAACTCAATATTGTTTCGGTCGGCTTGACGCAGAAGACCTTGGTCGTAAAGTTCGACCAACTGGGATATAAAGAAATACTCCACTCTAGGGTAGTGTTCAAATCAAGGGAAACTCGCAAAGTGCGGGTGCCCAAGCCTCGCCATGTATATCCCGAAGTTGCTGCCAACAAGAAAAAAAGCATTCTGGTTGACGAGAGTTCCCATATCAATTTTGTTTTGATCAATGACTTAGTGGATAATACCTTTGCATTAAACAAGGGGTACAATTTACGCAACTCGTACAATTTTGAGCAAAGGGTGATCCACACCCAAGCTTCTCAATCTCTTGTATTAAACAAGGGATATAATTCGCGCAACCCACATAATTTTAAGCAAAGGGTGATCCACACCCAAGATTCTGAATCCCTTACGTTAAACAAGGGATACAATGCGAGCAACTCACGTAATTTTAAGCAAATGGTGATCCACACCCAAGCTTCTCTGCCCGCACATATTTATTGTAATATGTGAGACAAGCAAGGTATCACTACCATATTTCTAGAATAGGGGTATTTTTATTATTTTGCATTATTATAAATATTATGTTTATATTTTATTTAATATATAATATGTACGATATATATTATAACTAGTATTATTATTGGTTAATAGATTAGAGTATTTAATTAGACTTGACATTAGTGGATCTAACTAGACTTGACTTGACCCATTGATTCAATTAAATAGTTAGTCTTGGTTTGACCCATTAGTTTAGAAGAATGTGTTAGTTATTGAGTTTAGACTATTTGACTTGAGTCATTAGTCAGTCATGACTAGATTAAGTCTATTAAACCTATTTAGACTTAAGAATAGAATATTCTTTTATAAGAATTATTATATCCTATTCATGAGAGAATGAAAGAGGCCTTTGAGTCAATTCAAATATTCCTCAACCTAACCCTAATCCTATTAGGAGGCTATATAAGCCTCTTTATTCATGAATAGACTCCATTATTTTCCTAATTAATTTATTCCCAAATTAGGAAGCAAATCGTAATCCTTTCCGTACCAAATCCACCCTCATTCCTTCATTCCTAACCCATTCTAAAGAGCTTACAGAAGCAAAGGGAAGCTTTGGTGTAGAGCTTGCTTGAAGAAGGTGTTCATCCATCTCCTTGTGTCCCCTTGGTGTATTATATTATGAATCCATCTCCCAATAGGTAAAACTCTTGTTCCCTTTGTCATTTTAGATTTAAATGGTAAAATAGACCCCTAGTGACCTTTCCTTGGCTAAGGGCTACCCATAGGAACAAGAACTAGGTTCATAGGAGACCCATGAAAAAAGTGATGGTGACTTTTGTGGCCAAATTAGAAAAAATTCAAATTTGGACCACTAGGTATTTGTAGATATGTTTCATAGAGAGTTTTAGGTTAGGAAGCATGTTTTAAGAGTGTTGGCATATCCACAATTGGATACGGGAAGACCGTATCGCGATACGTCATGATACGGGAGTGTAGATTGGGTATTTTCCTTGGTATTATGTTCCAATAGACTAATATCCTTAAGTTGTATTAGAATAGTTATTTAGATAATCATTCATATTGTATTTGGCATTTTAGATGTGTTCTTGGTGTTAGGAGTGGTGGTATCAAGGTTGGGAGTGAGTATCATAAGCGTATCATAAGTAGATGTGAGTATCTTGAGTGAGCACAACAAGTGTTTGGTGCTTGGTCTAGTGCTAGTGTAATGGAGAGTATTGTGTATATATATGTATATAATTATATATGTGTTAGTGTCATGTATAGGAGTGTGTGTGTGTGTGTGTGTGTGTGTGTGTGTGTGTGAATTTTGCTTGTGTGGTATTTGGAGTGTATGAATGAGAGAGGGTAGTGTCAGGTAGAGCAGCACTAGCAGTAGAAATAATTGCAACAGCAGCTGTAGCATATGAGAGCAGCATCAGCACAAGCACAGCAATAGACAGGGGGCTTCAAAGCTTGCTGCATTATAAAACTCCTTAGCCCTGCTCTGAAGATAGAGCTTTGAACAGCAGCAACAGCATATGAAGAATCAGCATCAGCAGTATTAAGAGCAACAATATCAGCAAGTAGGTACAAGGGGTTGGGTTATGTTGTCGGTGTAACTGTGTATACATGTGGATTAGAGTGTAGGTAGGCTGCATTGGTTATGTGGATATTTAGAGTGTATCATCAAGTATGTGTGACAATAAGAGTATTAGTAGAGGGTTAGGTGTATCAAGGTCCTGTGGGGTGAGGTATTGGATACTCAAAGTACTATAATTTAGTGTTATGTGTATTGTGATACAAGAGTATCAGTTTCTTTTAGGGGTAATATAGTAGCAGACAAGGGATGTAGGAAATGATGCTTGGGTTATGACCAGGTTACAGTGGTGTTGGTATTGCTCGAGTGGTTAGGTATTGGTGCAGGTATGGAAAGGAGTTGACTGGTACTGGAGTATCAGGGAGAGGAGAGCTCTTGGTTTAACTGGACATGACTATGATACAATAAGTAGACACTGATGTGCTCTTGATGGATTCGAGCACACGTTTAGGTTATGTTTACATTGAGTATGGAGATGGGCAGTCTCAGTGTGATACTTAGCAATGGCAACTGTATCAGTATAATATTTGGCAATGGACTGAAGCTCGAGTGTTGGGGGTTCATGTTCAGATCAGAGAGCTATGTGTGTGTGTATCATATGGTACAGGTAGTAGTAGATAGGAGCAAGGGATGTCCTTATGTACGTATACATGTGTTATAACTATATATGTGTGTAAATATGGTTGTATAGTTGTTAGTGTATGTGATGGGGTATTAGTGAGGGGTTTGGGTGAGCTTTGTGTGTGTTAGTAAAGAGTGGATTGTGTGTTATTGGTGGTAGTGTAGGAGCTGCTGTGATGTGGTGTTAATTATTGGTGAAGTATTGGATTGTGGGGGGGGGGGGTAGTGAGGATTGGTTGAAGATTGTTAGGGTCTGTGCACAGGCAAGCTTGAAGAAGGTTTGGTATATGAAGTTGCTCGGGTAGCAAAAAATAAGGAAGCAACAACAACTGCTATCAAATAGCAGCAGCAAGTAAGTGTCTCGGGCATAGTTTAGAGTGTCAGACCAGTGTAGGTTAGCCCAATTGTTTGAAGTATCAGATAACGGAGACTGGTAGCTTATAACAGCAGTATAATTAGGGGGAGTATGATATATGTAATGAGTGTTGTGATCAGATGCTAGATATAGGCAACAACAACATTAGAAATGAGAGCAGCAGCAGGTCAAGAGGGAGTGGCTTTGATGTCGGTTAGCATATATATATAAATACATATGTATGAGTTAAGTTAGTATATAGATAAGTTATCATTAGTAGGGTTAGTTGGCAATTAGAGTGTATTGATGGATTAGTTAGTTAAGTTATATGTTAGACCATTAGTTATCAATTAGTAGTTGGGTATGGATAACAGTTAGCTGGCTAGTATTGCTATCATTTACTATAAGTTGATATAAGTTAGTACATATCAGTAGTTAATTAAGTGTGTATTTGAATTGGTGCGTGGGAGTACCTGTGTATGTAATGCAAATGAATATATATTGTCAAGTTTTATATATATATATATATATATATATATATATATATATATATATATATATATATATATATATATATATATATATATATATGTGTGTGTGTGTGTGTGTGTGTGTGTGTGTGTGTGTGTGTGTATGTGAGGTTCATAAGTGGATTGTGGTACCATAGTACCCTTGTGTCATAAGTAGTATGTGATATATATATATATATATATATATAATATTATTTATGTAGTTATGAATATGATAATATATATTAGTATATATTGATACTTATTTACCTATGTTGTATATATTTTTTGATACTTGGATGTTGGTATACATATGAGGTATAGAAGTATTGACAAGGTAAGGGTTGAGATAGATGATATTAGGTTATATATTATAATAAGTATTTTGATACTTATAGATTAGTGTATTTCTAGTATTTTAATATCCAGTATATCCATAACTTGGGATTGACCTAGGTTTGACCTAGTATTGACTAGTGTTGACTAGTTCGACTCTAAAAGTTAACTCAATGGGTAGTTTGAACTTAGAATCAAGATGTGAACCTAGTTTGACCTAGTTTAACTAGACTTGACCTAGAAACATGGTTTTAACTTATTTTAGACTTATTTATGATTCAGAAATATCTTTAACATGATAAATCATATATATATGTCACTTGGACTCTAGTTTAGACCGATTTGGGATTCTTTGCTCTTGACCACAGACGAGTACGTTCTCTGATAGTTTCTATTATTTGATAATTACTATATTTCAAGTATTTAGAAATGTTACATCTAATTCTTGATACTATGGTATACGGACTGGTATATAGCTTAGATCTTCAGTCATGAGATGTTACAATGATTATCGTATTGACAGCGTACATGATATTAACATTAAATATCGTATATGGTATTATTATTGGACATTGATCATGTATCGTAATGTGTCATGGTTGGATCCACTATACTAGTTGGGGGCGGAGAAAATATTGGTAAGAGATGTGATCATATACCTATCGTACAAGTGTAAACATTGTTAGTGTTAATCATACACCTCACGTATGATTTGTGATGCACTTCTTCCTTTTTCTTTTTTAGGCACTAATAGACTCTCAATGGTCGCGGGAGGAAGATGAGAAAGCAGTGATTCACAAGCAATGACTTGAGCAACAAAGAGCCAGGATATTTAGCTATCGTACAAGTTTCCAAGCCGATCACATATCAAAACTAGTATTTTAAACACTTAGAATAGTTGTAGTTCTTCATATTCAGTTTTATAGATTACATTGCCTTGTATATGATATTATAGATCCTTCCTCTTTTATTTCATATATGCATTGGTTATACCATATTATTTATATTGCATGTTCTCTTTAATACTTGTTATTGCATTAGTTTATTGTTTTCTTATTTTATATAGCATCCACTATTTACTGTTTTATAGTCTTTGTCAATTAATTAGAACTGTTTTGGATTATACTTTGCTCCATCTTGACTGGATATATTTTTAGATGACTTGGAGGACCGTTGTTCCATCATTTCAGACCATAGGAGGTAGTAGACGCAGAGGCCTGACCAGCGTTAGAGGTTACCGTAGTTATCTTTATTATTATTGTACTGGATTTATCTCCAGCTCTTAGATACATTTGAGATATTATCATTCCTAGACTTATGTAGTATTGTTAGACTTATTATTGGATATTGATATTGTAGGCCATTGGTATTATGATCTTGTGACTTTATTTTGTATTATCATATCGTGCCATTTTTTCCTCTTAGATTATTGTAATTGTGTATTCATATTATATTGTTATATCATTGTCTCTTTATGGAGTTGGATATTGCGAGATTGTTAGTTATAGATAATTGACATAAATAGTATTCTATCATCGATGCTACGGCGTAGGCTGGACGTACCCACGTACTCGTGCCCTCGATCATCTGGGTGCGGGTCATGACACAAGCCATGGACACCACTGTCCAAACCAACAAGCACACAAATAAAGTCTTGGTCAGGAAGAATCATTCTTCTGATATCATGATTACGCGCACAGTGGATGACAATTTATGCTCCCCTCGTCAGAAGCCTATTATTAGTACGCCAAGCCAAGACCTTCGTGCAAAATTAAATGTATGTAAACAAACTGCGTCAACTCTGTCTGTGCCACAAAAAATGCGCCAAGCAGGATCAATCTCTTCATAACATGTAGATTATGTGCATGTACACAAGAGAACTGCTAGTAACAACTTTCTCTCCTCCCTGAAGGAAAAAAAAATAAGATATGACGAATCACTTGCCAATCAAGCCTACACATCACTCTATACACAGGGGACCAAAAATGTGCAAAGAAGATTGAATATATCTCATGTAAAGAGGCAGAGTCTGCCCTCTTCCTCCTCTTCTATTCTCCCTTTCGATTTACGTGAGCTTATTGTACAAAAGGGTAAAAAAAGGGACCCTTCTGACATTACAACGGTATTTTCTAATAAACATCGTTGCAATTATCATAGATTTATAATCAAATGTTGTTGTGCATCAATAAAGCGGTCTATGTTTGACTGATTTACTTACACTATGTCTCCTAAATCTCGATATACAAAGCAAGTTGACAACCAGGAGCATGATGATGAACCGCTCTTTGCTTCAGCATACATGGCTTTGCAGCATCCCCGTGGTAGGAGACAATCAAGAATAAGTTCTTCAAGAACACCCAGCCAGAGGAGATTTGACCAACTCGTCGACTCCTTTGAAGGAGTATACCAAAATACTCATTCTCGAAGACGGGAGCTCGTTCGTCACGAGAATTTCCATTACGCAAAATTCGAGGCTAGTTGTAGCAATTCTCTTGATTCTGAAATTGACAATGTAGACTCCAACTACACGGTTCTTTCTACCAATCCCTTTATCGTACACAGGGATGTTAGCATTTATGCCATCGGTGATGAACAAGATGCTTCTCCATCAGAAGCCACTGAACAATGCCTCAACTCATTAGAGGCCGCTCTCAGGGACATGCACACCATGATGCAAAATATACATCAAATGATGATAGTCCAATATTCTGCTACACCAGCACCTGTCCAAGTGGCTTCATTCACACCTGCACAACCTAGTCCTGGAATAACACCTTTGTAGGATAACACAAATCCAGAAGCTATCATAAACCAATAGTCAGCAGCGTCAACACTTAATCCTCTAAATATTGGGGGTGGATCTCTGCCGGTGATGATACCTATTCAACTAGGATTTTATCACTCTGCCGCATCACTCCGAACCGAAGATTCTCTCAAAGCAATCCGAGAATTGCATACATAAGTTGATATTTTATAGAAAAAAGACCAACTCTGCAAGTTGGGGGTGAAACAGCCTTATCCTCCATATTGGCATAATGTTTTATTCCCTCCAAAATATAAATCCCAATTAATAGTCTTATTTGAAGGCAGGACGTCACCGAGCCAATATATCAATTACTTCAATGTGATAATGGCTCATCTGCAGAAAGAGGATGCTTTCCTTACCAATTTATTCATGGGATGCTTGGCCAGCATAGCATATGATTAGTATCACAATTTACCTGATAACTGCATATTCTCGTTTGATGACATAAAGTATTATTTTCTCTCATGCTTCTACGAGGGAGACATGGATATGATGTATTCACTCATCGATATCAAAAAAAATGGGAAGGAATCCACTCATGAATTCATGGAGCGTTTCAGGCAGGCAACTATGAAGTTACCCCCCGGTATTCCAGACTCCGCATTCATTGATACTTGCAAAAAGAACCTACTGCCTATAGTAGGGCTCGGGACAGGTCCAACTCAATTTTAAGACTGGACAACGTTCATTATCGGGGCCGAAGCTGCTGAAGGTAAAGCAAAGATAGCATGTAATTTGGGATTACAAATGACCTATACTGAAGGGAAGCTCCCCTCCAATAGTGTGAATAATCGCAACAGCAAAGAAAAGGAGGCCTTGGCGATAAATCTGTCAAAGTGACCTATCTCTCCTCCAATACAAAAGTCTCCAGAGTCTTCCAAGTCCAAGGAAGAATATTCCTTTGACGAGAGCGATATCCACAACATTTTTGAATGCTTATAAAAAAGCAACAAGTTGCAGTTGCCTGACATCAAGTTACCAAATAAGGCTGGTAAAACAGACTACTCAAAATACTGCTTATACCACCGATATATACATCACCCTACCAAGGCTTGTTATGTCTTGAAAAGTAAGATACAATGGTTGATAGATGTTAATGCTATCACCCTTCACAATAAAGAGAAGACAGTCACTGCGAATATGGTGTCTCTTCAATTCAGCGACTTTCCAGTACAAGAAGTCACTAACGACGTCGCCTAATACCTCGAGCTATGATGTAAGTAGTAAATCTTTTGCCTCCTAGAAATCAAATAGAAGAATTGGTACCTCTTACCATAGATCATGGTGAGATTATGTGGATTCATCCAACCTACTGCCAGATTGGAACTAGGGAGCAGTATCTTCCAATTTAAAATCCAAGAAGGGTAAGAAGTATAAATCATACAATATGATTTCTTCGGATCCTCATTCAGACGAAAATCAGGACCATCATCAGGAAGATGTATCTCTTGAGATCATATTTCAAAATCTTAAAATTGCCCCCACCAAGTTCTGCTCGTAAGCTTTGCTTAACGCACCGACAATGGTACATGATTGGCAGCGTTTCGCTATATAAGGCACAACAAATCTTTAATTCTTATGAAGGTGTTCCTACACAAATTCGTCCTCCTCCTTTTGTAACCATTAGAGCATCAACCTCAACTCATATTCTTGAGGAGGA
Source organism: Iris macrosiphon (assembly GCA_036927795.1). Classification (NCBI taxonomy): domain Eukaryota; kingdom Viridiplantae; phylum Streptophyta; class Magnoliopsida; order Asparagales; family Iridaceae; genus Iris; species Iris macrosiphon. Next base: position 102,995,902 of record JAYESA010000014.1, on the reverse strand, counting down.
TCGTCCCTAATTTCACCATTATATGCAATAATCTGTACGTATAATGCAGATCATGGGGTATGACTTCCAGAAAGTTGAAGGTTTAAACTTTGTCAAGGGATAATGTATTCCAAGGATATTCCAATAAATTTCGTAGTGGATTGGTTTACGATAAAACTAGCCCACAAACTCGCCCCAAGCAATATAAAAATAAACTTAAGTCCTGTAACATGGTACTTCTTTCTCCAATGCCCGGAGAAGAAGCCATAACCGGTACCAGGTCCGGCAAGGATTATCATAAAACCTACGAATCTGTTCCGAAAGATGTTTTTGACACTCTTCCTACTTCGTCGACTCCTGTTGCTCCGGTCATAACTGAAATTGGTCCTTCGAAGCCTACTATGGCAGATAAAGGGAAGCAAAAGGAAGTGCACTTTGACAAATCACTAAAGAAGAATGTAACACAAGGACTTGAAAAGCCCTACAATTTTAACATATTGCCACAACTGGCCAATACCCCAACCCAATTCTCCATATTTGAGTTGCTTCGTTTGTCGAAGAAGACTCATGAAGCTTTGAGCGAAGCTCTGATACATGCAGACTTATGCTTAGCTCAACTCAAGACTCCTGATGAAGAGCCATTAGCGTGTTCTCAATGCCACAACATGATCGAGAAGATTCCTAACATCACCTTCATGCAAGATAATATTCTACTAAAAGATAATCAGCATGAAAACCCTTTGTATTATACCGGTTACATTGAATCTATTAAGGTGAACCGGATTCACATTGACCCTATTTCTTTACTCAGTATCATTCCTAAAAGTCTACTAAGAGGATTGAAGATACCGATGCATAACCTGTCTGCTACCAGTACTACCATTCTAGGCTTCAATATTTTGCTGGGACGGCCATGAATACACAAGCATAAAATTGTACCCTCCATCCTACATCAATGCTTCAAATATGTGAACAGTAGAGGAGAGGTCAAAAATGAGGTAGCTGACTAAAGCCTTTCAAAGGTTTCGAAGCCTATTTTGTTGACTCTGTGCTCTATACACCGGAGTATATGAAATAAAAATTTAATCAAGCTATTTTTGAAGCTAAAAATACTCCAAAAAAAGAGCCTCTAAAAATTTGAGTCAAAGGACGTACTACTCGTCCAACTCCTTCAAAGCCTCTCGGCATCGACCTGCATAAGTCATCTACATTGGACATCAACCTTCAATGCAATGAACAGCCAACACTGGAGAATGAGCCCCTTGTTATCGACCTTCATTGTAACAAGCAATCAATATCAGTAAATTAACCCCTAGTTATCAATCTTGCCAAGCCTCCTGTCAAGATTGAAGATTCTATCGACTATGTGGAAGATAAAGAAATCTTATATTTCATAAATAAAGAAGACACTACTTTACACTACATTGATATTGAACCCTTTGCTAAAAAATTCTTAGAGGCTCGTCGCCTCTACGAACCTCTATCGATACCCGTGGCATCTCCATTCCAATATAGTTTGTCATATGAACCATATGAGAAGGCATACTTTATAGTCCCGGTAAGACAAGAAAAGCAACGTCAGATAATTTTTGGCAAAGCCAGAAACAAATGAGTCACGCAGACTAATGGTACTAACGAGGATATGGGAAAGATACAAAAGTATCATTATAGCCAACCAGCCAAAAATATTATACAAGGGATGGACTTAACTTAAAATCTGGTTTGGGACTAAATTATGGAAAAGGTAGACGGACTCCTATACGCTACCTCTCTCCAAAAGGCAAGCTGAAAATATACTACCAACGGACTGGTCACGGTTTGGGATATGTTATACCACCAACAAGTCCTGAAAGATCAGAATCGGAAGAAGAGACGTATTATCATTCCTCTGACTCATCATTTTAGGATTCTAACGAAAGCATGGGTGACGTATTCAAACACGCTTTCTTTGTAAATATGATGTCAACTACCCCAGATGATAAAGATGTTGACCTATTGGAACCATTCGAGAATGATCCATGGGCACAAAAAATGGATACTCAATGGGAACTTCGATTTGAGCAACATGAACCACTTACAGAGGATGAAATAGTCCAAATTGATGTAGGAGAAGAATCTTCCCCAAGATCAATTTTTATTAGCAAAAGTCTCCCTGAAGAAAATCAACATGCTTTACTCCGGCTAATAAAGGAGTATATTGATTTCTTCGCCTGGAGTTACGAGGATATGCTTGGCCTTGATCCTCAAATAGCCACACACAAGCTCAATATTCTTTCAAATGTTAAACCAGTAAAATAACAACAATGGCAATTTCGTCCAGATATGATGGATAAAATTAAAGTAGAAGTCAATAAACTCATAGCATAGGACTTCGTTCGAGAAGAGCAATACCCCAACTGGGTAGCCAATGTCGTTCTAGTTAAAAAAAAAATTGGAAAGGTCCGGGTCTGCGTAGATTATCGAGATCTGAACTCGACCTGTCCAAAAGATAAATGTTCTTTTTCATCACAGATGTCATGATCGACAATACATGTGGCTTTGAATGTATGTCCTTCATGGATGGATTCTCAGGGTATAATCAAATTAAGATATTATCTAATGACGAAAAATATACATCTTTCTGTACACCATTGGGAGTTTATTGTTATACAGGCATGCCCTTCAGCTTGAAAAATACGGGTGCAACGTATCAACGAGCCATGCGTATAATTTTTCAAAAGCATTTATGAAAAATGGTAGAATTCTATGTGGATGACATCGCTGTCAAGAGTCGCTACAAAGATGATCACCTTTAAGATTTGAAGACTGTCTTCGAATTAATGTGCCATCACCAATTGATAATAAATCCAACTAAATCCTTTGTAGGAGTCTCTAGTGGCAAGTTCCTTGGATTTGTTATAACTTCCAAAGGTATTCACATTGACCCAGGTAAAATCAAAGTTATCCTTGAAATGCAGCCTCCGTATAATCTCAAAGAACTTCGTGGTCTGCAAGACCGTCTAGCATACATTAGGAGATTCATCTCCAATCTCTCGAGATGATGCCGACCCTTCACTCAGTTAATGAAGAAAGGCATATCCTTTATCTAGAATAAAGTATGTGAGCAAGCATTAGATGACATCAAACGATATCTAACAAATTTGTCGGTGCTGGTGTCTCCGATTGTAGAAAAACCCTTTTTGTTGTATCTTTAAGCAATGGATCACTCTTTAGGAGCTCTTCTTGCACATAAGAGTAATAATTGCCATGAATATGCAATCTATTATCTCAGTCGCATTATGGTCGACGTTGAACATCGATACAATCTGGTAGAAAAAGAATATCTCACTTTGATATTTTTTATTCAGAAGATACGATATTACGTGTCAGGTCAAACCTTTCATGTCATATCCAGAGTAAATCCCCTCCGAGTATTGATGACCAAGCCGAGCACACTCAATTCTCGATTAACTACATGGGCAATACTGTTATCGCCTTATAACATGGTATATGTCCCATAAAAAACAGTGAAGGGTCAAGCGCTAGCTGATTTTCTGGCAGCTCATCCTGGACCAATAACTTTTAAACTATATGATGACATCCCAGATGAATCTTAGAGTCTAATATGGCAATGGGAGATGACACATGGCAATTATTCTTTGACGATGCTTCAAGAATAGGACCCAAAGGTAACATAGTAGCTGGGGTTGGCATAGTCCTAGTATCTCCTGGCAAACTACTCATTCATCTATCATAATCTCTCAGTGAACAATATTCCAATATTATGGCAGAATATAATGCTCTACTCATCGGACTCCAATTAGCTAAAGAATTGGACATATAATATGTTGAAGCCTATAGAGATTCCAAGCTGATAGTCAATCAGATCAGGAGAGAGTATGAGGTTCGGCATGAACATCTCATCCCTAATCATCAAGCGACAATCGAACTGGACTTTACTTTCAAAGGATTTTTTATCGAATATATGCCTCGGTTACAGAATATGAAAGAATATGCTTTGGCTGTAGCCTAGCAGTATCATTGGCCATTCCCCTAAAGAGACGACACTCAATTATGATAACAGGACGAGAGTTGTTCTGTACAAAAAATAACTTTCACATTGAATAGAGTTACATCATAACTTCAAACTCCATGGATAAAGATTGGAGAGACCCTTTTATAGACTACGCTGCTTACGGGATTCTTCTAGAAGATATGAAAGAAGCAACTTCTATTAAAAGATGCTCACTTTGATTCTATTATGACGCCTCATTGTAGCCATCACTTTTCAGGATAGGGGTTTTTATGTACTTGGTATTATATTTATTGATTTTAATAATAATTAGTATGGTTGTTGATATATAATTAATTCATATAGAGGATGGTGCATGATTAGCCCCTTAGTTAGACTAGTTGCTAATGAACCCAACTAGACTAGAACACAACTAGACTTGTCATGACCAATCGAGTAAACCAATAAATTAGTCTTGGTTAACTAGTTAAATTAGAGGGAACAAATAGAATACCTAATTCATTTAAAATTAAAAACTTCATTAGTTAAATTCCTCAATAGCCAAACTCTTTATAACAAATCTTGGAGGACATTTTAGACTTTTTAAACCAACTAACCCTAACCTAGATGTGGTTGGCCCTATGTAGGAGGAGGGAACCCTCCTCTTCTTCAGTAGTTGTTCATGAAGAAACCCTAAGTTGAGTTCTTCCCCCCAAGCATTCATTCATCCACTAAATTCCTCCAAATAAATCCCAATCCCTCTTATTTTCATCCCCAAGGAGAGCTAAAAATTTAAAGGTTGCAAGAGGTTGAGGAAGAGGAGTATGGCAAGGAATTGGTGTTCATTCCTCACTCTTGTGCTCATTGAAGGAACTACATTAGAAATCCATCTTCCAATAGGTAAAAATCCAATTTCCCCTTGTTATTTAAGATTTAAATGGTGTAATAAACCCATAAAAATCCTTCATTGCTTTAAGCCTACCCATAGGAAGAAGAACTAGGTCCATAGGAGGCCTATGGAGGAAGTTACATTAGATTTTGTGTCAATTTGGAGAAAACTCTGAGGTAGCACATCAAGTGTTTGATGAAATACCTAATGGGTCATTCTTCACTATTTTATATTACTTATTGGTATTTTGGATGTGTCATGAGAATTTGGTTGTGTTTGGAAGTAATTTGACTGAGCATCACATTAGTATCAAGGTGTGATACCCATGTGTGATTTGATGCACACCAAGTGTTTTTTAGAATGGTATAGGTTTGTGTGTGTGTCTAATTATTAGTTTCATACACATTTGATATGTTGTATTCAAATATATGCCTAGTATCATATAGATATAAATATATGTTATATGTATATATGTAAACTATATATAGATGTATATTTATATCAGTAAATATATGTGTATTTACATATAAGTGTGGGTGTGTGGGTGTCTATACTGTATGTAGGAAAAACTATCAGTTTTTGTTACATAGTGTCTCATTGTGTGTGTGAGTTTATGTATGTATGTTCACTGTGTGTATTGTATTGAGGGATTGTTGTACACCACAGTGTCAAACTGTAGTGAATTAAAGAGGGGAAGCTCAGTGAGTAGGTGATGCAGTCCTGCAGGGAAGTATATCACCATCAGCAATGCAAGAAAGTGTAATACGTACTGCATTATTGCACAGAGGCTCGGGTAAGTAATTACCTGGGTGCTTGATGCAGTTCAGATAGAGAGGGGATCAAGAAGAGGTATGTACTAGTGTGTTTTGTGTGTGATTCTTAGTGAGTTGTGCAATAGAGAGTGTGTAAGGGTGTTAAGGATTTTATTATGGTGTAACTGCAGTGAGGTTCATAGGAGTAGCAGTACATAGATGCAGTAGCAGCTATGTGGAAGCAGTAAAGGAGGGTGTAGGCAATAGCAAGTGTGAGAGGTAAGTTGTGGTGCAGGTTGCCATCTCCTATTGGAGATGGTTCAACAGCAGCAAGGGCAGTAAGTAAGGTATCAGTTTTGGGGGTGTGGGTATCAAGGAATGTACTGATACTTGGGAGTATCAGTGAGTGGACTCGAGTGTTAACAGTTGGGGGTATATTAGTATAGGTATTGGGTTAGTGTTAAGTTTGTATAGTAGTGTCTTGGTTTGTGCAGTGGGTATGTATAGATGTGTAGGTATTAGGTGCAGTATTTACAGTGGTGTTGGTTTATGCAGTGGGTATGTGTGGATGTGTAGGTATTAGGTGTAGTATTTACAGTGGTGTTAGTTTGCTATGGGGGTATTGGCAGTAGGTAAGTGGTGCAGGTGTGTGCAATAATGCACAGGCCTGGGAGACCAGTGTGCAGTTAGGTTGGAGAGGGGAAAACTTTGTGTGTTGCTAGATACACTTGTTACCACACTTGAATGAGGTACACCTGAGTAGTAGGCTATTGCAAAGTGGGGGGGGGGGAATTAAGGTAATCTAGTGTGGTATACTTGATAGCATCAAGATACTTAGATGTTGTAAGATACTAGATATCTAGTATATAGATATTAAGATATAGTTAAGGTATAGGTAGATACCTAGTGAACTAAGGTATTAGTTATACATCAAGGTGTTTGCAAGGGTAGGTATATGCCTAACCTAGCAAGTAAAGATAGTGATTTGAAGTATGGTGTTAGTGTTAGTATTCAAGTATCAGTCAGTTGTGTATACCTGGATGTAGTTAACTTAGTAAGTTATGGTGTTAAGGTATTAAGGAGTGTGACAAGATATGTTGAGATAATATATATATATATATATATATATATATATATATATATATATATATATATATATATATATATATTATAAGTAGTATATTGTATTAAGGTATATAAACTAGAAAATGACCGAGAAACATAGGTATAACCTAGTTTGACCAAAGTGTTGACTAGTTTGACCCTAAAAATCAACCATTTAGCTAGTTTGACTATAATGACCTAGAAATGACCTAGAATAACCATTTTAACTTATTTTAAACTTGTTTATCCCTTTATTACATCCAGCGGCATGATATTTTTTATATAGGTCTGTGTGACACCAGTTCGGATACCGTTTTATGTTATTTGCTCAGGACCTCAGGCGAGTATATTTCTCTGTTAGTTTTCAGAACTTGATAGTGTATATATCACATATTCTAGATATATTTTACTTGATTATGACACCATGATTACACGGGCTGGTATTATATGGATCGAGTCAGGAGATGTTATTTATTTAACGCGTGCATTAGGTACTCCTTACACATGTACTTTATCGTGTGCATCAGGTACTTCTTGTGCTCGTATTTATTCGTGTGCTCCTTGTACTCATATTATATTCATGTGCATAACTTGTCATGATTTTATCCATTAATATTAGTCGGGGCGGGGGTAGGAGTTGATTATGTGATCAAATATTTAGCGTATTCATGTACATGCCAATTATACGATATACGTATAATTGAGTTACCATAGTATAGACTTGTGTAACCCAAACCGATCACATAATAAACTTGTACGCTAAATCACTTAGAAAGTACTACCAGTTATCTTATTTATAGTTCACACCATATTTCTTGTATTTACTTTTCCAGTTGTCCTTCGTATTTATCTACTTATTCTCGTTATGCTTCCATTTTATAGTACCTGTGCATCTTGTATTATTTTCTATTATTGTTATATATTCTCTACCATGTATATGAAACTGCTTTCAGATTATTATACTTCTCTCCAATCCTAATTGAATATATTTTTTTAGACGACTATTTAGAGTACTGGTGTCCTACCTACTACGGCCCGCAGGACGGAGAGCCAGCTGAGGTAGTACCCTTAGCCCAGGACGATCCGGTACCAGTTATCGAAGAGACACACCTAGCTATAGCAGACCCTTAGCTAGTATCTATTTATTTGTACAGGATATGTCTCCAGCATTAGACTATGGAATGTTATTTACATTAAGACCATTTATATTTATTGTAAGATTCTAGACTTGTTATTGTTATGACTTATGATTTCTCTTCTGTTTATGATATCTGCCATTATTTGTCTCTAGTTTGGTGATTGAGTATTGATATTATATATCTTCATCTTGTCCTCCTTATGGAGTTAGAGTTACCATGACAGGTTATATATATATATATATATATATATATATATATATATATATATATATATTGCTTGAGGTTGTTAGATAGTATTGTGGACATTTACAGCGTTCTACCGCCGATGCCGCAACATAGGCTGGACGTACCCACTACTCATGCCCAATTTTCGGGTACGGGTCGTTACACTCGTCCAAAATATTATATCATCATTCTTATAAGAGATTGCTGCTACGTTGTCTTTCCAACCTTGAAGCAAGACAATCACTCCGTGAGACTCATGATGGCATCTGTGGAGCACATCAGCCATGTTCTAAATTATAAGAACGCCTCAGGAGATTGGGTTATTATTGGCCCACTATGGTAGAAGATGATGTGGATTATGCTCATAAATATAGGTTATGCCAAATCTATGATGATTTTATCCACCAGCCAGCAGAGTTCTTACACCCTACAGCTGCTTCCTGGCCTTTGTAAGCTTAGAGAATGGATATTATTGGTGCGATCAGCCCATCTTCTTCTAGAGGATATCGGTTTATACTTGCAATATCTGATTACTTCTCCAAATGGGCAGAAGTAGTCCCGCTCTTCGAAGTTAAGACGTCCAACATAATTAATTTCATCAAACACCATGTTATCTATTGTTTTGGTGTTACCCAGAGGATAATACATGACAATGGGCCATAATTTGCTAGTCAAATATTTTATCGGTTCTGTGACAAGAATCGAATCCAGAATGTGGCATCTATGACCTACAATCTAGCAGTCAACGGCTTAACATAAGCCTTCAACAAGACCATAATCAAACTCCTTAAAAAATTTGTCTCGTCCAACAAACACGATTGGAATAAGAAACTCGGGGAGTGTTTATGGACTTATTGTACAACAGTTCAAACTCCAACTGGTTTTACACCATTATTTCTGGTTTATGGTATGAAGTTGTCCTTTCACTCGAAATTCAGATACCTTCTCTCAGAATAGCTATTGCTAATAAGGTAACAGTAGAGAATAATGATCGATTACGCCTGCAAGAATTAGAAACATTGGATGAAAAGCCCATGCACGTTCAACAATGCATTGAACTATACCAAGCATGTATTTCCAAAGCTTTTAATCGAAAGGACAAAGAAATAAAATTCCAGGTTGGTGAATTGGTCATTTCAGTGATAAGACCTATGATCACAATACATAAGAGCAAAGACAAATTCTAAGCTAAATGGGAAGGTCCTTATATGGTGGAGACTGTATTCTCCAAAGGAGCCTATAGGCTCGCTAAGCCTAACAAAGATTTAATAATGATATCTATCAATGGAAAATTCCTCAAGAAGTATTATGTCTAAGCACGGTATATTATTCTCCATCTCTAGTAGATTAAAATAAGATTTACAACTAATATATTTTGTTTAATCCCCAGCGACTCATAGCCTACACGGCCTCTCGAACTGTTATCTATATTTATTTTTGAATAAGACATGGATAATGGGTCTTCAAAGTCCCCAAGCGGGAGAAAACTCAGACCCAACGGAACACTCTCATTGAGATCATCTAAATAATTATCTCTAACAAAAATATTTCATTCTTAAAGTCTAGTTGTTTTAAGGACACCTTATTCCTGATCCCCAGTTGGGCCGGGAATACTCTCACAGGTTTATTCACCAGTCAATAAATATAATGTGATTCATATCCATATTATCTCTGAATCATATCCCATTTATTATGCCCTAAAGGAAGATAATAGTTTGCCCATGAACTATTCTTTCTTCTCATCCTCAGTTGAGTAAACTAGTGAACTATCACGTCCATATCACCTCTGATAATATTGCAACCTTTAAAATTTATCATTTGTATTCACCATGAGTATGCCTTGGGTGATACATCTACCAAATTCTCCCATAAAGTTATTCTGCCATGTCCATAATACCTTTGAGCAGATATATATTCAATGGGTCTCGATTTGAAAGTATCACTAAGGTAAAACAAAATTTCTTTATTGATAGAAAATGAGGAAAGGACAATATTGGTCCGAGGATTCATATGTGTGCGTATTTGTCTGATTGACAGAAAATGTTGTATAGTGCGTATGACCGGACAAGTTGTAAAAATGCATGCGACAAACCGCACAGAGTGAACAAAATCAAGTTTTTTCTTAATGCATATTTATTCGTATATCAGTGGAATGACAAGAAAAAGGCAATATATTCAGACTTTTCTGGTGCACGTCGACCAAAGTCTTTAGTCAACAACACACATACAGCACAATAAAGTCAAAGCTAAAATTTTATTGAAGCGTAATCATGATTACACATGATGGAGATCTATCACACCTAGATTTTCATTCTAAAAATCATGATTATACATTTTAAAATCTATTACACCCAGATTTTTTATGATGGGGATGTATCACAGAGCCATCCCTATCGCTCTGTCATGTCTGCTCCCGATGTGGATGAATTAAGGCATAGAAAAAATGGGCTCCCCAGTGCAAACCACGGTACATGGAGAACAAATCCATGTTGTGGACGAGGATGCTATACAGGACTGGACCTGGTTAAATTAGCATGACTCAATTTTTATAGGACTCGATGGAGGACATGGCTTGCCAAATGGAAGTTGTTCCGCTATCGCTATCCAGTGCCACCGCTAGAAGTCCCGGTTGGGATTTCAATCCCAACCCTGTAATTATCACAGGGGCCATGTTAAGAGAGTAATTCCAGCGAGCTGGGTTTGAAGACAATGAACAGTCTTTGGGGTAATTCGTTAGTTTAACACGAACGACAAAGCCTATGAAATACCTCCATGCTCCATCAGACAAAGAGCTCGGCAGCAATAATCTCCAAACGAGCCTCTCACCAATCGTTGAGAAGTGTCTCCTCTTGTGTCTTTTCGGTGGACAGCAAAGCCGATGGAGCCATACTGCTTCGGTCATCTTCTTAGGCTCACACTTAACAGTGGTCATGCTCAAGCCTCATAGCAAGAAAGGGATAAGTCTAGGAATGTTGATAAAGTTTTACTCCTATTAATAGGAGAAGACGTGCCAAAGTCAGCATTATTATCAAAAATTGCTCTTGAAAAGCCGCCCGTGTCTCCTCAAAGACAGCATCAAAACCAAAAAATAAGCCAAAGATATGTTCATGTTAGCCACATCAGCAAATCTGTTAGGATTCTGCCCAGAGTGAACGTACAAACTGTCACGCCCTAGTCCCAAAATATAATGGAACCGACACACGACTAGGCCAGCTGATACAAACTAGATTAGGTTCCCAATTTAATGGCCTTATCTAGATGTACTATGCTGTATAAATGGACTAAGTCCAAACTAATAATAACATACAGCACGTAAATATCTAATCTCATCCACAGAATATAAATGAGAAGTGCTAAAATAAATACTGGAATAAAGTACGGAGTCTGAATGTCATAATACAATACCAAGATAAGTCTGGTGGGAACAAACCCACTGAATACAATACTGAAATGAAAGTACGGAAAGATGGATTAGATAACTAGTCTAGAACATCGACTAACTAGATAACGAGCTTCAGCCCTAGGCGGAAGGACTACCAGTGATCAGGAAAACTCCAAAGGTAACACCTTAAGCTCCTCCTCAGTCGCGTACCTCGTCTCATGTCCGGGCTCGTACATATCGGGTAGTATACCTCGTCTAAATCTGGAAGGGAACCAGGTCCTCAGAGGAACGTAAAAAGATACAAAAATACATGCTGAATATAAATACTGAATAAGTAAGGGGGTGAACTAACCATCTAAGTAAATACAATCTGAGAACAACCTTGGTACATATGGGTAAGTGAAGGCATAAATATGTAACGTCCATATTGTTACAAAGAACGTGGAACCTGCATAGTATAACGTCCATATCGTTCCAAGGAACGTGGAATCTACGTGATATACTGTCGGTATCTCTTCGTAGAATGCGAAATCTGTATAGTATATATATGTCTGTATCATTCCAAGGAATGCAGAACCTGAATAAAGAGGTCATCAGTCCATGTAGCTTCGATGGACACTACGGGTACTAATGTGTGTTTCCCATACGCCTACCAGTTGTCCTCCCTGCCCAATATAAATATACAAGTCGAATACACGACGTGCACACTTCGTAACTAATATGCCAGTTCTCAAATAACTAGACTAACCTAACTATGCACTAAACCGTGATGCATGTCACACGCACCGATAGCTAGTCAGGTACGCCAATATGAGTTTTTTATCTAGATGAGTGTAAGAAGTGTCAGGGTTATGAAAGTTATCAGAATTCTCCACAACATTAGGTGAGTCTGCTAGAGACTAAGTCGCTACATACTCATCGACGCAATCGTCGACTACACCCGAGTCATTCTCGGACGAGCACGGTAATAAATAATATTTACAATAACAACTCATGCAACATTTAATAACTTGAATTAAACAGTAAATAAGGCATGGAATACTTGCCTGAATCCTCAAGCTGCAAATGCCAAAGTCCTGCTCCTGAAGCCTCGCCCGAACGATCCTCAAGCTGCAAATGCCAAATGCATAAGTGCCAAGTCTCTCTAATGTCAATATTAATCTCAATATGAGTTTTATAACTTATGTGCATTAACCTCGTGTTAGGGTAGAGTCTACTATAACCACATAAATGACACATACTACACCCTTAAGTTTACTAGTCAAAACTCTCCAATATCTTCATGTATCAACCCTATTTGAAATGACAAAAGTCATGTGTCCCCAAGTTAATCAAATCTGGACATTAAGAAAAATATGTGCAAAGTACTATATAAATTATGGTATAATATGCATTTAAAGCCTAGACATCATCACAACCCATTTAGGTATACTACCCTCTATTAACATTATGCTAAAACATATTTTAAATCTTGGGAACAATAAATTTCCTTCCCATTATATGCTAAAATTTACAACCCACCAATCATTAACCAAAACTAATCAGATCATGTTCAGCACACACATTCAAACCCTATAGTATATTCCCCTACATTAAAACATAAAAGGAAACTGAGAATATATGGGTCCTAAACATGAGTTTTAAATTAGTTTAGTGATTGCTTTTATAAAGAGTGATGCAAGGTGTTCATGGGTTCATAAGTTGAAGAAGAAGAGGATGATGATGATGAAAAATATGGAGAAGGAAAGCATGCATGGTAGAAAAGAGAAGGCCAAGAACATTAAGAAGAACAAGATTTAGAAGAAGGAGAAAGAGAGTTACTTAGAGTTTAACTCAAGCGGGAGGGGATGAGGATGCTCGGATAGGGTGTGTCATGACCCGCACCCGATGTAAGGATGCAAGTCGGAAACAACGCCCAGCCTACACCGCAGAATCGACGGTAGAACACTATCTGGGTAATCTATCTAGCAATATAATGAGCCACCAACAATAACAATATACTCAATCACAGAACTAAGATGGAAAATAGTATGAATCAGATAAAGAATAGAAAAGTCACATACAACTCATGAGTCAAAAATAATACATCAATGAGTCAAAAAGAATACTAACAAATAAGCTGGAGACAAATCTAGTACAAGAAATACTAAGAAGGTACTAATCCCGGGTCATCTGTCTCAGTCGGGATAAGTCCCTCCTGAGCCAGGGTCTCTGACTCTAAACCCACAATATCCTAAGGTCCATAATGTGTAGGGCACCAGTCCTCAGTGTCATATAGAAAAAAAATATCTAGTCAGGAAAGGAGTAGAGTACATCTCTTACAGCACTTCTAATCAATGATAAAAACTATATAACAATAAATAGATGTGAATATACAAGATGCAACAATAGATACAAGAGATATACAGTAAGAAAATACTAGAATAAATATAATAATAAATAATATGACAATGATCAAGAATACTACTGACTAAGTGAGTGAGTATTAGCTTTAACATGTGATCGACTTGGGAACTTATACAGGAATAATGGCCTGGTTAGTCATACGTTCGGTGCATGACCAACACTCACAAGAAAACAATACTTGCACAGGAAGGTATGATCACATATCTACACTATAATACTCCCCACCCCCGACTGGTATAGTAGATCCAACCATGGTATGCTATGGTACGGGATTCTCTAGGAAGGTAGCAAATCTCCCCGAGAATCAGTGTCTATACATGCACAAGATAATCAATGAAACAAGACTTGCACAAGATACACCATATACAATGAATAACATCTCATGACGAGATCTGGATATACCAATCCGTGTAACCATCGTGTCGAGAAATGTGGATATCTACACTAGATACAATGAACATAAAGGATATCATAAATAAGAAACTATCAAAGAATGTACTCGCCTGAAGTCCAAAGAATAGTCGCACAGATGTCTGGTACGGTGCCTTAAAGACCTAGATATGGAATACAATATCAATACAAGGTTCTAGAAAGCAAATAAGTTAAACTATTCAAATTCTAGGTCAATAAGTCAATTCTAAGTCAAAAGTCAAACTAAGTCAACTCTAAGGTCACTATGGTCAACTATGGTCAAACTATGGTCAACTACATATTTCTAGATTGTACAAGTCTAACACAAAGATATTGGGTTCAAATACTAAAGTCTACGTCACAAAACCCATATCTAAAATACTAGGATACCGTATCTCCGGATACATAAATCCAAAAGGAAAATATCGCATACAAATGCCAAAACAATATTATTAAATAAAATCTTAAAGGCAAACATTAAATAGGTACCTTGGTTTTGAACCAACTTGGTATCACAACATAAACCCATAAACTTGATACCCAAACCCAATACCTTGGGTATCCCCAATTACCTTTGTATTTACCTTGGTATCTCAAGGTAATACCCCAAACTTGTTTATACTAACTACCCGTAATATACATACACACTATACTATTTATTATACACATAGTATATAATAAATACTATTAGCATATTAGGAAATATTTACATATATATTAAATACAATATATATATATATATAATAATAGAAAAACTGTCGCTAAAAACCCTGCCCGCTGTCGCTGAAGACTGTTGTTGATTCTGATACACTGCTGTTTTAGTGATAGATTCCTATAGTTGTCGCCAAAAACCATCGTTGTAGCTTCTGATACGGTGCTGATACTCTGCAGTATCAGTGACAGATACCTGCAGTTGTTGCTAACTGCTGTCACTATAGGGCTGTTGCTGCTGCTGTGCGTTTATTGCTGCTGCGACACTTGCTGCTGCGACACTTGCTGTTGTCGCTAAAGCGGCTGCTGCCGCTATTTCTGCCTGCTGTTGCTATTGTGACGCTCTTGCCCGCTGTTGTCGCTAATAAAAATATATGTTTATATATACAATATATATCTAAATACCATATATATATATAATATATAACAATATATAAATAGATACTACTATATACATAACTACAATATATAACACTATGCATATATAACATATTTATAACATACATACACCTCCACATATATACATGTACATATTAAATATATATGACAATAACATAAATATGTATAGTAATAAATATAAATAACAACCCATATATGTATACGTATATATAATCATACACAAAATGAATGCATATATCATATAAGTAGGTATATAACTACATATATATATATATATATATATATATATATATATATATATATATATATATATATATATATATATATATATATATATATATATATATATATATATATATATATATATATATATATATATATATATATATATATCTTCACATACATATAAATATACAAGCTATAATATATATATAGTGATACAAATATATAACTATTCATATATATATGTATGTACATATAATCATTCCCCATATATAACACACATTATATAAATATAATCATAACACGTATAATTTTACATAACATATACATATCTATACATATATATATATATACTACAATATATATATACATGTAGAAGAATAGTTACATACAGTATATACACCTATAGTATATACATAGATACATAGATCTAAGACACAACATTACATAAATATATATACCACATTATAAATATATCTATATCTATATCTATATCTATATATATATATATATATATATATATATATATATATATATATATATATATATATATATATATATATATATATATATATTCTCCACGAAATAAGAACACAAAATCATAGATCTATAATTAAATTGCACACACATGGGACGTATCACACCGTATCCCACTAGATCTAGGATACGCTTGCGACACGAGTCCACCACACATCCAAACGTACCCCGAAGGATACGAACAAGTCACATATATTATTTATGAACAATACGAAAAGTCAAATACAAATCTATATGTCTGTGTCAAAATATGACATGTACAAAGTCCCGTGTCGGAGGAAAAACTCCCAAATCAACACGTATGACCAAATTATTGGGATACGACCTACACGTACCCAATTTTGGATACGACACTAGCCACAAACACACAAGCACATGTCAAATTGATCTATAGGACCAATTGACACACACAACAAATGTCAATCTTGGAATTCTCCCAAAATTGATACAAAAAGTACCATAACTTTCTCAATATGTCTCCTATTAACACAAAACCAAATATTATGGGTAGCCTATGCATATGGGTTGATTTTTCCTAGTTAAATATCATATTTAGAACCTAAATTAAAGGAAAAAACTAAATTGTACCAATTGGGAGATAGATTCCCAATGCAATCTCCAAATATGATGAAATTGGCCTCCAACTTGTAGATCCTTGCTCCTATTTATAGATCATTGCTTCCTCCTTCAAGATTCTTGCTCCACTAGTCTCCAATGGTAATTTGGGAAGGAATTGAAATAAAATTTGGTAGTAAAATGAAGTGGGCATGAAGAAATTTGGTTGAGGGAAATTCTAGATCTAGTTTCCAAATGAAAAGAGGAGAGAGAAATAATTTTCCTCCTCTATATATGCCGCCCCCCTTTCCCCTTCCTTAAGCTACTATAAATTTTCCAATATACCCCTTGGGGCCTCTCATAAAGAAATAATTAAGGAAGGAAGCTTCTAGTCTAATGGTTTAATTAATTTAATCCATCTCCTTAACAATAGGCCTTCTAAATGGGCTAATTTCTAACAATTAATTCATGTTGGTCCATAAGTTTAAACTAAACTAGTTAGGTCCACTAACACAAGTCCAAAATAAATAACTAATATATAAAAACAATTAAATAATACAATAATAATTATTTATCATGCATAATATTTAATTAAATATAAAATTACTAAAATACCATTTCCTAGAAAATATGGTAGTGACAGGGTGCACAGTCGGGTGCATAGTGCTGCGGTCGGGATGGGGTGGCTACTCCTTGGCCGGAGTTGTGGTGGTGCTCGATGGGGGGGTGGCCGGAGGTGAAGGGGAAGAAGAGGGCATCATTGGTAGCAGCTAAAGCTGCAACAGCAACAGCCTTAGATTGAAGCAACAGCAGCAGTAGCTAATAGCAACAAGATAGCGAGAGAAGAGGGGTACAGGTGGAGGTGCTTGTGGTCATGGTAGTGATGGTGGAGGTGTTGGTGGCTCGGTTGAGTGGAGGAGATGGAAGTGGTGGTCGTAGTGGTATCGTTGGTTGTTGTGGGAGGAAGGGAAGGTGATGGTGGTGATATTGATTTCGGGTTGGAAAAGGAGAAAGAGGTGGTAATGTAGGCTGATGGTGGTGGCTGTCATGGAGGTGATAGGACAATATTGGTTGCGGGTTCAGGAGAAGAGGAGGAAGGAGATGGAGGTGGTCGTGAAGATGATGGTGGTGGTGTTGGTAATGATGGTGGTGGTGGTGGTGATGGTGGTAGTGTTGATGGTGGTGGTGTTGGTTGAAGAGGGAGGAGTGGTATGTTTCGGTTGAAATAAGGGAGGAAGAAGGAGATATGTAGGAATGAAAGAGAGAGAGAGAGAGAGAGAGAGGGAGGGGGAGAGAGAGAGATGATGTATTTGATGAAGAGGGAGAGAAAGGGGCCTTGGGATTAGGGCCGGTGGTTCCCTAGGCATGGATGTGAGTGTTATCATGAAAGTATGGATGGAGGTAGTGGGTTAGGATTTGAATGGAGGGTGGAGATAATTGTAAGTTAGGTTGAATAGTCACATGCAAACAAAGAGGCGTATAATGTTGCACATGACCGGTCAAGCATGACAAAATAGGTTGTTCTCTAATTGCTTCAACCAATAGGAAGTGGACACATTGCTAGTTTTTTGCACAAAGGTCCCCAATAGTTTAGGACTTGGATGTGGAAAATTCCGTGTTTGGTGATTTTTAGTAGAGAAAAATGGTGTGTGGTATTTTGTATAAACTAGGAGGGTGTGAGTGTGGGTTTGGGTAGGTGTTTGGTCTAGTTTTGGGTTAGGTTGAGTCGGTTGTCCTAAAATAAAAATTGTGTCGTAGGTGTTCTTTAATAAATTAAAAGTGCATAGGTTTTAAATTGAGTGGAACACAAGTATCATGGACGTAGTAAAATCATAATAGATTATCGTCATATATTGGGTGGCAAGAAATGGGTCAAGGTTGTGTCGCCAATTTTGATTGGAACGACATAGGTGCAAAGTTTTGGTTTAAAATTATATATTGTCTGACGATTGTTGTGCGAATAAAATAAAATACAAAAGAGGATATTTATGAGTGACACAAAGGTCAGAATGGAAGACTGGCACATCTAGGTCATTAAAATCTATTGGAAGTCAAAAGCTAGAGCAGCACTGCAAATATCAAAACAACGGCAAGGTGTACCAAGTGATACAAATTTTGCACGGTTATTTAAAACACCATGTTCTAATTCTAAATGTCTCCAAACAACCCTAATCTCTCTCTAACCCAAGTATACCTAAATTTGGTCGACAGGGTTTACAATCTACTCTCCTTAGAGCATTTCGTCCTCAAAATTAAAACAGGCATATGGTATAAACTATTGACTGAAAATAAGTCCTACTACATACCTAGGCCCTCAAAGAGATGGAGAAAACGCAGTCGAATATCATCCTCTCATTTCCAGGTCAACTAGCCTGGTGCATGATGCCTCTATGTGATACGAACTAGAGGGATAGTCTGACCTCGCAATACCTTCTCACTCATGTCCAGAATCTCTATAGGCTCCTCCTGATATGACAAACTTGGCCCAACAGTGATCTATGAGTGGTCAAGCACATAACTCGGATCTGAGATGTACCTCCTCAACTGAGATACATGGAAGATATCATAAACTTCCTCCAATGTCTGTGGCAATGCTAACCTATAGGAAACCTCTATGACGCGCTCAAACACGTTGAATGGTCCGATGTATCTCGGACATTGCTTTTTCTGCCTCCAAACCTAGTGATCCCTCGGGTAGGTAAGTTTTTTAGAAATACATGATCTCCAGCCTGGAACTCTAGGGGTCATCGGTGCACGATTGCGCAAAGCTTCTGCCTGTCCTGTACTGTTTGCAGGTGCTCCTGGATCTACTTTACCTTCTTTACTGTACGAACAACCAACTCTGGTCCAATAATCTACCTCTCACCTATATTACTCCAGCACACTGGAGAACGACACTTCCTGCCATACAACGCTTCAAAAGGAGCCATCTGAATGCTCGCCTGATAGCTATTATTATAGGAAAACTTGACCAAATAAAAATGGTCCTCCCATGATCCACCAAAATCAGGCATGCATGTCGTCAACATTTTCTCCAATGTCTGAATGGTCCGCTCGGACTGGCCATCTATTTGGGATGATACGATGTACTAAACTTCAAGCGGGTCCCGAGACTCTCCTACATACTTCGCCAAAAGTATGAGGTAAACCTCGTATCCCTGTCAGATACTATGCTGACTGGCACCCCATGCAGTCGCACGATTTCTCTTATATACATATCTGCTAAGACCCCTGTAGACTGTCCAACTCTGAAAGGTAGAATATAAGTAGAATTGGTGAGTCGATCCACGATCACCCACACCACATTGCGACCACTTGGACTCCTCAAAAATCCTATAACGAAGTCCATAGTGAGGTGCTCCCATTTCTACTCTGGTAACGGGAGCAGTTAAAGTAAGCCTGCAGATCTCTGATGCTCAACCTAGACCTGCTGACACACCAGGCATGGATATCTCTCTCTTCATTCCATGCCACCAATAGTACTGCCGCAAGTCTCTGTACATCTTTGTGCCACATGGATGGATAGAGTATGGTGAACTGTGCACCTCCGTAATCAGCTCCTGACGAAGCTCTCCATTCAGAACATAGAGACGATCTTCATATCTTAAAGTCCTATCATCATGTATTTGCAATCTCGTCTACATTCTGGCCTTTGTCTTTTATCGAAGTCTCTAGAGTCTGGCATCTAGCGGCAAGGCAGCCTTGATCCTCTCAACCAATATCGATTGTACCTGAAAACTCAACAACTGGCCATCTGCTTCGGGCATAATAACCACTATACCCAACTTCTCCTGATCTCTCAATAGGTGTTGCTGGGTAGTCAAAAAGAATGCCATTAGCCTCCTGCTCAATGCGTCAGCTACCACATTGGCCTTCTTCGGGTGGCACTGTAGCTCAATCTCAAAGTCTGTCATCACCTCAAGCCAACACCTTTGTCTCGGGTTCAGATCCTTCTGAGTATAGACGTACTTCAGGCTTTTTTGATCTGTGAAGATCTCTACCCGCTCTCCGTAGAGGTAGTGCCTCCAAAGCCTCAGGACAAAGATCACTTCAGCAAGCTCCAAGTCATGAGTAGGATAGTTCTTCTCATGGGTCCTCGGCTGCCTCGGCTGCCTAGAGGCATAGGACACAACTTTCCTATGCTGCATCAAGACACATCCTAATCCTTTCCTGGACGCATCGATGTAGATCACAAATCCTCCGGGTCCATAAGGTATAGTCAATATAGGTGCCATGGTCAGATGCTTCTTCAGTTCATCAAACGTCGTCTGACACTCCTATGTCCAAATGAACTCCTGCTCCTTGTGGGTCAAGTGGGTCATCGACTCTGTGATCCTCGTAAAGTTCTCTACAAAACTCTGATAAAATTTGACAAGTCCTAGGAAACTCCTCACCTCTGAGATGTTGGTAGGGGTCGGCCACGTCTCTACTGATAAAATATTTGCTGGATCTACTGAAATACCATCTCCTAAGCTAACGTGTCCAAGGAAAGAGACGATCTAGGAGGCCCTCATACTTTCTTAACTTAGCATAGAGCCTCTCATGCCTCAGCGTCTCCAACACTATCCTCAAGTGCTCCATGTGCTCCTCGTGACTCTTTGAATACACCAAGATGTCGTCGATGAAGACAACCATGAACTGGTCCAAATACTGGTGGAAGACTCTGTTCATCAGGTTCATAAATACTGTAGGTGCATTCGTCAGTCTAAAAGGCATCACCAAGAACTTATAGTAGCCATAGTGATTCCTGAATATTGTCTTTGGAATATCTTCTCTCTGCACCTTTACCTGATGATACCCCGATCTCAAGTCAATCTTTGTGAATACCTTTGCTCCTATCAGCTGGTCGAACAAATCATCAATCTGTGACAGGAGGTACTTGTTCTTGATATTCAAAGCATTAATGGCTCTGTAATCAATGCACATACGGAATATCTCATCCTTCTTTGGTACAAACAATACTGGTGCTCCCCAGGGTGATGAACTAGGACAGACAAATCCCTTGCTCTCCAACTCCTCTAACTATAGATTCAGCTTATCCAGTTCCTTCTTTGCCAACCGATACACATTTGAAAATACTGGCACTGCTCCTGGTACCAACTCAATGGTGAAATCTACCTCTCTCTATCGGGCGGTAGGCCTGGCAAATCCTCCAAGAAGACATCATCGAACTCTGCAACTATCGGTGGGGGTGTCATCTCCATAGCCATGTAAACTCCAGCTATTTGGCCTACTACTTGCTCAATGGTCGCTAGTAGGTACTCAAACTCCGAGCAATTTGGCGGTCTAAAATTGTCGCTACCCCTCCGGCAATCCAGTATGGCATGGTACTGGCTCAACCAATCCATCCTAGAACAATATTGAAGTTTGGCATCGAGAATACCAAAAGGTAATCTCTCATCTCCTGACCGCACACGACTATCGAGCATATTCTAATAGTACTGGTAGCCAGTACGATACCTCCTCCGGTAAGAATCTTCCAACTCTTAGATAAGGGAGAAGTGGCTACCCTATGCATAGCTATGAAACAACTAGGTACAAATGATAGTGTAGCACCCGAATCAAATAATGCAGTCGCAGGTAATGATGCAACTAAAATGGTACCTATGATAGCTTCCCCTTCTAGTTCCTCCTCTGTCACCGCTAGTGTGAAGGCCTGACCTTGGCTCTGTCCTCCTGCCTGCTGTCTGGCCCGATCAAATTGTGCCTCCTGTGGGGCCAGGGGTGGTACTCACTGAAATCCATCAGGTATAGGTGGATGCTGACCTCCTGCCTGTGATTGTACCCTCTGGATTGGTGTAACTAGCCTCTGTCATGTCTGTAATGCAGCATCCCTGTGTTTTGGGCAGTCTCAGGCCTGGTGTTGATTTACTCCACAAATCATACATGTCCCCAACCTCTTTCGACAATCCCTCTAAACATTCCCCCTCTTGCCACCGTAGTAGCAAGACGGAAGTTCCCTCTGCTTGTATAGTGCACTCCTCGGCTGTGGCTACGCTCCAGGACGATGGATCGGTCCTCCCGTTGTGGGCTATGTTCTGGATTGTGTGGCTATACTGGGATGCCTCTGATTCGTCGATCCCCTGCCAATAGCTTCCAAGATTTGGGCCTCTCTCAGGACCTCCTCATAGGAGATCCTCGCCTGGGCGATAGTGTACCTATGTAGCTCACAAGTCAGACCATGATAAAATTTTCTGGCCTTATTTAGATTATTCGTTATCATGGCAGTACCAAATCTGCTAAGATGACTGAACTTTGTGTCATATGCGTCTACAGTCATGTTCTCTTTCTCCAAGTGCAGGAACTGGGAGTAGAGTGCATTCCTGACCTTAGCCAAAAAGTACATCGTATTGAAGTATTCTAGAAACTGCTCCCACGTTTGCTTCTTGTTGACGCTACGCTCCATAGAGTCCCACCAATGATGGGCATTACCTTTTAACTGGGCCCTTACCATAGTCGTCCATAGGTGTGGTGCTAGCAGAGAAGCCTCCAGCAGCATCTCCATGTTGGCGATCCAATCGGAGATCTCCTCTACGGTCTCGTTGCCCGAAAAGGTATTCGGGCCCATCTAACGAAACCCTCAAACCGTGATCGTTGGTTGATCAGGTACAGGTGTTGGTATGGGTGCTGGTGTAGGTAGCCTCTCCATAACTGCCATCAAGCTTTATCTCATAGTCTTGGCCTAATGCCACTGCGCCTGTATCATGGCCTAGAAAAACTGAAATATCTGTAGATGTCCCTTCAGCTGCGGCATCTGAGGTGGGAAGGCTCCGTACAGCATCTGTTGCGAGTATAGTCTGTACATATCTGAAGTAGAAATGGTAGAGGTGGTGGCAACAGAACCTCCAGCTACGCTGTAGGTGTCTTCTGAGACGTCGGCCTCTCGGGTAGCAACATCGGCGTGGCCCTCGAAGTCTGACCCTCGCCGTGCTCTGTCAGAACAGCCTGTGAAGTCTGGCCCTCATGCTGCTGCATCGGATCAGCCTGAGAAGTCTGGTTCCAGTATATCCATGGGGTCTAAGGTATCACCGGAACCTGTGGTAGTGGCTGCTCTCGAGGTGGTCCAAGGGATGTATCCTCTCTCTACGCGGTATCGGATGGCACAATGGCACCGCATGCCTCACGCCCGCTATGCAAGTTTATCTCTCTGCAAAAGATAAAACTACATTAAAAGAGTATAAAAATAAACAAACATGATGCAGATATTTAAGTTGTTAAATACGAAGGAGGTTCAAATACTGTAGTCAAGGTGGATAAGATCAAAAATTTATATCCTATAGCAGGCTCGCCATTCTTGATACATACCACAAGCGATAAACCAGACCTGCATAGGCCACCACTAAAATCTTGTCACACCCCAGTCCCAAAATATAATGGGACCGACATGCGACTATGCCAACTGATACAAACTAGATTAGGTTTCCAATTTAATGGCCTTATCTAGATGTACTACACTTTATAATTGGACTAAGTCCAAACTAATACTAACATGCAACAGGTAAATATCTAATCTCATCCACATAATATAAATAAGAAGTGATGAAATAAATACTAGAATAAAGTGCAGAGTCTGAATGTCATAATACAATACCAAGATAAGTCTGGTGGAAACAAACCCACTGAATGCAATACTGAAATAAAAGGACGGAAAGATGGATAAAATAACAAGTCTAGAACATCGACTAACTAGATAAAGATGCTCCAGCCCTAGGCGGAAGGCCTATCGGTGATCAGGGAAACTCTGAAGGTAACACCTCAACATCCTTCTCAGTCGCGTACCTCGTCTCCTGTCCGGGTCCATACACGATCGGGTAGTACGTCTCATCCAAATCTGGAAGAAAACTAGGTCCTCAGAGGCACGTAACAAGATACAAAAATATATGTCAAATATAAATACTGAATAAGTAAGGGGTGTACTAACCATCTAAGTGAATGTAATCTGAGGACAACCTTGGTACGTATGGGTAGGTGAAGGCAAAAATATGTAACATCTATATCGTTCCAAAAAATATGGAACATGTATAGTATAACGTCCATATCATTCCAAGAAACGTGGAATCTGCGTGATATAACGTTCGTATCGATCCGTATAATATGGAATCTGCATAGTATATATATACGTCCGTATCGTTCCAAGGAACGCGAAACCTAAATAAAGAGGTCATAAGTCCCTGTAGCTCTGATGGACACTACGGGTACTAATGTGTGTATCCCATATGCTAACCATTTGTCCTCCCCCCAATGCAAATATACAAGTCAAATACTGTAAAACCACTGATTTTTCAAGGAATTTTAAAAATAATTTTTACACAATTTTCTGTAAATTTTTAGAATTAAACTAAGGTCTTTTATGATTAAATGATGTTAATTAATATTAAAATATTATGAAACTAATATTTACTGGTGTAAAATGAAAAACTAGACGTAGGGTAATTTTTCGAGAATTTATTGGACCCCTGAAGCATTTTAAAGCCCTAGAAACTAAGTTGTATATTTAAACCGAATTAAACCCTGAATCTGAACCCGGTTTATTTGGAAATAAACCAAACCGAATCGTGGTGAACCGAACCGGACCAAACCTAGCCCTTAACAGGTCGGGTCAGATCCGAATCGAACCCGACCCGGGCCCGTTAACCCTAATCCTAAACCTACCCGAAACACTATTTCGGCCACCTATAAATCCCTCAAAACCCACGCCCCGCCGGCCGAAACCCTAGCCATCTCCTCGTCCAGAACCCGCGGCGCCGCTCCGATCATCCGCTCTGCCCTAGCCCTGAACCCTAACTCCTCCTCTCTCGTCTATTTCCTCCTCCAGACTAACTCCCGGCTGCCCAGTTCTATCCTCTCCCGACCACCGACCAGCCCAACCATCGCCACCATCTCTCCCGACCATCTCCACCATCTCTCCCGATCACCCACCCCCGACTCGAACCCCCACAGCCCGACCATCTCTACCTTCTCCTCCGCCCTAGCCGTGGACGAACCGCTCGACTCGAACCCCGACCGCCCGTCTCGACGAGCCGCTGCCCTAGCCCCGGACACGGCTGACCCGGACACAGCAGCTCTCAGACCGAACTCGACAGAACTCAAAACTCGGACACGACACAGCAACAGTAACCCGAACACGAGAAATCCTCGTTCTACGGAGCCCTGTTCAGGTAACCCGTTCTCTCTCCTCGTTATTCTGTTTTCTGTTCCGTCAGTTGTGATGCATAGACTGTGTAACCCTCTCGATGCCCGTGAAACCCGCTCGGTGCATCGCGTTGTGTGGCGATCGCGAACCGCGATCCAAAAACAGGAAAAACGATACCCTATTTTCACCCGAAACTGAGTGCGTTCCACCAAACGAGATGACTTGATCGCGCGTGGTCTTCACCGAAACGTGTGCGCCGTTGATACGGACGTGCAGGATTTCGCAAAAGTTGATTTGGATGTGCGTGCACACCAGAATCAACGCGTATCCGCCGACAATGCCCCGTATCTGTCTCTTCTGGAACACGTTGTAACTTTGTGTACACACGTAGGATCGAGACAAAACTTGCGCCATCGGACTCATAGAAATACGCTGGTCCAGTGACCCAAGTTTGGTTCGATTCTGAGAACGTTGACAAAATCGCTTATCGTGGGCCCCGCGGCTCCACTTGACGGACGATTTTGTGAACGGCTCATCAAAATCCAGTTCTAGAAGTTCCGTTGTGTTCGTATCATCGTTCCTGACTTGTTGACACTAAGTTGGACAAATTTGGACACCATTGGTTCTGACACATTTTTTGGTGCAAAGCGGCCCACATGTGGACCCCGCTTTGACCAGAAAATGTAATTTTTGCCCTTGTGTCCAAATTAGACTCAAGGATAGGCGTTTCTAGATATTTGATATTTTCTGAGACTGTTGGTTATGTTTATTACAGCTTTTGGAGGATTACCTGCAGGATCCACTGATACAGGGACAACTGTTGGTATTCAAACCCCAGGCAAGTGTACCTTGCCAACTTTGCAGTTTTGTTATTTATTTTCTTGATTCATTTATATTGTTGTACATGCTTAACCTAGGACCATGTGACTTACTTAGCGTCCGATTAATAGTCGGGTGCCAACACTGTACGCAGAGTTGTGTAACGTCACCTAGAGATGGACATTCGTGACCCTTTACATTCTCGTACTTGTCATATCAAGTACATCATAACCCAGGACACTTGATACTATACATGAGACACAATCTTTCTGAGATATTCACGGTGATTCTGTATAGGATACAGGTTTTATGACATAGACATTATATTCATAGACATTATATACTTGTTGCATTAGCTATGATCTTGCGTGACATGTACATGAGATGTTGTGGACATGAGACGTATGGTTACATTGGGTGGGGAGAGACACACAGGCTACAGGCTGTTTTATGTATATCTATTATTATTGTGAGGTCGTAGACTCTCCAGCAGAGCTAGGCACATTACATATTATTACTGCTACCGGCTCCCCGACACAGAGCTTATAGTGGTCTCAGCCTGAGTATTAGTGATGCTCTCACTTACATTTCACATAGAAGGTTACATACTTACCCTATTTATTTTATTACTATTGTACTGCATTTATTTTGTCTTATATTATCTGTACCTTGCTATGTCCCCTGAGGACCTGGATCCGGATTATTTCCCCAGGATTTGCAGACGAGATCTATCCCGAGGTATACGGTACAGCAGCAAGAGTTGATGCAGGAGCTGTACCGATTTCTGAGGACGAGGTATTGGCTGAAGACTTTTTCTGAGTATCTGTGTTTCATACTCAGTATCTACTTTATTCAGACATTTATATTTTGGTCGGTTGAACCATTGTATCAGATTTATTATCTGGTTGTTCCCCGACTTATGTTTATTGTGACTTAGTATTTATTTATATTCTGATATTGTGTATTCATTTTTGTGGATGAGATTAGTAGACCCTTATTATTGTATTACAGATTAAGTACGCCCCGATGGATCCATTAAATTGGGTTTGTCCATCGGAGTGTGCTGCTGGCCATTGTCACGTGTCTAGTCCCTCAATATTTTGGGACTGGGGCATGACATAGTTTTTTTGGTGGCCCATGCAGGTCTACGAATAAATCGTTCGGATTCAACTTAGGGACCGAGCAAGCCTGCACCTAGG
Source organism: Iris macrosiphon (assembly GCA_036927795.1). NCBI lineage: Eukaryota > Viridiplantae > Streptophyta > Magnoliopsida > Asparagales > Iridaceae > Iris > Iris macrosiphon. Next base: position 102,968,049 of record JAYESA010000014.1, on the reverse strand, counting down.
ACTAGAGTATAGGATCTCATCTACATTGATTATGACTCATCCTCCTTCCAATCTATTCCATTTGAATAATTTGTATCCTGCTTGATTCATGTGCTTCCCTATTAGTTTCTTGAGTATAGCCTCTCTTAGAATATATAAGTTCCTGTTGTTAGATGATAAGTAAGGTAACCTTCCTATTAAGAGTACCACTAGAGTGTTGACACCCCACTAAGTTTAGAATATCTAGTGAACCCTAGAATTCCTTATCTCTAGAATTGATTTACCATTACCCCCTGATGTATTATGAAGACTTGAGGGTAGTATAGACACTACTAGAGTTAGTTAGAAGTTTTACCATAATGTTTGACCCTAGTATTGAGGAACCAATAGGAAACCAAAATTTAATATTATGACTGAACCTAACCTTCGCAGTTAGATAAGTATTGGAGAACTATAAATTTAGATTCTTGTCTTGAGATAAGCAGACAGTGCCTTAGAAAGCCAAGAGCAATGTATAGAATATTTTCCTAATCATACCTCAAATATAGCAACTAGCATACTACTTTCTCTTAGAAAACCATGATGCTATCTAGAGCCCCTATTCTAATTTCATATATTGCTCCTCTGCGACCATACCGCTCGCTAGAGTGCGACGACTGATTATGTATCTTCTCTTCATCTTTCAACTCATGCCATCTGACACTTCTGATTATAGACCAAGTAATTTTATTCTATGTTAGGATACAAATAGCTTGCTAGGATTTTGGTTGTTGCTCTTGAATTTTTGAATTATGTGATTGGTAATTAGAACTTGACAGTTTAAGTTATCTTGTAGATTGTGACCCGATGATTATCCCTTAGTGTTAAATCACGTAATTTGTACCCCCACCTCGATGCGAGTTATATTCTCTTTCCCTTGAGACTAGTAACCTTTCCATTCTCGCTATTGACACATGTTCTATGAGCACTATGATTAAGACTTAAGGTGACCCTTACCTATATAATGCAATAGGAGACCCTAATAAGTACCAAGATCTTTTCTCATATACCCTAATAAGAGTTTTTATTTTATTTACATGTGTAAGATTATTTTGCAGGATCCTCTTAAGACTGTCATAGTATTAGTTTAATTTTAATAAGTTGGGTAGTATGCCTCACAAGCTAGTACCACATAGTCCACTTGACCCATCGAGGCGGTGTAACTGAATGGCATTAATCGCATGCTAGCAAAAGATGACAGTGTTTATTCAGACAATAGAATTTAGAGGTCCTTGCCCCTATTTGGTCGACTAGCGACTTAGACAAGGAGGTTGTATGATAATTGTAGAGATTGTAGAGTCTTTTATTATTGTTGCTTATTTTGTTTTTGTGAACTTGAATAATTTGTACCTTCTTTCATCATCATCTAGCATACTTATATTTCATATACTACCTTGACTTATGCTGCTATTTTTATAGCCTAGTTTTACAAGCTTATTCTTTATCGAGCTTGTTCATGACATATGTATTATTGGGGAGGCCCACAATAATATATTTCAAAATTAGTGTATTGCGGTCTGATCAACCATAGTGCGCTTGATTCGCCCTTCGCAATAATACTTTACGTGGATTACGATATATAGTTGACTAGTAGACACCTGTACTTGCCCTCTAGATATGGCTGAGCAGATCGTATCGGTTACATAATTGTACTAATATTAGCATATGAATAGGAATTACCAAAATAGGATTTCAATCCACAACTGCCTTAACAATTCCCATTTAAATTATTTAAATGCCTTGATCCCAATACTTCTATTCTATTACCTCTCCCTTGAACTCCTTATTATTGATCTCCATCTTCCCTTATTTCGAAAAGATGAAACCTCGTGCTTGGTATAAATTGATACACAGAGAGTACTAGATATACCCCATAGGCCGATCACATACTTGAGGATTATTCTTTCGTAATTAAGGACATATCATATATGTTATAATCGACATTGAAGTTTTGAGGATTGAATGACATGAGTAAATAAATTAAGGAATATTTTCTTAAGGTATATAGCCTTATGTGATAGATGGGTAAATTCTAAGCTGGGTAGCAGTGCATTATCAACTCAAGAGGAATTTCTTTTAGATTGGGATCGAGTAAGAGTAGATTGGGATAGGTTCAAGCCATTTTAATTTTAAGAAATTTAGAAGACTGACTAAGATGATGAGGATTAATAAATTTTAAAATCTTGATACTGAGGACCCAATATTTATACCTTAAGTACATAATTTAAATTTTTGAGTATTGAAGGTAAAAGCATCAACTTGAATTTGGAGGATAAATATAGAATTTCAGACTTGAACATTGGTGGACTGCATTTAAATTATTTTTCAATTTGATGATTTAAATTAAGAATTAAAATTTGATGGTTGGACTACCTATTTGAAATATTGAGGATGTGAATGGAATTTAAAAAGTTGGAGAATACAAAAATTTATAAGTAAAAATAAGAATATTATTGGACTCGAATTACTTCTAGAGAAAATTATAATAGTTGGAGATCGTGAGGCAAATTTATATACGTATTTAAATCTTGAAGATGTTATATGGATTTAATTTAAATTTGCCTGTGGATAATTTAAAAAAGTGAGAAGAGATAACCATAGGTTGAATTTTGATTGGAACAGTGGTCATCTTAACCTTGAAGTGATTGCAATGGATATGATTTAGATTTTAATTATCGCAAGGAGATTGCGATTGACTTGCCTTATGTGCATGAAGGATTAACAGATTATGCCTTATTTTAATTTTGAGGACGACATTGTTTTAAGTTGGCTGGAGTGTGAAACCCCCTCACCCAAGAATTAGACCTACTTGGCTTAGATAGTGAGACTGAGGCTAGCTCGAATCCACTTAGAAATAGAATACTGTATTTTATTTAGTTTTACAATATGGTATCACTTAGCACACCGTACCATTTCTTCGATAATTGGAGCACTTCACTATTTACTGCCTTCCTACAAATTCCACACCCTTATCCTAGACGTGACCATCATCCAATTTTCATCTTTGTGCAACGTTTCAATAGTTGGGCACTTTTATGCAAAGAGCATTTAGGTGTCCACACCATTGACATGACACCTGAAGAAACTTATTTTTCGCTCATATAGATTTTTCCCATGATTTTCGGAATGTGTAACGCGCAACATCGCCCACTCCTTTAAACCTAGCCTTGCATTTTAAACAATACAAATCTTATACCATCCTTGACTTTCTACCGTGACTTAATTTTAATTTCGATGATAAAATTTTTATAAGTTGGGTAGATTGTAAACCCCCTGATTTTTCAAGAATTTTAAAAAATAATTTTTACACAATTTTCTGGAATTTTCTGGAATTAAAACTAAGGTATTTTGTGATTAAATGATTTTTAAATAATGTTAATTAATATTAAAATATTATAAAACTAATATTTTCTGGTGTAAAATGAAAAACTAGAGGTAGTGTAATTTTTCGAGAATTTATTGGACCCCTGAAGCATTTTAAAGCCCTAGAAACTAAGTTGTATATTTAAACCAAATTAAACCCTGAATCTGAACCCAGTTTATTTGGAAATAAACTAAACCGAACCGTGGTGAACCGAACCGGACCAAACCCAGCCCTTAATGGGTCGGGTCGGATCCGAATCGAACCCGACCCGGGCCCGTTAACCCTATTCCTAAACCTACCCGAAACACTGTTCTGGCCACCTATAAATCCCTAAAAACCCACGCCCCGCCGGCCGAAACCCTAGCCATCTCATCGTCCAGAACCCGCGGCGACGCTCCAGTCATCCGCTCCGCCCTAGCCCTGAACCCTAACTCCTCCTCTCTCGTCTACTTCCTCCTCCAGACTAACCCCCGGCTGCCCAGTTCCATCCTCCCTCGACCACCGACCAGCCCAACCATCGCCACCATCTCTCCCGACTATCTCCACCATCTCTCCCGATCACCCACCGCCGACTCGAACCCCCACAGCCCGACCATCTCCACCTTCTCCTCCGCCCTAGCCGTCGACAAACCGCTCGACTCGAACCTCGGCTGCCCATCTCGATGACCCGCTGCCCTAGCCCCGGACACGGCTGACCCGGACACAACAGCTCTCAGACCGGACTCGGCAGAACTCAGAACTCGGACACGACACAGCAACAGTAATCCGGACACGAGAAATCCTCGTTCCACGGAGCCCTGTTCAGGTAACCCGTTCTCTCTCCTCGTTATTCTATTTTCTGTCCCGTCAGTTGTGACGTGTAGGCTGTGTAACCCTCTCGATGCCCGTGAAACCCGCTCGGTGCATCGCGTCCTGTGGCGATCGCGAACCGCGATCCAAAACCAGGAAAAATGATACCCTATTTTTACCCGGAACTGAGTGTGCCCCGCCAAACGGGATGACTTGGTCACGCGCGATCTTCACCGAAATGTGTGCGCCGTTGATACGGACCTGCGGGATTTTGCAGAAGTTTATTTGGATGTGCGTGCACACCAAAATCAACGCGTATCTGCCGACAACGCCTCGTATCTGCCTGTTCTTGAATACATTGTAACTTTATGTACATACGTCGGATCGAGACGAAACTTGTGCCATCGGACTCGTAGCAATACGATGGTCCTGTGACCCAAGTTTGGTTTGATTCTGAAAATGTTGACAAAATCGCGTATCGTGGGCCCCGCGGCTCCACTTGACGGGCAATTTTGTGAACGGCTCATTGGAATCTTGTTCTGGAAGTTTTGTTGTGTTCGTATCATCGTTCCTGAATTTTTGACACTAAGTTGGACGAATTTGGACACCATTGGTTCTGACACATTTTTTGGTGCAAAGCGGCCCACATGTGGACCCCGCTTTGACCAGAAAATATGAATTTTGCCCTTGTGTCCAAATTAGACTCAAGGACAGGCGTTTCTAGCTATTTGATATTTTTTGAGACTGTTGGTGATATTTATTACAGCTTTTGGATGAGTACCTGCATGATCCACTGATACAGGGACAACTGTTGGTATTCAAACCCCAGGCAAGTGTACCTTGCCAACTTTGTAGTTTTGTTATTTATTTTCTTGATTCATTTATATTGTTGTACATGCTTAACCTAGGACCGTGTGACTTACTTAGCGTCCGATTAATAGTCGGGTGCCAACACTGTACGCAGAGTTGTGTAACGTCACCTAGAGATGGACATTCGTGACCCTTTATATTCTTGTACTTGTCTTATCAAGTACATCATAACCCAGGACACTTGATACTATTCATGAGACAGAATCTTCCTGAGATATTCACGGTGATTCTGTATAAGATACAGGTTTTATGATATAGACATTATATTCATAGACATTATATGACTTGTTGCATTAGCTATAATCTTATGTGACATGTACATGAGACGTTGTAGACATGAGACGTGTGGTTACATTGGGTGGGGAGAGACACACAGGCTACAGGCTATTTTATGTATATCTATTATTATTGTGAGGTCGTAGACTCTCCAGTAGAGCTAGGCACATTACATGTTATTACTACTACTGGCTCCCCGACACAGAGCTTGTAGTGGTCTCAGTCTGAGTATTAGTGATGCTTTCACTTGCATTTCACATAGATGGTTACATACTTACCCTATTTATTTCATTACTATTGTACTTTATTTATTTTGTCTTGTATTATTTGTACCTTGCTATGTCCCCTGAGGACCTGGATCCGGATTATGTCCCCAGGATTTGCAGATGAGATCTATCCCGAGGTATACGGGATAGCAGCAGGAGTTGATGCAGGAGCTGTACCGATTTCCGAGGACAAGGTATTGGCTGAAGACTTTTTCTGAGTATCTGTGTTTCATACTCAGTATCTACTTTATTCAGATATTTACTTTTTGGTCGGTTGAACCATTGTATCAGATTCATTATCAGGTTGTTCCCCGACTTATGTTTATTGTGACTTGGTATTTCTTTATATTCTGATATTGTGTATTCATTTCTGTAGATGAGATTAGTAGACCCTTATTGTTGTATTACAGCTTAAGTACGCCCCGATGGATCCATTAAATTGGGTTTGTCCATCGGTGTGTGCTGCTGGCCATTGCCACGTGTCTAGTTCCTCGATATTTTAGGACTGGGGCGTGACAAATACATGACGTGCACACTTAGTAACTAACATACCAGGTCTTAAATAACTAGACTAACCTGACTACGCACTAAACCGTGATCCTTGTCGCACGCACCGATAGCTAGTCGGGTATACCAACTCATATCCCAACATAATTTTGTTATCATGATGAGTATAAAAAGTTTCAGGGTCTTGAAAGATATTAGAGTATCTCCACAACAATAGGTGAGTCTACTAGAGACTAAGTCGCTACATTACTCATCGACGCAATCGTCTACTGCACCCGAGTCATTCTCGGACGCGTACAGTTATAAATAATATTTGCAACAACAACTCATGCAATATTTAATAACTTGAATTAAACAGTAAATAAGGCAAGGTATACTTGCCTGAATCCTCAAGCTGCGAATACCAAAGTCTTGCTCCTGAAGCCTCGCCCGAACGATCCAATGGGCCTATATATAATATAATAATATATACATTAGTCATCATGCTAAGATAAGCTAAGTACATACAAGAGCACAACTCTACACCTCTCCTAAAACTAACTCAACTAAGAGGGTTCTAACTCGGTCAACAATAAGGTTGACTAGGCAAGAGTCTAAAATGTACAAGTGCCAAGTCTCTCTAATCTCAATATTAATCTCAACATGAGTTTCACAACTTATGTGCATTGACCTCGTATTAGGGTAGGGTCTATTATAACCACATAAATGACACATACTACACCCTTAAGTTTACTAGTCAAAACTCACCAATTTCTTCACGTATCAACCATATTTGAAATGACAAAAGTCATATGTCCCCAAGTTAAAGCAATATGGACATTAAGAAAAATATGTGCAAACTACTATATAAATTATGGTATAATATGCATTTAAAGCCTAGACATCATCATAACCCATCTAGGTGTATTACCCTCTATTAACATTGTGCTAAAATACGTTCTAAATTATGGGAATAATGAATTCCCTTCCCATTATATGCTAAAATTTATAACCCACCAATCATTAACCAAAACTTATCCGATCTCGTTCATAACACACATTCAAACCCCATAGTATATAACCCTACATTAAAACATAAGAGAAAACTGAGAATATATGGGTCCAAAATTTGAGTTTTAAATTAGTTTAGTTAGTACTTTTATAAAGAGTGGTGCAAGTTGTTCATGGGTTCATAAGTTGAAGAAGAAGAGGATGATGATGATGAAAAATATAGAGAAGGAAAGCATTTATTGTAGGAAAGGGAAGGCCAAGAACATTAAGAAGAACAAGATAAAGAAGAAGGAGATTACCTAGAGTTTAACTTAAGTGGGAGGGGATGAGGATGCTCGGATGGGGTACATAGTCGGGTGCACAGTGCTGCGATCGAGATAGGATAGCAGCTCCTTGGCCGAAGTTGTGGTGGTGCTCAGTGGGTGGGTGGCCGGAGGTGAAGGAGAAGAAGAGGGCAGCAATGGCAGCAGCTAGAGCCGCAACAGCAGCAGCCTTAGATTGAAGCAGTAGCAGTAGTAGCTAATACAACAAGGTGGCAAAGAAAGAGGGGTGCATATGGAGGTGGAGGTGGTGGTGGTCGTGGTAGTGAAGGTGATGGTGGAGGTGTTGGTGGCTCGGTTGAGTGGAGGAGATGGAAGTGGTGGTCGTGGTAGTGTCGTTGGCTACTGTGGAATGAAGAAAAGGTGATGGTGGTGATGTTGGTTTCGGGTTGGGAGAGGAGGTGGTGGTGATGTAGGCTGATGGTGGTGGCTGTCGTAGAGGTGAGGGGATAGTGGTGGTGACGGGTTGAGAAGAAGAGGAGGAAGGAGATAGAGGTGGTGGTGGTGGTGGGGATGGTTGTGGTATTGATGGTGGTGGCGTCGGTTGAAGAGGGAGGAGTGGTATGTTTGGTTGAAAAGAGTGAGTAAGAAGGAGATGTGTAGGAATGAAAGAGAGAGAGAGATGATGTATTTAATAAAGAGGGAGAGAGGGGATTTGGGATTAGGGCCGGTGGTTCCCTAGGCATGGATGTGAGTGTTATCATGAAAGAATAGATGGAGGTGGTGGGTTGGGATTTGAATGGAGGGTGGAGATGATTGTAAGTGTCACCCTCACTTTTTTGGCTAGGGATAATTTGGCCTAGTTATTTAATTTTAGGATATAATATTAATATTAGTTGGCCATGTATATTTATTTGATGCTTGTATTAGTTACTTAATTATTATTAAAGTGCTATATTTAATTAGAGGCTTGTCACATTTAATTTAGTTAGTGGACTAGCCTATTTAATTTGACTTATGTAGTGGACCCAACTTATTTAGATTAGATCCATGGACCAATATTTAATTCTAGTTAGAATTGAGCCCAATAGTAAGCCCATTCATTAGGAGGATGAATTAATTAGTGAAACCAATTAGATTAGAACCTTCCCTCATTAATTAATTTCTTCATGATAATCCCCAAGGGATATTTTGGACTTTTTACAGTGCCTTGGAGAGGGGGCAAGGTCGGCCACTATTTAAGGGGGTGGAGACACTCTTTCCTCTCATTTGTCATTACAAATTTAGATCTAGAATTTGTTCTCTTCCAATTTCTTCATTTCCACACCAATTTCTACTCAAATTTATTCCCAATTCATTTCCTATTTATCATTGGAGGCTATTAGAATAAGGATCTACAAGGAGGAAGCAAGGATCTACAAGTAGGAGCAAGGATCTACAAGTTAGCGGCTCTTTTCACCCAATTTGGGGACTTCATTGGAAATCCATCTTCCAATAGGTACAATTCAATTTTTTCCTCTCTAATTAGGTTTTAAATATGTGATTTAATTATAAAGAACCACCCCATATGCTAAGGCTTCCAATAGGAATTTGAATTAGGTTCATAGGAGGCCTATGGAGAAAGTTATGTGGTATTTTGTGTCAACTTTAGGAGAATTTCGAGATTGGCACATCTTATGTTTGTCAATTGGTCAATTAAACCAAATTGACATGTGCTTGATTGTGTGTGACTAGTGTCGTGTCTATAATTACATACATATAGGCCGTATTCCGATAATTTGGCGATACGGGTTGATATGGGAGTTTTTCTCTGACACGAAAGTTTGAGCATGTCATATTTTGACATGGACACATAGTTGAGTAATTAGTTCTATGTATTATTCATAATTATGATTTTAGACTTGCTCGTATCCTTCGGGATAAGTTTGGTTGTGTGGTGGAGCCATATTGCAAGTGTATCATAGAATGAGTGTGATACGGGTGCGATGCACTCTACGTGTTTGCTTCATTATATTTCAATTCATTTGCCATGGTAATAGTTATTAGAATGTTATGTTATATTGGTTGTATGATATATATATATATATATATATATATATATATATATATATATATATATATATATATATATATAGGTCTATGTTTCATTTTTTAAGGTGTTGTTGGTCATGAGAGATAGGGGGTTCATGTGCATTTACTAGTGTAGTAGTTATGTATATACTTAGTGGATATATATATATATATATATATATATATATATATATATATATATATATATATATATATATATATATATATAGAGAGAGAGAGAGAGAGAGTTATACATATGTATGTATGTGGTATATATATATATATATATATATATATATATATATATATATATATATATATATATATATATATATATATACACTCATGAATATATATATATATATATATATATATATATATATATATATATATATATATATATATATATATATATATATATATATATATATATATATACACTCATATATATATATATATATATATATATATATATATATATATATATGAGTGTATATATATATATATATGAGTGTATATATATATATATATATATATATATATATATATATATATATATATATATATATATATATTCATGAGTGTATATATATATATATATATATATATATATATATATATATATATATATATATATATATATATATATATATATGTATATATGTGTGTGTGTGTGTGTGTGTGTGTGTGTCTTAGTATGGTGCTTTGAGTGAGTGAGTGTGAGTGTGTGTATGTGCAGCTGGGGTGGTCGGATAGTTGTTGAGCCAATAGCCAATGCAACTGCAGTAGCCACAATAAGTGAAGCAAGCCAACAACAACTACAATACAAATACAACAACAGCTAGCATTCAGCCACAATAATAAGTCCACTGCAGCAAACCTTCAGCTAGCATAGCCAATGCAGAGAGCAGCAGTAGCAGTTTGCAGCAATAGGAGAAGTGTGCACCGCTAAAACTGCAGCAGATTCAGCATTATGCATCACCAACAGTATACAAGAGCAGCCATAGCAGTTCAGTAATGAGCATTAACAGCACTGCAGTTACAGTTTACAATAGCATCGAGCCATCAGTAGCTAGATAGCAACCTACAGAGGACCTGCATCAGCAAGCAAACAAATGCAGCTGCAGCAGGTATCAACTGAAATACTGCACAGCACAACTAACTGCAACAGCAAATGCAAGCCAACAACTACTGCAGCAACAATAACAAGAGGAAGCTGTAGTATGGCACAGCAAACCACTGCAGAAAGTGTGCTGCAACCTCACCACTGCAGCATGAGTAGCTGCAGCAAAGATAGGGCCTGCAGCAACCACTAAATGTAAGAGCCAAAACCAATGTAGTAACTACAAACCAAGAATGGGAACTTCAATAACACAATATAATAGCAGCAGTAGCAGTAGGAGTGTAAGTATAGTGAGGATGAGGTATGGGAGCTAGTGTGGGGGGGGGTTTGGGTTTCAGTCTGAGAGTGGTGAGGTTGTGAAGTGAAGTATGTGAGTGTCAGGTATTAGTGAAAAGGTAGTTCACTTAGATTGAGTATCAAGCCTGGTTGCATGTGGGTATTAAGGGACTAGTATTAGGGGGGTACCTTGAAAGTGATTAAGGTAATAATGGAGTTTCAAGTTAAGGTAAATTAGGATACTAGTATAAATAAGTTATTAAATGTTTTCAGTAGGATTGAGATACTTGGATAATGGATAGTGGGTAGAGGTATAGTATCATGGTTAAGATACCTTAGTATGGTGTGTGGGTAAGAGTGTTGGATGAGAGTTAAAGTATATTGGGGTATGAATGGGTAGTTAGTTAACTGCTAGATATTGGGTTACCTTGTGATACCAAGGTAATGTCAAAGTATTGGTGGATACTCAAGGTATTGGGTTTGAGTATTAAGATGGGTGAGTAGGTAGTGAGATACGCATTAGTTCAAAGCCAAGGTATTCACTTTGCATTAGTTAGCTAAGAGTAATATAAGTATTATCTTGTATATATATAAATTAGTATTTTTATATTTAAAAACTTGCACATCCTATGATACGATGCTTGGGTTGTATCCTAGTATCTTAGCATAGCTAGTATGGCCTAGTTGCATAGTGTATGGATCCAATATCCTAGAGTTGGACTCATACAACCTAGAAATAGCTAGTTTGACCAAGTTTGATTAGTTTGACCAAGAGTTGACCTAGTTTGACTATTTTGACTTAGAAATGGCTTCATGACCTAGAATTGAACTAGTTTAACTTAATTTTATTCCAAAACCTTGTATTAATGTGATATTCCATATATAGGTCTGTGTGATATCAGTTCAGACACAGTTTGACATTCATTGCTCTGGACCACAAGCGAGTACATTCACTGATAGTTTCTAATATTTGATAATTACTATAATGCAAGTATTTAGAAATATTTTATATTACTCTTGATACATTGGTACACGGACTAGTATACACATAGATCAGTCATGGGATGTTATTTATTGTTTTATTGTTTCTCATGTTCTTAAATGGTTAAAAGACAATATTTAATATTAGACAATGTTCAATGTTCAAAGTTCAATGTTTAATGTTTACAATGCCTTGAGTATCTTGTATCATAACGTGTCATAGTTGGATCCATTGTACTGGTCGGGAAAAGGGAAAGTGTTAGCTAGATATGTGATCAGATCCTAGACAATGTCCAATGTTCAATGTTTAACTTAGACAATATTTATCCAATGTTAAGTAGACAATATTCAACCCAAGTCGATCACATATCTAACTAGTATTTCAATCACTTAGTATAGTTACAGTTCTTCACCTTATTCTATTTTCACTATCTTGTTCTATTTTATCGTTATCAGTGTATACCATATTGCTCTTGTTTACCTGTTTCTTCTACCATATTATGATATTGTTCATTATTTTTCATCTTGTATTATATTCTCTATTTATGTTTATACACTACTAGAATAAGCGGGATTAGCGACGTTTTTTAGCGAGTCCATGTAAAAATGTCGCTAATTTAGCGACTCCATGTGAAAACGTCGCTAGACGTCGCTAATTGGCGACATTTAGCGACGTTTAGCGACTTTAATTCAGTTTTTAAAAGATTAGTCGCTATAAGTTTAATTTAGGTCGCTAAACGTCGCTAATATATTTTATTTAGCGACGTTTAGCGACATATATATTTTGGACATTTAGCGACGTCATTAGCGACGTTTAAGACGTCGCTAAATTAGCGACTTCGTTATTGGCGTCGCTAAAATGTTGCTAAATTCTAAATTGGCGACGTCATTATTGGCGTCGCTAAAACGTTGCTAAATTTTTTACTTAGGGCTGATTCCCCCCATTTTCTTCGATCTCTCCCTCTCCCTCTGCCAAATTTCAAACCTGCTCCGGCTCCTCCTTCCTCCCTCTGGCGACCCCTCCTCCCTCCGGCGACCCCCCTCGGCCGCGTCCTCCCCCTCCGGCTCCACTCCTCCCTCCGGCGCCCCCTCCTCCCTCCCGGCGACCCCCCTCCAGCCGCGTCCTCCCCCCTCCTCCTCCTCCTCCTCCTCCTCCTCTAGGTAAATCCTAACTCTCTCTCTCTCTCTCTCTCTCTCTCTCTCTCTCTCTCTCTCTCACACACACACACATACACACACACACAGGACACACATGTGACACTGACACAGACATGACACACACACACAGAGATACTGACACAGACACGACATACACACACACACACACACTGACACAAACACTAATCAGGACCTAGGGTTAAGGTTAGGGTTAGGTTTTTGACCTGAGTCCTTGTGTTAACAGTGCGGAGATGGTGTATACTGGATCTTGTGAGGAGTGTGCAAGAGTGAACACTGCTCTATGACAGTGTATCCTTGTGTTAACAGTGCGTATATGTGTTCTTGAGTAAGGTGTGTAGTATTGTGATTAAATTATAGATATGAACTGTGTTAAATGAGTGTCATGGTGTATCATAGATACCCGTGTGTCTGCAGCAAAGTGGATTCCAGTGCAGTGTGTATCAGAGATTGGGTAGTTCTCTGTGTGTATGCATAACTTAAACACGGTAACCCAAAGTTTCTTGTGTGCATATTGGTATTCCAGTATGGTGTGTGGTCTGGATTTGTGCAACTGCTCAGAGCAGTAAGTGCAGTAGTGCCCTGCAGTATGTGCAAGACTGAAACTGCAACAGTGGTATTTGAAACTGTGCAACCTGGCACATTGCTTCTATGTTGAGGAACAACATTCCCTGCATGTGTGTATGTCTCTAAAGAGCCTGTGCAGTGCAAGAAACCCATGTGTGCATCAGTGCAGTAGAAGTCTGCAACAGTGTCAAGGATTAACCACAGAACAAGGGTATCAATATGTGTGTGCACCTGCTATTTGAGTATAGAATTGTAGGAATTGAAGTATTATGGATTTGAACTTAAGAAATGTGTTCAATATTAGCATATGAGAGGGTGTGTAATCTGTGCATTGATATGTGCCTGTCTAGTGTATGTAGGTAGTGATATATCATGTGATGGGATCAAGAGTGCCTGTGTTAGTGTACAAACCTTGGGGGCTCTGTGCTGCAAACTGGTAGTGAGACGAGTATGTTGTGTTCAGATTTTGGGTGCAGAAAATAGTGTAGCAATCAGTGGGCCACCGGTCAATACCCGACCCTTCTCTTATTGGAGAAGCTTGGATAATCGTGCTATAGATTTGGCAAGAAAGCAAGCAGTGGATATATTCACTCTGAGGAAAGAAAGCAGAAACTTGAATCATATCAAAAAGTGTTGTTTATCAAATTTGTTTTGACTTAAAAATTTATTATCTTTTTTAATTTAATCCTAGAATCTTATAATAAGCTTTAACAATCCCAAACCAAGCCTAACAAAAAGAAACCACAGCTTTTGTCCTGGCCTAGGCTGGGATTTAGGTTTGCTATAGTTACCAGGATCTAGCATGCTGCTGTCCTACAAAATATTGTACCTACACTGGTGTGCACACACTCTGCACAGGATCTAACATGCTTCTTCTATGTGACTTCAAATATAGATTACCTAGCCAACTAATTGTCAGCTTCTTCTTTAGAGAATCATACTGTATGTAATAATTTATATGATACATACTGCTATTTTTGCAGAAATATCTAGAAACGGATATGAATTACTATCTGCGTCATCGTTCGTGGATGTACAACAGTCATCCTGATGACATGTACGGTATACGGAATGAATTCATTGAGGGTGTACAACAGTTCCTGCAGTTTGCCAAGGCGTTCCCTCAGTACATGGACCGTACCAAAATTAAGTGTCCGTGTGTGAGATATCGCAACAGGAAATATCATCCAGAAGTGGAAGTCACATATCATTTATACTCGAAGGGCTTCATGCCGAATTACTATCAGTGGACCGCGCAAGGAGAACTTGTATCTCTAGCATCAGAGTCGGAGCCCTATGTGGAGCCGTATGTGGATGTCCACGACCATGATGCTTACGACGACGGGTTGGTGAATATGGTTTATGATGCGGCGGGGCCTAGTTTTAATCTGGACAATTATGATACGGCGGGACCTAGTTTCAATCCGGACAATTATGATGCAGCTGAGGAGGCACCGAATTTCGATGCTGCAAAGTTTATGGAGTTGCTGGAGAATGCAATGACTCCACTATATCCTGGTTGTAAGAATCATTCACCGTTGGAGATGGTTACAAGATTATTGAGCATCAAGTCCGTGTACTTCTTAACTTATCCTAGACGGGGGACAACGAGGTCGGATTGGTGGGCAGTATGCAAGACTAAAGCTAGAAATACCTTTGACATTGACAAAATAGCTTATCAGGAGGAAGATCTACCTCTTGTAACAAATATTGTAGATGTGAACTCAACGAAAGTTACTCATTACACGAGTAATAATATAGAAGATGTAGAATTATCCAAAGAGAAAGACGAAGACGAAGTAGATGAAAGTGAAGACGAGGAAGAGGAAGAGGAAGAGGAGGACGAGGAAGGCGAACAAGATGAATTTTTTGAAGATGATTAAAAATGAAATATTTTGCCTGTAGAATGTAACTATATTTTGACTGTAGAATGTACTATTTTAACAAATATATGTATTATATTTTGACTGTATAATGCTTTGAGATATGCATCATATTTTGACTATAGAATGTACTATATATTTTTGTTTTTCTATATTCACCATATGTTGTTATCAGGTATGACAGGAAGACGCAAAGGATTCGGCAGGTCCCGAGGTAGACAGAGTGCTCCTCCGGTACTGCCTACTGTTGGTTCTGGATCATCGTCGCCCACATCGATCACTCACATCTCCGACTATTGGGATGAGTAGTTTCAGGCATAATAGTACTCCCTCGTCCAGCATTCCTCCTGCTGACGGAACCATAGGGACAGATGAGCATGTCGAGGAGGTCGTGCCCACGTTGTCCCAGCATCAGTAAGATCCTCCATGCGCACCTTCGGAGGAGACGAGGACAGAGATTTGGACCGACGGTACAAAGTAAGTCAATTAGATGGTTTAGCATAATATATATCGTGTATTTCTTTATTCATCGTATATTGAATTTTTTTTATCAAAATAATTATCTCTGTATAGATATCGTCCATCGTCGGTTCAGAGACGCCTGGGCCAATTTCTGAGGAACAACTACGGTGGCCCTTGGATCAACTACTCTGAGGCTCCGGAGGAGAGGAAGGCATCTGGTTTGCGCACTTCCAGGTAAAAGTATATTAAATAAATCCTCTAATTTATGCATATTATATAACTTATATATGATGCTCACTTACTAAATTATTTATTGTAGCAAACGTATTTCTATCCTCCGCACTGGGCCGCCAAGTTTATCCGAGATGCTCTGGATGACCAGAAGGCTCGTGATCGTGCTGGAAAATCGATCCAAGGTTGGATCACGCCTGAGCAGTGGACTGCGATGAGGGCTAGATTTGACGATCTGAGCTACAAGAAAAGGTCTGAGAAGGCCAAAGCGGCTAGGCGGAATGCTGCCAAGTGGTGTGGTGGCTCGATTCTGATGACGAAACATTTCCATCCTTTGGTATGTTTTTTTTAAATATATTATTTTAATGTAAGTACCATAAAATGGTCGTAGGAAAAAATGTTTAAGTTTAGTACTAAATAATATATTTTTAACAGGTACAGAGTGGTGAGGATGCAAACATGGTGACCGTCTTCTTGGCCACCCATCGCAAGGACGGAAATCTCATTGATGAGAGGGCCTTGCAGACCTATGTAAGTATTACTTTACTTTGTGTTAATTTTAATATAACTTAGGCAATTATCGAGTTTCCAAACCTTTCTAGGCCGAGTATCTTAGGCTGCGTGAGCGGGCGACTGCTAGTGCACCTACACCTGGAGAGGCTGGTACTTCTTCACAGCCCGCTCCAGCTCCATCGGCGGACGACCTATGGGTGACCGCAGCTGGTGGTCTCCAGAGGGGTACGTACTATGGTACGAGATCCTATGGCGCACTGGTTGCGATGCAGTCATCTAGGGCCTCCCCGACAGCTACGCATTCCACACAGCCCTCGCAGTCGTCGGCCAGAGTCCAGGAGGCCGTTGACCGTCAGATTGTGTCTCTCCATGACGAGTTACTGCGAAGGATGGAGGAGCAGCCCCGGTTCCAGCCGCAGGCGGATGATCCGACGCTCATTGCATGATTCGATATGCTCGACCGCAGCATCACGGAGCTCCAGGATTTGACAAATGATATTAGAGCCTTGACAGACCACAATATCATGGAGTTGCAAGCATCACAACTATCGATGGACGAGAGGCTGACGATGATGTAGGATTTAATGGTTTATAGCAGTACGAGGCTGCTATCTACCATGGATTCTTACAACCAGTGACTCGCAGACTTGGAGCGGGGACGACCTTCTGGTGCGCCTACATCGACACAAAGTCCACCGACGTTACTGCCTTCTCCATCGACATCGTTGTCGATTCCACGAGAGCAGTATTAGCTGTTCTTATCCTTCATGCGCGCCGGTGGTCAGCCTCCGGCAGATCCGCAGTAGTATAGCTAGTTGCTGGATATTTGTATTTTTATTATTATTTAGGATGAGATTGTATGGATATATATTTGTCGTATTCTTTATGATGAGATTTGCTGGATGCTTTCTTTTCTTCAAATTTTATTATATTATTTATATTAAATATGTTATTTTACCGGTGTTGAGTGTTCAACCCAAGGTGGTTGGCAAACCCAAAAATTCAATGAAGGGTTGCTCCGGGTCTATTTGTACTGATTGTGATTTAATAAACTGCACGAATAATAGTTTGGACACAATTCAGAATTCTTTTTTTTATTTTTTCTGTAAAATTAGGGACATTTTTAGCGACGTTTAGCGACGTGTATACACGTTGCTAAATACGTCACTAATTAGCGATGTTAATATACGACGCTAATGACGTTGCTAAATATGTCGCTAAAAACGTCGTTGTATGTCGCAAATTACTGACATGGCAGTATTGCCAGGTCATTAAAGACGTCGATGTAACATCGCTATATAAGTCGCTCGTTAGCGACGTTTAGCAACGTTAATTAACGTCGCTAATTAGTGATGCTGCATCGCTAAACGTCGCTAATTTTAGCGACACATTTAAGTTGCTAAAAACGTCGGTATAGTGACGTTTAGCGACATTTTTTCTTTTAGCGACTTGCTTTTTTCGACTTCTTTGAAACGTCGCTAATTACGTCGCTAAATATGATTAGCGACATTTTTTCGTCATTTAGTGACATTTTTAAACGTCGCTAATTTGACTTTTTCTTGTAGTGATAGTCATTATCAATTAATTAGAACTGCTATTGGGTTGTACTTCGCTTCAATCCTGACTGGATATATTTTTCAGATAAATGGTTAGTGAGGATGTGTCCCACTTACTATGGGCCAACAGATGGAGTATCACCTGAGGATGTAGTGCCAGATACTGAGGCTATTTAGATTTTCATATCTTGTAGTAGTTGTTTCTAGTTAGATTTTGGATTATATAATTATTTTGAGATCTTGAGTTGTGTTTAGATGTTGAGATGGACCTGTGATGTATTGAGACTTGTATTTCTTTTCTTTCTATCCCATATCGTGCTTACATCTACCTTTAGTTTTTATATGTAATTGAGTATTAACTACCCTTTATTATATCATCATTTTGCTCCTCTATTTGGAGTTGAGATGGCATAACAGATATTTTATATATTGTGTGAGATGTTAGATAGTATAGAAGACCGAGACAGCATTCTACCACCGATGTTGTGGCATGGCTGGACGTACCAACGTACTCGCACCCCTATACCGGGCGCGGGTCTTGACAGTAAGTTTGGTTGAATAGTCACATACAAACAAAGGGGGAGAGAGTGTTGCACAAGACTGGTCAAGTATGACAAAATGGGGTATTCTCCATTTGCTCCAACCAATAGGAGGTGGACACATGGCTAGTTATTTGCACAAAGGTCCCCAATAGTTTAGGACTTGCACAAAGAAGGAAAATTGGATTAGATGTATAAAAAATTTATGTTTTGTGAGTTATAGTGAAAAAAATGGTTTATGGTATTTTGTATGAACCAGGAGGGTGTGAGTGTGGGTTTGGATTGGTGTTTGGTCCAGCTTTGGGTTAGGTTGAGTCGATTGTCCTAAAATAAATAAAAATGGTGTTGTAGGTGTTCTTTAATAAATTGTAATTGCATAGAATTTAAATTGGGTAGAACACAAGTGTCATGGACGTAGTAGACTCATAATAGATTATCTTCATATATTGGATGGCAAGAAATGGGTCAAGGTTCTGTCTCTTATTTCGATTGGAACGGCATAGGTGCAAAGTTTGGGTTTAAAATAAGATATTGTCTGACAATTGTTGTACGATTAAAATAAAGCACAAGAGAGGGTATTTATGAGTGACACAAAGGTCAGAATGGAAGATTGTCACGTCTAGGTCAAGGGAGTAAAATTTATTGGAATTCAAAAGCTAGAGTAGCGCTCCAAATATCGAAACAACGGCAAGGTTCACCAAGTGATACAAATTTTGTACGGTTATTTAAAATACCATGTTCTAATTCTAAATGTCTCCAAACTAACCCTAATCTCTCTCTAAGACAAGCATACCTAAATTTGGTCGAGAGGGTTTACCCAAACATCTCAAAACTTTTATGCTTCTAATGTAAAGTAATTTGAATTTATTTGAACAAATTCAAAAACTTTGAAGAGATTCTTGTAGAAGCATAAAAAATGCGCTTCAGATAGATGGCACAGTTTTTTACAAATAAACCCAACGGTGGAAAGATGGCACACTTTCTATCTATTTGGCATACTTTCTACTTGTTTCAAAATAAAGACGCGCACTTTCTTAAGTGCTCAATACTTTGGCACACTTTTCGAAGATGGTGCACTTTCTTAGTGTTACGAAAGCCCGCGCACAAATAATATTTTCTCTCCTAGCATTTAATGCAGCATACTGACAGTTGATAGATGTAGAAATCGAAGATTCAGAAGTCCTCATTACATCTTTGTTGTGGCACGCAGATCCAGGTTATCGTTTAGCGACCCAGCTGCTGTGTTAACTTCTTCAAAAATGTGTCGTAGTGCCAACACTTTCAAAAGTGCGTCGTAGTGCCAACTTCTTCTAAAATGTGTCATAGTACAAATCTTTTCAAAAGTACGCCATTGTGCCTATCTCTTCAAAAGTGCGTCGTAGTGTCAATACCTTCAAAAGTGCGTCGTAGTGCCAACTACTTCAAAAATGTGCCGCAGTGCCAATCTTACCAAGAATGTGCCACTCTCCAGACGACTTCTAAAGTGCGCATATTATCCTAACAGACAGTGAACAGTTATGAGTGTGTGTGTCTTACATGCCACACTTCTCATAAAAAGTGTACAAATAACTGTCCCCATGACCTATGCTTTTCTCGTATAGGATGATACGTGTCAAAAAGGCAGTAACTTGTGCATTCACTCATTCAGAACGTATGGTGTTAGTCCACAAAAATTGGGCACACAATGGTAAAATAGTGTTGAGTGTCCAAAGTGCGTGCGCACTCTCATAACTGTTCCTAAACTCTATAAAAACACTTGGATAGAGAGGATCACACACAGACATATAGAGAATGGGGATAAAATTTTCAAGTCTTTGAAATTCAAGAAATAGAGTGAGAGAAATAAAAGCTTCTTGTGCCGTTGTTGCCAGAGCCTTCTTATTGTTCAATTCTCCAAGTTGTTCACAGCAGTCCCTACATTTCTTCGTCGTCGTGTGCATTTCTTCATCGTTGAGTGGTCCAAGGAGTAATATAATCATTCGTAGATCAGAACTCTACAGCTATACTTTCCCAGAATTAATTATACTTAGATTCATGTTTACGATCTCATATACTTTTCTTTATTTTTAATAGTTTGCAACACAAGTTTCGTATAAACTTTTTCTCACAAACACATGCATTCCAGACTCCATTAGTTTCAGGAGTCTCTGGCCCCATGCGTTCTAGACTCCATGCATTGTAGACTATATGCATTCTATGCGTCTCTGGCCCTATGTATTCCAGACTCTATGTGTTCTATGCATTTTTGGCCGCATGTATTCCAGACCTCATGTGTTCAACGTGGCAGTACATTCTCAAGCAAAGATTTTTTTGTTGCAATTGATGAGATTCCCCACGACTAAGTGTATGCCACGTGTCGAGCTGACCAAGTCATGCACACTAAGTACGGAAACCGATCAGATTTTTAGTAACAGCGAATCCTAACAAAGATTCCACGTGGCATCTCAACCGTAACCTACGTCCATGGTAGCAGTTGCAAATGAGGATGTGGCAGCCTCAGTATCTATGTGCGCATAACCTAGGCGAGTGCATAGCCCAATAGTGTAATGGCTATAAATAGCCGTGTAGCATACCCAACATGGACACAAGGAGACATACACAGAGAGAAAAGATAAGAGAGCTTCCTAATTCCCTCATCGGACCGTTAATGGAGTAAAGGAGTCGCTGCAGTACTCGATCTCCATTGTCACATTTTCCAGATCAAAAAATATTGTACTTAGATTTTCTGTCTAGGACTTCTTTGTACTTTTTATTGGTTGTTAAACTAAAATTTCTTAAACTTGCATTGTCACGCCCCAGTCCCAAAATAACAAGGGACTAGCCACGTGGAAATGGCCAGCAACACAACTCCAATGGGCAAACCCAATTTAATGGACCCATTAGAGTGTACTTAAGTTGTAAAACAAATACAATAGTCTAAGAGACATGTCACAGTCTAATTCTAATCTGATCCACAGAAAGTAAACATAATTCAATATGATAGACTAATCAATATAAAGAAATATAGTCCATCAATAAGTCTCAATAAAAAGTATCTCGGGGAATAACCCGATAATAAGTCAATACATTAATCCAAGAGTCAAGATATAGAAAAACTGGAAACAGAAATAACTGAGTATATAACAGAATACTCAGGAGAAATCATCTAGCAAAACCTCGTCCTCTGGTGCCACTACTGCTCCAGTGTTAGCTCATGTT
The DNA here is from genome assembly GCA_036927795.1 of Iris macrosiphon. NCBI lineage: Eukaryota > Viridiplantae > Streptophyta > Magnoliopsida > Asparagales > Iridaceae > Iris > Iris macrosiphon. The sequence goes on along the minus strand of JAYESA010000014.1, from coordinate 102,946,134 downwards.
CCGTATACCTTGGGGTATTCCTCTTCTGCTGTACCTGGGGACATAATCCGGATCCAGGTCCTCAGGGGACATAGTAAGGTACAAGAATAACTCAAGCCAAATAAAATGCAGTTTATAAAAATATATCCTCAGGGCAAGCTATGTAACCAACTATGTGAAATGCAAGTGAGAGCATCACTAGTACTCAGGCTTAGACCACTACAAGCTTTGTGTCGAGGAGCCGGTAGCAGTAATATCACGTAATGGGCCAAGATCTGGAAAGAGACTAAAGCACCGCAATAATAAATATATATGTATATAATCAGCCTGTAGTCTGTATGTCACTCCCCACCCAATATAATCACACGTCTCATGTCCACGATGTCTCATGTCCATAACACGTAAGATCATTACCTCTAGCTAGTACAGCGAGTCATAATATTATCTATGTATATGCAAGTCTTATGTCGCGAATCATGTAAGCCTATACAGAATCAACATGGATACGATACCTTGAACTAATTATATAGGGTTCGAGAGGGTCATGTGGTCTTCACATAGGATTTGACATATTGACATTTATATAACCGTGCATAGAGATACAAGAGTGGGAAGAAGGGTACCTCACTGCTTGCTGCTGCTCGGGAATTCAGACAACTTGCGGCGGCGACTTTGCGACGGTGGTACGCGGTGGTCCGGCGTCATCGTCGACGGTGTCTTGTTAGGAATGGAAGAGGGTTTGAAGGTAGATGAGAGGGTGGGTCAGGATGTTTATATAGGGATCGGAGTGGGCGATTACAGGGAGGTGAAGAGGGAGGGTTCGGCCAGTCGGGGAGCGAAAAGGTGGAGTCGACAGCTTTTACAGAAATGGGAATAGTTTGCAGGTTGTTGGTTGTGGGTTACGGGTAGGTGGGTTTGGGTCCGAAATGGGTTGGTTTAGTTTGGTTTGGTTCATTTTGGGTTGGTTTGGTTTGGTTTAAGTTAGTTTAATTAAAAAATGCATTTAGCTATCAAAAAAATAGTTTTTGAGCCCAATAAATTCCAAAAAATTTACACAATATCATGTTGTTAATTATACACTTAAAAATATATTTTTTGTAATATAATAATAATTAACTTAATACAAAAAATATAAATCTCTGAAGAATATTTATTATAATTAATTAAAAATTACAGAAAAAATCTCCAAAAACTAAAAAATTCATAATTAAAATTTTAAAATTAATTTCTAAAATGAGAGATAACTAACTTAAGAGTAAAGGAGCATGGTTAGAACGAAGATCAACTACATCTTATGAAAACTAGGGTACCACTGACATATTACTAATCTAGACTAACAAGTTCATGCTAACATAATACTAGGTATAGGCTAGGGAATGGAACTAACAGGAACAGGCTAAAGTAAGGTTTATTCGCTATTATAGCTAGCTAAAATAAAACTAAATCTTACTCATATTCGCTACTCCTCGAGTCTGTGCCTCCTCCACTGTCATCATAAAAGCCTGGCCACGTCCTTATGGTGGTGTCCACTGTTATTGCTGGTCTTGCTAGAATAGTGCTGCTTGTGGTGCCAAGGGTGGCCTCAGCTGATATCCTTCCAGTGGTGGTAAAGCTTGTCGGTTAACCATCGGTACTCGTCGATGAACCATCGGAGTTTCTCCTCGATGCTCCGTACAATTTCTGGCTAAATGTTGGCTGGATCCGTAAACCAAGCATAATCCCAATCTGCATTTGCATTCCACAATAATGACAAGTAGGGAGTCTTGGTGCTGGTGCTGGTAGGGCTGGTCGATAAATCATCAGTGCTCTCTCTCTCTCTCGACGCTCAGGAAAATCTCTTACTGAATGCTGACTGGATCTGCAAGCTAAACATAATCCCCATTTGTGTCTGCATTCCTTCTCAATATGGCCTACCTTTTCACAGTAGTGACAAGTAGGAAGGATTAGTGATAGTGGTGTAAATGCTCTCTGTGGTGGATTCATATGTGGTCGATTTGCAGCTCCTTTCTGTTGTGCTCGGCCTGGTGCTAGTGCATGCAGCTGCTTCTGGCTGGACTCTCTCCTGTTTACGCGCTCCATGGGTCGGGCTGCAGCAAGGACGTCCGTGTAAGAAGTAGTTGTAACGGAGCTGATTAATTTCTGTAGTTCAGAGCTAAGTCCGTCAAAGAACTTCTCCATCCGGCTTTGCTGGGCCTTTCGATGAACCTATTGTTAGGCTTGCATCATTGCGTAGAATATTTGGAACATCTACTGTCCGTCCATAGGCTGTCCTGGTAGAAAAATGGGCATTGGTGGAGTAAACTACAGTAGTGGTGGAATTTGTCTCGCTGGAACCTCGAGGCGAGCTGATCTGCTTGATTGCTTTATTGAGTGAAGGGATCTCTACTTAGTGTCGTCATCCCATCATCGTAAGTGACCACAGCACCTTGTGGTGTACCGCAGGAGTTTCGTCGCCGGCTCATGGATCCATTATTCTGCATCTAAAGTAAACTATGAGAGGCGCACAGAGGAATTAAGGCAGGATGCAAGTCAAGAAATTATTTTGAAGTCAATATAGAGGTCAAAAATGAATCAATCAAGTGGATGAGATCCTATTATTCATCCTATCCTAATTGCAGGCTTGCTTGATTCCTTAGTTGAACCGAAACAACATAGTCATAGACTTGTATGGGGTACCACAAAAACTATGTTATGCCCCAGTCCTAAAATACTGAGGGACTAGCCACGTGGCAAAGGCCAGCAGCACAACTCCAATGGGCAAACCCAATTTAATAGACCGTTGAAGTATACTTAAGCTGTAAAACAAATACAATGGTATAAGATACATGTAACAGTCTAATTCTAATCTCATCCACAGAAAGTAAACACATTCAATATGATAGACTAATCAATATAAAGAAATATAGTCCATCAACAAGTCTCAATAAAAAGTGTCTCGGGAAACAACCCGATAATAAGTCAGTACATAAATCCAAGAGTCAAGATATAGAAAAACTGGAAGCAGAAATAAGTGAGTATATAACAGAATACTCAGGTGAAATCCTCTAGCACAACCTCATCCTCTGGTGCCAGTACTGCTCCAGCGTCAGCTCATGTTCGGTATACCTTGGGGTATTCCTCTTCTGCTGTACCTGGAAACATAATCCGGATCCAGGTCCTCAAGGGACATAGTAAGGTACAAGAATAACTCAAACCAAATAAAATGCAGTATATAAAAATAGATCCTCAGGGCAAGCTATATAACCGACTATGTGAAATACAAGTGAGAGCATCACTAGTACTCAGGCTGAGACCACTACAAGCTCTGTGTCGGGGAGCCGGTAGCAGTAATATCACGTAATGGGCCACGCTCTGGAACAGAGACTAAAGCACCGCAATAATAAGTATATATGTATGTAATCATCTTATAGCATGTGTGTCTCTCCCCACCCAATATAATCACGCGTCTCATGTTCATGATGTCTCATGTCCATAACACGCAAGATCATTACCTCTAGCTAGTATAGTGAGTCATAATATTATCTATGTATATGCAAGTCTTATGTCGCAGATCCTGTAAGCCTATACAGAATCACCATGAATAACTCAGGAAAGATTTTGTCACATGAAAGTGTCAAGTGTCCTTTGGTATGATGTACTTGGTAAAGCAAGCACGTAAAAATATATAGGATCGTGGTATCAACTCTCTAAGTAACTTTACACGACTCCGCGTATGGCATCGACACCCGAATCTTGTTCGGACGTTAAGCAACGTCTCACGGCCCTAGGTTGAACAGGTACAATACAAAAGTATATATATAAATAACTCAAGCAATTAATATCAAAAAAACCACTGCAGGTTTGGCAAGGTACACTTGCCTAGGTTCTGAACTCCTTCAGTTGCTCTTGTAACAGCAAAATCTTCAAGTACAACTCTGGAGGCTGAAACAAACATTACCATCACTCTCAGAATATATAAAATAGCTAGGATTGACTACCCATAAGTCCAATTTAGACACAGGGGCAGAATTGACAATTTTTTGTCAAAGCAGGGTCCACATCTGGCCCACTTCGCACCAAAAAATATACCAGAGACAAAGTTCTCCAAATTCGTCAAACTTAGTGTCCACAAGTCCAAAACAATGATATAAACCGAACGTGATTTCCAGAACTGGATTCCGATGAGCCGATCATAAAATTGCCCGTCAAATGGAACCGTGGGGCCCATGAAACGAAGTTTTGTCAACTTTCTGAGAATCGAACCAAACTTGGGTCATAGGACCAGCGTAACGCTATGAATCTGATGGCACAAGTTCCTTTGTGAAATGACATGCACACATAAAATTATGATGAGTGTCAGAACAGGCCGATATAGAATTTTTCGACGGATAGGCGTTGATTCCGGTGTGCATGCACATCCAAATCAACTTTCGCAAAATCTTACACGTCCGTGCTGACGATAAGCGCCTTTCGATACAATTCGCACACGACAAAGTCACCTTGTTTAGTGGGATACACCCTGTTTCAAAAAAATTGGATTTAGAAAACTAAGTTTTTGGTCAACTTCAACCACGAATAAATTACAGCATACAACAAATTTAAATAAATTAATTAAAGGGGTTTAATCTCGATTATGTTGTTTGAATTACTGTTATAGTGGAATTTAAAAATATTAACTAGGTTGGAAGAAAAATGCCCATGAATATGGCTGTTTGGGACATTTTTTTGAACTATAAATTGGGTTATATTTTTCTGTTTTGCGTCGCAAATTACGACCGACATAGGACACGATACCCCGAACTAATTACACAGGGTTCGAGAGGGTCATGTGGTCTTCGCATAGGATTCAACATATTAATATTTGGATAACCGTGCACAGAGATACGAGAGTGGAAAGAAGGGTACCTCACTGCTGGCTACTGCTCGGGAATTCAGACGACTTGCGGCGGCGACTTTGCGATGGTGGTGCACGACGGTCCAGCGTCGTCGTCAGCGGTGGCTTATCGAGAATGGAAGAGAGTTTAATGGTGGATGAGGGGGTGGATCTGGATATTTATATAGGGGTCGGAGTGGGCTGTTACTGGGAGGTGAAGAGGGAGGGTTCGGCCGGTCGGGAAGAAGAAAGGATGAGTCGGCTGCTGTTACAGAAATAGGAATGGTTTACGGGTTGTGAGTTGCGGTTGCGGGTAGGTAGGTTTGGGTCCGAATCCAATTTGTATGGGTTGGGTTGGTTTAGTTCGGTTTGGTTCATTTTGGGTTGGTTTGGGTTGGTTTAAGTTGGGTTAATTAAAAATAATGCATTTAGCTATCAAAAAAATAGTTTTGGAGCCCAATAAATTCCAAAATAATTACACAATATCCTTTTATTAATTATACACTCAAAAATATAAATTTTGTAATATAATAATAATTAATTTAATACACAAAAATATAAATTCCTGAAGAACATTTATTATAATTAATTAAAAATTACAGAAAAATCTCCAAAAACTTAAAAATTCATAATTAAAATTCTAAAACTAATTTCTATAAATCTGGGTATTTATAATCTATCTACCTTAAAAGATTTGCATTCTCGCAATTAAGAAAATAAAATATAACCGGTCAAGAAAATGTTTGCTCCAGAAGAGATGACACGGTTGCAAGATATATTTATTGAAGCACGACACAAAGGATAAGGAACCATGAACAAGGAGAAATCGAGAGGAAGGGTGAGGGTATTATTCAAGCAGAAGAAATGCAAACTATAAGAATAGATCAATACGTAGGAAAGAAATGAAAACTTTTTCCTAGGTAATGAGAGATAAGTAACTTAAGAGTACAGGAGCCTGGTTAGAACGAAGATCAACTACATCTTACGAAAACTTGGGTACCACTGACATATTACAAATCTAGACTAACAAGTTCAAGCTAACATAATACTAGGTATAGGCTAGGAAATGGAACTAACAGGCATAAGCTAAAGTATTACTAGGTTTATTCGCTATTATAGCTAGCTATGATAAAACTAATCTTACTCATATTCGCTACTCCTCGAGTCTGTGCCTCCTCCACTATCATCGCAAAAGCCTGTCCACATCTTTGTGGTGGTGTCCTCTGTTGTTGTTGGACTTGCTGGAAGAGTGCTTCCTATTGTGCCAAGGGTGGCCTCAGCTGATATCCTTCCGGTGTTGGTAAAACTTGTCGGTTAACCATCGGTGCTCGTCGGTGAACCATCGGTGTTTCTCCTCGATACTCCGTATAATTTCTGGCTGAATGTTGACTGGATTCGCAAACCTAGCATAATCCCAATCTGCGTCGACATTTCTTAGCGAGATGGCCTGCCTTGCCATAATAATGACAAGTAGGGAGTCCTGGTGCTGGTGCTGGTAGGACTGGTCGATGAATCATCAGTGCTCTCTCTCGACGCTCAGGAAAATCCCTTACTGAATTATGATTGGATCTATAAGCTAAACATAATCCCCATTTGCGTATGTATTCCTTCTCAATATGGCCTACCTTGCCACAGTAGTGACAAATATGAAGGACTAGTGCTAGTGGTATAAATGCTCTCTGTGGTGGATTCATTTGTGGTCGCTTTGCAGCTCCTTCCTGCTGTGCTCGGTCTAGTGCTAGTACATGCGGCCGCTTCTGGCTGGACTCTCTCCTAGTGATGCGCTCTATGGGTCAGGCTGCAGCAAGGACATCCGTGTAAGAAGTAGTTGCAATGGAGCTGTTTAATTTCTGTAGCTCAAAGCTAAGTCTGTCAAAGAACTTCTTCGCTCGGCTTTGCTGAGCCTCTTGATGAACCTGTTGTTGGGCTTGCATCATTGCGTAGAATATTTGGAACATTTGTTGTCCGTCCATAGGCTGTCCTGTGGAAAAAATGGGCATTGGTGGAGTAAACTACAGTAGTGGTGGGATATTATCTCATTGGAACCTCGAGGCAAGCTGATCTGCTTGATTGCTTTGTTTAGTGGAGGGATCTCCACTTAGTTTCATCACCCCCATCGTCATAAGTGACCACAGCACCTTGTGGTGTACCCGTGGGAGTCTTATCGCTGGTTCGTGGATCCATTATTCTGTATCCAAAGTAAACTATGAGAGACGCACAGAGGAATCAAGGCAGGAAGCAAGTCAAAAAATTATTTTAAAGTCGATATAGTGGTCAAGAACGAATGAATTAAGTGGATGAGATCATATTATTCATCCTATCCTAATTGTATTGCTCGGTTCCTTAGTTGAAACAGAAAAAACATAGTCGTAGACCTGTATGGGCCACCACAAAAACCATATCACGTCCAGTCCCAAAATACCGAGGGACTAGTCACGTGGAAATGGCCAGCAGCATAACTCCACTGGGCAAACCCAATTTAATGGACCCATTAGAGTGTACTTAAGCTGTAAAATAAATATAATAGTCTAAGATACATGTCACAGTCTAATTCTAATCTTATCCACAGAAAGTAAACATAATTCAATATGATAGACTAATCAATATAAAGAAATATAGTCCATCAACAAGCCTCAATAAAAAGTGTCTCGGGGAACAACCCGATAATAAGTAAATACATAAATCCAAGAGTCAAGATATAGAAAAACTTGAAGCAGAAATAACTGAGTATATAACTGAATACTCAGAAGAAATTCTCTCGCACAATCTCGTCCTCTGGTGCCAGTACTGCTCCAGCATTAGTTCATGTTCCGTATACCTCGGGGTATTCCTCTTCTGTTGTACCTGGGGACATAATAAGGTACAAGAATAACTCAAGCCAAATAAAATATAGTATATAAAAATAGATCCTCAGGGCAAGCTATGTAACCAACTATGTGAAATACAAGTGAGAGCATTACTAGTACTCAAGCTGAGACCACTACAAGCTCTGTGTCGGGGAGCTGGTAGCAGTAATATTACGTAATGGGCCAAGCTCTGGAACAGAGACTAAAGTACCGCAATAATAAATATATATTTATGTAATCAGCCTATAGCATGTGTGTCTCTCCCCACCCAATGTAATCATATGTCTCATGTCCATGTCGTCTCATGTCCATAACACGCAAGATCATTACCTCTAGCTAGTACAGCGAGTCATAATATTATCTATGTATATGTAAGTCTTATGTGGCAAATCCTGTAAGCCTATACAGAATCACCATGAATAACTCAGGAAAGATTTTGTCACATGAATAGTGTCAAGTGTCCTATGGTATGACGTACTTGGTAAAGCAAGCACATAAAAATATATAGGATCATGGTATCAAATCTTTAAGTGATGTTACACGACTCCGCGTACGACATCGACACCCGAATCTTGTTCAGACATTAAGCAATATCTCACGGTCCTAGGTTGAACAGGTATAATACAAAAGTGTATATATATATATATATATATATATATATAAATCAAGCAATTAATATCAAAGGAACTACTACAGGTTTGGCAAGGTATATTTGCCTGGGTTCTGAACTCCTTCAATTGCTCTTGTAACAGTAAAATCTCCACGTACACCTCCAGATGCTGAAACAAACATTACCATCACTCTCAGAATATATGAAATAGCTAGGATTGACTACCCATAAGTTCAATTTGGACACAGGGGCAGAATTGATAGTTTCTAGTCAAAGCGAGGTCCACATGTGGCCCACTTTGCACCAAAAAATATACCAGAGATAAAGTTCTCCAATTTCATCAAACTTAGTGTCTACGAGTCCAGAACGATGATACGAACCCAATAGAATTTTCAGAACTAGATTCCGTTGAGGCGGTCACGAAATTGCCGGTCAAGTAGAACCGTGGGGCCCAAAAAATGGAGTTTCGTCAACGTTCTCAGAATCGAACCAAACTTGGATCACAGGACCAGCGTAACGCTATGAATCCGATGGCATAAGTTTTGTTACGAAATGACAAGCACACACGAAATTAAGATGAGTGTCAAAACAGGTCGATACGGGGCTTTTCGACGGATACGCGTTAATTTCGGTGTGTACGCACATCCAAATCAACTTGCGCAAAATCTCACATATCTGTGTTAACGATATGCACTTTTTGATGCAATTCGCACACGATAAAGTTACCTCGTTTAGTGGGACGCAGCCCGTTTCAAAAAAAATTGGGATTAAAAAATTAAGTTTTTGGTCAACTTCAACTACGAATAAATTACAGCATACAACAAATTTAAATAAACTAATTGACGAAATTTAATCTCGGTTATGTTGTCTAAATTATTGTTTAAGTAAAATTTAAAAATATTAACTAGGTTGGAAGATAAATGGCCATGAACATGGGTGTTTGGGACAGTTTTCTAAACTATAAATTGGGTCATTTTTTTCTGTTTTGTGTCACAAATTACGACCGACACAGGACACGATACCCCTAACTAATTATACAGGGTTTGAGAGGGTCATGTGGTCTTCGCACAGGATTCGACAGATTGACATTTGGAAAACCGTGCATAGAGATACGAGAGTGGGAAGAAGGGTACCTCACTACTTGCTGTTGCTCGGGAATTCAGACGACTTGCGGCGGCGACTTTGCGACGGTGGTGCGCGGTGGTCCATCGTCGTTGTCGGTGGTGGCTTATCAGGAATAGAAGAGGATTTGATTGTGGATAAGGGGGTGGTCTGGATGTTTATATAGGGTCAGAGTGGGCGGTTACAGTGAGGTGAAGAGGGAGGTTTCGGCCGGTCGGGAAGCGGAAAGGAGGAGTCGGTTGTTGTCGGGTTGCGGGTTGCGGGTAGGTGGGTTTGGGTTTGAATCCGATTTGTATGGGTTGGGTTGGTTTAGTTCAGTTTGGTTCATTTTGGGTTGGTTTGGGTTGGTTTAAGTTGGTTTAATTAAAAATAATGCATTTAGCTATCAAAAAATAGTTTTTGAGCCCAATAAATTCCAAAAAAATTACACAATATCCTACTATTAATTATACACTAAAAATATCATTTTTGTAATATAATAATAATTAATTTAATACACAAAAATATAAATCTCTGAAGAATATTTATTATAATTAATTAAAAAATATAGAAAAAACTCAAAAATTCATAATTAAAATTCTAAAATTAATTTCTAAAAAATCTGGGTATTTACATGCATTAATGGCGAATATTCTGAGTAGGGCTAGCCGAGCCAATAATAACGCATCATATGTATATTATGCATCGGTCCCTCGTAAGGCTACCACGCTAAACAGATCAGTAATAACATATCGTATATAGTAGTCACGATATCGCACTCCACTATTGCGGATGATACATAGTATCCATGATAGCCATCCTTGCACTCCCTAATAATGTTCGAGGGTGGCTGATATGCACGATCTTGGAAACTCGTTCCCTCACAATGTTGCTAAAAAATTTAGTTACTTAATTAACCCTACAGTTAACTAAAATCTTGTGGTGTTATCACACAATCATCCTCCTAGATGTCGTACCTCAGTACGGGTACGCTAAGTATAAATCTACATTGGTTCTTATGGTGCCAATCTTAATTCATTCTAAGCGTAATGCACAATCAAACAAATATCATAACCACAATAAAACTGTTGACTAACTACAAGAATATTTGTACAGTAAAATCAAGAATATACTATAACAGGAATATCCTGATCAGGTAGATCCTCTGTCATGACCCGCACTCGATAAAGGGGCACGAGTACATAGGTACGTCCAGCCTATGTCGCAACATCGGTGGTAGAACATTGTCTAGGTCATCATCAACTAACTAATATCTCACACAATATTTAATATATCAATAATTTTTCAACTCCAATATGGGGGACAATATGATAATAATGTTATGATAAATACTCAATCATAAATCTAAAGCACGATAAGATATCAAAGAAATCTAAAATAATTACAAAGTCTAAACATTAACAACATCCAATAACAACATCAATATTCAAGTCTCAAAATATAAGCCAAAAATAAATCATTTACCATAATGCTAATAAAAACTAACTAGGATAACTAGTGATTCCGGTTAGGCCTCCCGGCAATCACTCCTGAGCTACTGGGTCCAAGTATGCACCATCTATATCCTATGATCCATAATATGTGTGGCACAAGTCCTCTAAGAAATTATCTAAAAAATATTATCCAGTCAAAATTGGAGCAAAGTACAACCCAATAGCGGTTCTAATTAATTGACAAGAACTATAAAACAGTTATAGTAAGTAATACATGATGAGCAAGAAAAAAAAATTAGAGAATACAATACAGTCATAATTAATTTAAGAAGCATGAAAGATAAGCATGGTAAATCAAGAAAGTATGGTAAATAAAGACTGTAAATAAATGAGAACTAATCTGAGATAGATATGGTGTGCCCAGTAAGTATATAATATAAAACCAGCAAGAACGTAACTATACTAGCGTGTTTTGAAATACCACTTTCGACATATAAACGACTAGGGGTAATACGGATCGTCGCACACTTGGTGTGCGACTGCTATCATTCCAGATTAGACCAGAAGGGGATGATTCCATATTTTGGGAATATTTACATGTCTACTAATTTATTTCTTTGTCTGACTAATATAAATGAATCTAAGTCCCGACATGTAAATCAAGTACGAGGCCATCCAGATAAAGTAAGTGATGCCAATAAGTGAGTCATGATGTGATGCCAGTAATAATTCCTGAAGTAGAGACCAGACAAGTATGATGCACGTGTCGCAAGAGAGTGAATCCAGATAATACTAATATATGTATCCATAGTGTCTAAGAATCAAGTAGAACAATGATATAAACCAGAATCATAGCAAATATCAAATAATGAAAACTATCAGAGAATGTACTAGCCTGAGCTTCTGAGCAAATGGGATGGAACGATGTCCGAACTGATGTCACACAAACCTATATATGAATACCAAGTCAATTTGGGTGTAATGAGTGAGAAATGAGTAAAAATGCATTAATACATGCTTTCTAGGACAATACTAGCTAACTAGGTCTTAGCTAGGTCCAACTAGGTCCCCAGAAAGGTGTTTGAATCATGCTAGCTAGTAACTAGCTAATACAAGTCAAAATTAGCTATATTAATTAACTAACACTAATATTTATACAATAGTATGATATGATACTCTAACCACTTATCTCCATACACTAACTCATCTCTAGTATTACTAATTGACTGTGCCCTATATGAGTTGCTGCTACTATGATCTATTGATACTCCCAGGTATCAATCCACTTTGAGGCACACTAACATAATCTTACCCGCTACTGATACACTAATAATTATTCACTGACAGCTACTAATATATATATATATATATATATATGAACCTTTACTATACTAACTAACTGACGGTTAACTAACTCTAACAAATATTTACTGACTTATATACATTAACTAAGAATATATAATTCTAACTATTCACTGATACATTCTGTAAACCCCCTCGACCAATTCAGAGCTAATTAGAATTAAATTATGATACTAGGATTAAATTGGATGCAATTAGATTTAATGTGCAGCAATATTGTAACTTAATACACCTAATGGTTGCCTTGATGTTTGGAGCGCTATACTAGTAGGTACCCCCAAACCAATTAAGTACTCATCTCCTAGACACACTAGGCTACCCACCTGCACCTTGTGTAAACTTTCAGATTCCTAATTTTGTACTTCAATTTAGCTGCACAACAGTCGTTGCAAACGCCTAAGTATTATTTCAATAAACCAAACTTTTTCCTAATGCCTGATACATTTGTTTGTAACCTAAATTAACTGAGGCCAAGATCACCCCAAAACAAGATATAACCAAGCCTTGTATACCTATCATGTGGACCAGACCCCACCCCAAGAAGTCCAGACAAGCCCAAGTCCCGAGGTCAGCCCATAAACCCCCTCCTATATAAATACCCATCCTTACTACTATAGAAACCCTAGTATCATCACCCCCTTCTCTTCAACCCTAGCCAAACCCTCCCCTCTTCAACCTGAGCATCACCTTCCTTTCCCCCCCCCCCGACTTCCCAGCACCCCCGCCGTAAGCCGCCATCATCCCCGCTCAGCCCTCACCTGACCACCGCCTCCCAGCCATCTCCGGCACCACCAACCACCCCTCCAGGCCGCCTAAACACCACATCCATCCAGCCATCATTACCATCCCATTCAACCGACAAACCCGAGCTTTCGTTCCCTCCCCGACTTCCAAAACCACCGCCCCCAATACCGCCTGACGCCGCCAGACACCGTCACCCGACTCGCCGGACCCCCACTTCACCACCACCTGCGGCCAACCACCTACACCGACCGCCTCCACCCGCTTCATCACCATCCCCGTCCATCACAACCCCTATTAAACCCAATGGCCGATCCCGACTGCTCCCAACCATCGCCAGACGCTGTTAACCACCCCGAGAGGTCGACCCCGACCACCCTACGACCTGATCGTCGCACCCGACGCCGTCTCAGCCCGCTGCCATCGTGACAGGCTACTGCATCCGCGGTTGCAGCCATCGCAATCACTGTATGCCAGCAGGCCAGTTCCATCCATACGTCGATCGGAGTTCACCCTATGCCGGAGAAGACGATCGACCTGCAAGCGAACCCCCTCGCTCGGTCGATCAGGTAATCGTTCGCTGAACCTTTCTCCCTTGTGTCCTATCACTTCTCCTTCGTGTTGTCATGTCGCATATGAACACATATTAATAGTATTTAACCTAGTTAGTATTGTATGCATGGAAGTCGATTTAATTAGATATTAATAAATAATTAATTATTCTAAATTAATGACTAGTTATCAGGGATAAGTAATTTACTTGAAACACCGGGATATAAACCGAGTATGTTTGAACATGGAAAATAGAGACATGTGTCCGCATAGAACATAAATTATGGTCAACCTGTAACTAGATAAATTATTGCCTCGAGACACATGTTAACCGAAGACAGAACACGTGTACACCCTAGCTACGTGCACACGTGACGCTGTATTCAAGCAACAATAAACTCGCGATAGTATTCAAGTATAGCGTCTTAGTCGTATGTAGTTAATGCATAGTGTCTGATGTCTATATTGTTGTGTTATATTGTATGTCTAGGGTCTTTGGATCAGCCAGGAGACGCTACGGGAGCAGTCTTTTGGCATTCACATCTTGAAGACTCAGGCAAGATACCTTGCCATATTTACTGTCTAACTTAAATTATGCATATGTTGTACTGTATCCTTGTTGCTTTTTTATTTTATACAACTGTGCGCGTCCGAGATTGACTCGGGTGCTGTCGACGAATACGTCAATGATTAGTATACTTGACCTAGTTTGTAGTGACTCACCCCATTGGAGGATACTCTGATATCTTCCGAGACCTAACAGTTCTACACGTTCGTTGTGACAATTTTATGTTGAGATGTGGGTTCGCGTGCTCTACTAGCTATCGGCGCGTGTGACATGCATCACGGTTAGTAAGTAATTCAGGAGTATTTTAGTATAGAGACTTGACATTTAGATAAGGGGGTATACGCATCGATTATTTGACTTGTATATCTACATTGGGCGGGGAGGACGACTAGAAGGCATATGGGACACCCCACTCCTTTATACTGACACCGCACTCGACGGAATGATACGGACGTATATATATATTACTGATACCACATTTTGTAGAGTGTTGGACGTTACTTGGTAATATTACAGATACCACACTCTATAGAACGTCGGATGTTATTGTATTCCTGCGCCCGTGTTATAGGGGGCATGTGTGGCATATACTAGCCGGTTGTCACGATTGGTGAATTACGTCAGCATATGTCTAGCCTACACCTTCCCATATACTTATAGTTGTCCTCACATTGCATTCAATTAGATGGTTAGCACACCCTTTATTGTATTTATTTTATTCAATATTTATATATGGCATACTTCTATGTATCTTGTTACGTCCCTCTGAGGACCTGATAACTTTCCAGATTTGGACGAGGCTTACTACCCCACAGTATACGGCCCAGGACAGGAGACGAGATTCGCTACCGCAGAGGAGCTAGAGGTTCTACCGTCAGAGTTTCCGTGATCTGTTGGTAGGCCTTCAGTCTAGGATTGGGAGCATCATTATCTAGTCAGCCGATGTCCTAGTCATTATCTTTTATCTATCTTTTCAGTACCTTCTTTCGTCATAGTAATGGGTTTGTCCCCACCAGACATTATTGGTTGTACTATGATATCTTGAGACTAGCGTTTATCTTCCAGCAGTTTATTTATTATTTTATTCTTGCAGTTTATATTGTTGATGAGATTACTTACCTGTTGATTCATTATTATGGGACATGTTAGTATTCTAGGACAGCGTAGCACTCTTCGTTAGGATCCATTAAATTAGGATATCCTCGGAGACGTGACAGCTGGCTATTGCCACGTGGCCTAGTTCCATGTATTTTAGGACTGGGACGTGACACATTCTTAACACTAACATTTAACTAATCTTAACTATACATAACTTACACTATATACTACTAAGACTAATATGCTAACAGTTATTAACTTACTAATTGATACCAACTTATGACTAACACTACTAACTGATAATACAATATACACTAATAGACTTAATATCTGATACTTTAGCAAACTGCTCAAACTCCTAGGTATCTGATACCATTACCTCAGTGTCCAACCAACTGTACCTCACAGATGCTAGTATTAGTTACTAGATACTCACCACTTCACACAATTATACATAGGTCATTAGCTACTGGTACTGCTTAATACACCACACAATCACTCATATTCTAACTATTAATCTTAGCCATCTAACTCTCCTTCTTACATCAGTTGCTCAAAGTGAAATCTAAGACAACTAATCAATCTTAATACTAACTAACCTATTAACATTCAAATATAATTAGTGACTGGAACGGAAAACAGTCAACTATCCTACCTGAAACTCGTCTCACCCTCATAACCATAACAAAACTTTTGATTACCTACCCAGGTTTACTGATACTCTTGGTATCAGTCAATCTCTATCTTCTATACTCTCATTCATATCCAGTTATCCCCTAACCAATACCCACCTATATTTGAACATGCCACTGCACTGCTCTCAATGTGGTTGTTCCCTTCTTACCAGGTTGCCTACACACAGGTAATAAGCCCTTCGAACTACAGTTGCTTTATACTGCAAGTATCAATAATACTTCAACTGTTGGACTACAAAAGGAAAATATCCTACTCCTATGAACCAATACTAGCAACCCGATCCCCCAACATGCCCTATATCACTCACTACAAGCAGTCACCCCCTATCTCAGATACTCATAAATCGAGTATCAGGCCAACCACATCACCCTCCTACATAGCTGAACAACAGCTACATCATGTTGTCATAGTAATCAGAGTTTTCCCACTTCTCACATCTAAACACCCCACCTTACTATTTATACCTCACAGTCACAAACACCCTTGATCCCATACTTAAAATCACAGGTAATCCAATATTGGACACTTACACTATTGTACAGTCCCTTACTTATCTTTCAAGACACCCTAACACTACCTTAATACTCAACTGAAACTAAGAACAGACCTACACCCCTTACCCAATCAAACTTGAACCTAAGCTTAGTCCTTCACACATATACCCTAATTATTCTCATCATCACCAACATCAACATACACAACATCAAAGACTAGACTACACTAGTGTAACAAACTCCTCCTGCAACAACTGTTCCTAAATACCTACCCGAGCCTCACTTGCTTGTAAATTGATCTCTGAACACAGAGACATCTGAACAAATAGATCCCCCACTCATTCCAACTTCCACGGCACATCCTAACACATAAACACCCCCAAAATCCTTCCAACAATATATATACACACCAACTATGGCCTCTAATACCAAATAAACATATTCACAAACACTTGGTGCACCAAATTCAGGTTTTTCCTAATTTGGGCACGAATCAATATTCCACAAGAAGTAAATCTTATATCTAGCAAAATAAGAACTCATAACACCTAGATCTAGCCAAATAGAGTCAATTTTACTTATGAAAGGGTTCATATAGGTCCAATGGATATTTTTAACCATAAATAGAGTAAAAAATAGAAAGTTACCTAGGTTTTAAGTGACCTCCTTGAAGAACTCTGAATTTGGACACGAGAAAGACGAACTGAACACGATCCTCAATACTTTGACTCATCTTCAAGCATCCTCTAGTAATGACAAGCTTCTTAGCTTCCTTGGAAAATAAAATAAGAGGGATGAGATTTGGAATGGATTAATTAGGGTTTGCTCTCAAATTTTGGGGATGAACTAATGGAGGCTACTATGAATAAAGAGGCTTATATAGACTCCCCTCTTAGGGATAGGATTTGTGTCATGATTGTTTGATTTGACTCAAAATCTCCTCTCATTCTTTCATGAATAGGATCTTATAATTCTTAGAAAAAAATATTCTATTCTTGAGTCAAAATAGGTTTAATGGTCCTAATCTAGTCATGACTATCTAGTGGTTCAACTTAACTAGTCTAAATTAAATAAATAACCCATTAGTCACATATTATATATATATAAATTTAAATTTAAATTATAGCAAATTACCAAAATACCCTTATCCTGAAAATGAGGTGGTTACATCCTCGGTGCAATATCAGGATCAGGTAGCACCTTAGTTCATAATACAAGTAGTAGTACCTCAGTATGAGGCAAGATTGTACACATGGTGCTTGTTAGGAAGTATCGGCATGGATACAAATAGCTAAGTCAGGATATAAGGTCAATCAGTCAGTCAAGAGAAATCCTCTGCTCACATTGCAGCATTAATATCAGGTCAAATATACAGTCAATACCTCTACTGTAATAGTCTATCAAGTATAACAGTTGAGCCTACAACTCTATCCTCGAACACCTCAAGTAATGATCATATCATGCCAGATTTACAATCAATGCCACTATTGTAATAGTCCAACAATCAGGTCAGGTATACAGTCAGGACATCTACTGTAATAGTTTATCAAGTACACTAGTTGGCCTACAATTCTATCATAAAGTACAACAAATAATGATCATCGTCAAGATAAATGGAACAATATAAGTCCTTGAATCCAAAAATAAGATAAAAGATCACAAGATTATGATAAGAATCAAAAATATTTAAAAAAATCAAAAATGGTCCAAAATAGCCCAAAAAATAGTCTATCTGTGCAAAAATCTGCCTAAACAGACTAAAATAGCAATTTTGCACAAAAAATGGGATTTATATGCAATTCTGCGCACAAAACAGGGCTATTGCGTAAATTTTGCACAAAGAAAGGGTTTATGCATAATTCTGCGCACAAAACAGGGTTCTTCGCAAATTCTGCACAAAAGGAGAACTTTTGCACAATTTTGTGCACAAAACATGGTTCTGCACAAAAGGACAGCTTCTGCGCAATTCTGCTCGTAAAATAGGGTTCAGCGCAAATTCTGCACAAGAGGACTTATGTGCAATTATAAGCACAAAATAAGGTTCTGCGCAAAAGGAGGACTTCTGCGCAATTCTGCATGCAGAATACTGTTCTTCTTCCCAAAGACAGCAATTATGACATTAAAAAGTTCTAAAACTTGTTTTAACCATAAAACTTTTATTTTAAATCGAAATTCGATATTTCAAAAGTTAAAATCACATGAAATTAAATTTTCTACAACATGGGATAATTAGTTTTTAGAAATTCTAAGTTTTAAGAGATTATTCCTATGAAATTTCCTAAAATCACCATTTAAAACTTACATCTACTCCAAACTATTCATCAAACCCGAAAATGCTAAATACTAAAGATGTAGAGAATCACAAGATACACATTATAGGCTAAAAATATGCAAGGAAAATTAAAGGAACTAAATATGCAAAAAAATAGTTTCTTCAATTTTTGCAAGATATACTTACCTAGAATAGCAATCCAAGCCTAGTCTTCAATTTCTCCTCCAAAGAGGATTCAGAAATCAAACCCTAAGTCTCAAGATTTAGCTCCTAGAGTTGGGTTCCAAGCTTAAGAGAGAGGGAATGAAGATGAAGAAGAAAGAAGAAAAAAAGGAAAAGAGTGAATAATAAAGGAGAGAGAAAATGCAAAGGGCTTATATAAAGTAGGATTTAATCCCATCCATGCATACCGCCACCTCATCAATCCATGGCTCTCCAATCCATCTCAACCATCCAAGAGAAAACACAAGAGTTCATTGGATAAAAGGGTGATATAGTTATTAATCAAGGGGATTTCTATTCTATGTGCGAGTCCTAGCACGGGTCTATGGAAATTGCCAATAGATTTTCTACCGGTACAGGGTAGTCTCACATAACAAAACAAAATCCAAATCACAAAATACAGCAAATATGATACGCAACAAAATATAAAACACAGTATAAATATATTTTTAGGAAAAAAAATCAATACCAAAAATTCAGAAATATAAAATTTGGTAAAGGACGTGACATCTTTTCTATAAGATTTACGATTATTGTTTGCCATCGGTGTAAGTTTGGAAAACTTTTGTTTAACAACAAACAAAAAGTATAAAAAAATCCTAGACAAAAAATATAAGTACAATAGTTTTAATATGGAGAATGTGATGATGGAGATCGAGTACTGCAACGACTCATTTACTCCGTTAACGGTCCGACGAGGGAATGAGGATGCTCTATTCTCTTTTCACTCTCTTGAGCTTGTGTGCACATATGTAGCTCGATGGGAGGGTATGGTCTCTGAAAAGAGGACCCTGGGAACATTCAAGTTCCTCCTATTTATAACCATCATGCTGAAGGACTATAGGTGCCGCATATGCTTTTGTTTGGTGGCTCCATAGGACTCCTTCAACAGAATACGGTTGCAACAGTAAACAAATACCACGGGCATTCTGTCATGTGGCCTCGGTTGGTATATATTGTTGATAATATCTCAAAATTATTTTCAACTTAGTTGCGTGCGTGACTTGGTCAACTGGACTCATAATCAGTACTGTGTGAAGGTCCTTTCGGTTGTAACAAAAAGATCTTGCAAGCTGAGAGCCGCATAATGTCATGGGCGCATAGAGTCATGGCCGCATACGTGCTTTTCTTTGGCCTTGGTCTTATGGACACTTTGGCCGCATGGTGTTGTGGCCGCATGAAATCTCTCATCTGGACATGGTCGAATGGACACTTTGGCCGCATGATGACGAGGCCGCATAGGGTCGTAGCTGCATATAAGGGAACACGCGGCATGGCACATCTGATGAAGTTATTAATGCACTGATGTAACTTTTCATCTTTTTATGAACCGCCGCCTCTCTCACCATTCTCGAAGCACTCTGGGTGATGAATGGTGTATCAGAACTTCTGACAGGCATTGAATATCGTGTTTGGGGATCTCATGACTCTCCTTACTTCGTGGTTATTTAGGCCACATAGATTCTTCTTATGCGGCTTCCAACTCCTTGGTTGTTCGGGCCGCATGGGCTCTAATTGGCTCATCTGCGGCCTACTTTCATTTTGAAGGGGCATGAACTCTATGCGGCATGCATGATTTTTATGCTTCTACTAGATCTCCTTCAAAGTTTATAAACTTTGTAAGTTTTTTATGTTCAGAATACTTTGAATAGAAGCATGGAGGAGATAACAGCAGAAATTGCAACGGCGCATCTATGAAATATCCTTCCGCTTGGCGTATGGAGATGCTTGAGGGAGTAGTGTCTCATGGCATTGTTGGTGCATGCGGACACTAGTTACTTAGTGGCGCATGGAACTGCTGGCGCTTGGAAATATTAGTTACTTAGTAGCATATGGCACTGCTGGTACATGAAAATACTAGTTATAAAACGGTCGGTGCATGACACTGGATCATTATGGCGTAGTAGGCTTGATCACTACGGCGCATGGCCTTTGATTACTGTTGGTGCATGGTAGAGATTTTCTATGCTTCTACAAGACCCCCTTCAAAGTTTTTGAACTTTAAACTTTGTAAGTTTTTTAAGTTCAGAATACTTTGAACAGAAGCATGGAGGAGATAACAGCATGAACTGCAACGACGCATCTATGAAGTATCATTTCGCTTGGCGCATCTGTTAACTTGGCACATCGGGTTGTGTTGGCGCATAAAATGTAGTCACTTAACTTGGCTCAGTTGACTATTCGGCGCAGGGGACTTGGTCTCTTTGTTCGTGCTTTAAGCTGTCGGAATGAGCGTATTTTATCAAGGGGTTTTCTCGGATTGCTCGAGTCCCGATGGAGCATGGAAGGATATCATAATTGTTATTTTTTATGACAAACAAGCACATTACTCGGAGGATTAACCGTGATCTTCCAACCTAGCTCACTGTAGCTTCTCTCCATATGCAGCCAGGATGTGTAAAAGTGGCGGGGCTAGTCATCCTACCCGAGACTTCCTGTTTAGAAATCTTCTTATTGCTGTGGATATCTTGGCTATGAGTATTTATACCAGAGGTAATATGGATGTAGTAAAACTTCATAACGGGGATAACGCTAAGTTCTATCACAAGTAGTATGAACGTGATAGATAAAAATAGTTCCATTAGGGAGGTTCGGTGGAGATATTTTCTGTGATGGTAGGTAAATTATGGTGTATAACAGATAGTCAAGCAGATTTGCTATGTAAGATCATGGTGGGGTATTTTTGTGGAAGAAAAAAGAAATGAGCCAGAGGTAATATAGACATGGCTAGTTTTTTGGATAGGGCACATGGGAAGATCATAGTTCAGAGGTAATATGGACATACTATTTACTTTTGTTGAGGACATCCCACTGGGGAATATTTGGTAGACATATTACTTCTTGCATACTAGAGAGCAAGTAATAGGTTTAAAATGAAACCCTATCAGAGGTGATATGGACGTGATAGATTTTGTAGCCTCATTACTTCTTGCGCACCTGAGTGCAAATAATAAGTTCAAAATAGATCCCTATCAGAGGTGATATGAACGTGATAGATTTTGTGGCCTTAACACCGCTGGCGTACTTAGAGTTAAGTACGGATGACAAGTTTAGATGACGATCGATATCAGAGGTATTTTGGATATGACAACCGATAGTTATATATAGAGGTTTGCTCGGAGGTAATATGGACATAGCAAACCCAGCTGGAAAGAACTGTTAGGACATTAGTTCAGAGGTGATATGGATGTGAACTAATATCCAAAAAAACTAATTATGAGTAGTCTACCCAAAAGTATGGATAGACCTGAGAATTTCTCCTCTGGGGATCTTTTAAGGATCAATTACCTGTTGCGTATTCCGGACTCCTGGAATACAGATAATGGCTTTTACAGTGATTCCTGAAGAAGAAATGCATATTGTGCTTACACACTTGCTGGGGATGAACAACGGGGAAGGTACACTGTACATCTTGGTTGTCCAGATGATAATAAAGGGAGTACAAGTCTAGCTTAGAAATAGTACTTTTTGAGGAACTTGCCGTTAATAGGAATCATGAGTAAGTTGCTATTGGTTTTGCGAGCCGGTACGTGCAGTTAAAGAACATGGATTCCAAGATGAACGAGCCCTCCCATTTAGGTTGGAATTTTGTCACGACCCGCACCCGATATAGGGGCATGAGTGCGTGGGTACGTCCAGCCTACACCGCAGCATCGGCGGTAGAATGATGTCTAGGTCACAATACTAGCTAATCAATCTCACATGAATATACAACTCCATAAGGAGACACAGATATCACAATATAATATGGAAATACTCAATCACAGAACTAAAGCACGATAAGATATCGGAGAAAATAAACAAAATACAACACAAGTCTAAACAACAAAAATAGTCTAACCTGCAAACAATAACATTCAAATCTCCAAGTATGCCGGAAACAAGTCCTCTAAGTCGCAGTCTGGAAAAATATTTTCAGTCAGGATGGAGAAAAGTACAACCCAATAACAGTTCCAATTAATTGTAAGGACTATAAAATAATAAATAGATGATGTTATATACTGAGAGAAAACAATAAATAGATGCAATGGCAAATAGTAAAGAGAACAGGCAATAGACAATATGGCATAGTCAGTGCATATATGAAATGAAGAGAAAGAGCTACAATATCAAATACGGGTGATGTAGTATATAAAACTGAAATGAAAAACTGTAACTATTCTTAGTATTTGAAATATCAGTCTATCATGTGATCGGTTTGGGACAAGATCAGGCTTGTTTCATATGATTAGCTATAATTCATGTAAGGTCAGGCTAACCATCTAGTTAGCTATGATGTGAGTAATGGTCAGGCTAATCATATATAACAGGCTATGAGGCATATAATGGTCAGGCTACACCCGACGTGATGTGTGGGGTGAGCTATGATGCATGTAGAGTTGGGTATGATCACATAATCTACTAATATTTCCTCCGCCCCCAACTAGTAAAGTGGATCCAACCATGACACGTTACGATACACGATCAATGTCCAATATATCATGTACAATGTCTAATATCAATGTCGTATACAATATCAATACGATAGCCAATATAACATCTCATGACAGCAGATCCAATCTATATACTAGTCCGTGTAGCAAAGTGTCAGAATCAGATATAACATTTCTAAATACTTGAATTATAAAAATTATCAAACAACGAAAATTATCAGAGAATGTACTCGCCTGTGGACCTGAGCGGGCAATACCAATATCCTGCTCCCGAAGTCTCGCAGGACGATCCAATGGTCCTATATATATAATATAATACAATATAGCATCAGTCGTTATACTAGCACACATACAAACACAAATACACTGCACTCGAAAACTGCGCAAGGGTGCTAACTAGTCCACTAGCAGGGTCAAGTGTGCGTATTTATACGCACAGGTGCCATGTCCTCGAATACTGTGTACAACAAGACAACAACTAACACTAACACAGTGTCCAAATCCAAATCTTGTGTAGCACTAACACATGATCCAGCTAGCAGGTTAGAGTACACATAAGGCAATGAGTTACCAAAATACATTTGATATAAATATATACATATAGCACTTTAGTATATTACCTAGTATTACCCAATACTATATTTATATTAATACACCTAGGGTCATAAAAATATATATATATATATATATATACGGGATACCCACAACTAATACCTAGGGTCATACAGCATGTGTAATACTAGAAATCAATTTTCCCATGAAGTATACACATATTTAAAATCTAATTATCATACACATTCACATACACACAACATGAAGGAAGGGCAAGTTCTGAACCTTGGCGTTGGCGTGCACGTGCACGAGGTCGAGGGAGGCTGCTACGGGTTATCTCCGACGATGGTGGTCGACTGTTGACGGGTTGCTGCTTGCCAGGAAGGAGATCGACGGTGATGATGATGATGATGATGATGGTGGTGATGATGATGATGATGATGATTATGATGACGATGATGGGTGTAGTCAAGGCGGTGAACAGGTCAAGGGAGACGTGAAGGAGAACGGGGTGGAAAGAAACTGTTGTGGTCGAGACTATGGTGGAGACGATGGTGGCTGATGCTCCTTGGGCTGCTCAGGCGTGGGAAGTCAGGGTGGAGATGATGGTGATGGTTGAGGGTTGCTGCTGGAGGGATGCTGGTCGGGGACGATAGAAGAGAAAGGGATAGTAGCAGGTCAGGGAGATGGTGGAGGATGACGGGGATGTCGACGATGGAGGCGGTGACGTAGATGATGGTGGGGAAGTCGGTGGTTCAGTTGACGAGAAGAAGGTCGGGTTGGACGCGGGATAGAGAGGGTGATGGTGATAGGAATCTGGACTGCGTTAATGGTAGTGGTGATGCAGATCAATGGCCGCGGCGGGTGCTCAGGTCGGCTGTTTCGGCGCTCGGAGAGGAGAGGTCCTGCTCAGGCGGGTCGCTCAGGTCGATGTCAGTTATGGTGGAGTGGAGGAGAACAGGCTGTGATGTTTAATGGTGGTGGTGGTAAAGATCCAGGCGGTCAGCTGCTGTTGGAGAGTGGGGTCGTGGCGAGTCAGGGTTGAGGGTTGTAGGGTCAATTGGAGGAGAAGGTCGGGTCGGATGGAGATAGAAGGTGAGTCGGTCGGGGGAAGTCGGAGACGGAGGCGTTAATGGTGATGGAGATGGTTGTAGAGGCGGAGGGCTCGGCGATGATCACCGGAGATGGAGAGGGTGACCGGTTGGATTGGTTTAGGGTTTGTTTAGAGTTAGGGTTCGATTTGTTTTGAAGAGGGATGGTGATTGTGATGTAGAAAAATAATGGAGAGGATGATAGGTTTTGCATGAGGGAGAAAAGGTCGATTTAAACCTAGGGATTAGGGCCGGCCAAGTACGCCAAGGAATTGGGTTAGCTTTTATATGTAGGGAATTTAAAGGCTAGGATATAGTTGGGTTGAATGGAGGGCCAAGATGGTTAGGGGTGAGGTGTTTGAGTGTTGCACACTCCAAAACAAAGAAAATTCATGCATGTGACCGATCAATAAAGAAAAGGAATGATTCTTCATATGTTGGGTCCAATGGGAGGTGGACACCTCACTGCACTTTTGTATAAAAGTCCCCAACATTTGGAAAATTGTATAAAAGGTGAGAATTGGGATTGGATGAGGGAAAACACCATATTTGGTGTGATATAGTGGCTAAAAAGGGGTGTGGTATTTAGTATGAAATTTGAGGGTGTGAATGGGATTTGGTTTGGTGTTGGGTCTAGTTTTGGGTTGAGTTGGGCCCTTATACCAATTTAATTAAAATTAGTGTAAACGGTGTTCTTAAATTAATTGGAAGTACATAGGGTTAAAATTAGGTGGGACCCAAGTATCATGGATGTAGAAGACTCAGAATAAAATATTGTCATAATTTGGGTTGCACAAAATGGGTCAAGATTGTATCTCTAATTTCGATTGGAACGCACAAAGATGCAAAGTAGGATTTATTTAAAAATAAAAATAAATGTCTACAACGAATATTGTGCGACTAAAATGAATCACAAAAGGGCATATTTATGAGTTACATAAGGTCAGAATGGAAGACGGGCACGTCTAGGATAAGGGTGTGAATTTTGTTGGAAGGCAAAAGCTAGTGTAGCGCTCTAAATATCGAAGCAACGATAAGGTACAACAATTGAATAAAATCACGATAATAAGTTATAATCCCAATATTTAATCCCAAAAATGCTAATTAAAATTTTTAATCCTATATTTTAGTCAGGGGTTCATCTATTGGGCTTCTAGGTCTAGTCCACTGGCCCATGCATTAATGATATATATAATATATGAAATATAACATGCAATATAATATACACAATACTTATAATAATTAAAAAGACAAAAATTATCCCTATTTTACAATATGGTTGTGACAAGTCTACCCCCCTTAGAAAATTTGCCCTCGAAATTCAAGATCCTCAATAGTTGTATTTATATTTATTTTTACCATCAAAATTTAAATTCATCACACCATATAATCATGAAGTAAATCCATATTATTATTTCATAAAATTTTCAAAATTCTATAAATATCATATTTCTGAAAATCTTCAAATTTAAAATCAAATTCCATTCTTATCACAATCTCCTCCAAAAAATTTAGTTAATAACTAAATACCAAAATTTAATATCCAATCCTCTAATTTTAAATCCAATCAATGCATATTTATAAAAATTTAAAATCTCATCCCAAAAATTTGATTTTAAACACTAATCCATTTGTGATCTTATTCCTCGATTCTTTTTCCACACAATACTCAAACACTGTAATACTTATGAAGTCTTCAAATACAACATTCAAAATATAAGTTTTAAAATTTATATCTTGTAGTCAAATAAATATAATGATAATCTTCTTAAATTCCTCAAACTTTAATGACAAATTCAATCATATCGTAATCTTCATAAAAATCAATGATTTAACAAAATTGTCAATTCTGCCATATTAAGTTCTTAACACTTTATTTAAATTAATGTTCATCCTCGAAATTTAAGCACCTTGTCTCTCTCTGTCCAGTCATAACCTCTTCATTAATCTTCACTACGGTCAAACCTCCAATAATCAAGGTCTAAGAAAATCCAACCTACAGTCATACAACATGCAATCTAGAGAAAACATGCATGGTTATGGTCTATTTTGTCATGGTATTGTAGTCTCTGTCAAGGTGTACTATATTCTAGCAAGAAAATCATTGATACAAGCTATGGTACTAAGAAATCAATCAATCAATCAAACAGACGAAAAAGTAACAGAAGAAAAGAAAAGAACAGAACCTGCTAACCCATCACCTGGACATCTTCATCCTCTAACATACACTTAACTCTGGCACATTCACTCACTAATCCCTATCCCTATACACTGATACCCATATCAACTAATCACCAGTCTACAAGATATCCATGGATACATCCATATTGCACACACATGTCTATTAATACCTAAATCTGATACCAAGAACCTCTAACACAACCATAGGTCAAATGATGCATCAAAAGTTGATACCCGTATCCCTTTGGTACCACTGTTTCTACTACAAGCACACCCACTGCTAGCTCTCTTACCTACTATAATTGTTTATACTAGTTGTTCTTATCACTCAAGTGCACACCAAGTGCAACAAACCACACTAAGTACTTCTCTCTCTAATACAACTCTAGATGGACACCCAAGTCAGTTTGCAGTGCCATCTCAAGCATGCTTAAGCCAATAGATCCTTACACATGCACATCATCTACTCATATACTAATATATATTTCTTACCCATATCTATCTAAGTAAACATATATATACTCACAGTCTCTAATACTCAAGGTACACACAAATACACCAATTGTCTACAACCCTCAACCGTGTACTAAAATTTTTACTGCCCGAATTACTTGCACTATTACTCCCAATAATTTTCTATCTATATTAACTGATACACCAATCTAATATTATCACACAATGTACTTACTGTTACTAGCACATTGCTCAACTAATCCTTGGCGTTAGAAACACTAGCACTCTTGGTATAGTAACACTAGCTTCCTCATTAGATCACCTTATCACACTCACTATAACTCATGATCACTTAAACTTTCTATAATACACATGTTTTACTTCAATCTCAAAGGCATACATATGGTTCCATATCTCGATTGATGTATAAGTATCTCCCTTTAACCTTTTACAGGCTGATACACTAATCTGTGATACACTTCATACCTTCCATGACCAATCTTGATATTTTTTAACCCATGGCACACTATTGGAATTTTCTAATACTCATGCTTCCACTTTCATGAACATCCACACTGACACTCAACACCCACTGTGCATCCTGCACACAATTTCTAGACACTTCTTTCACCTATTGCTTCCAACATATTACTTGCCTCAATATTAGGTAATATACCTATCACTAGTCATATACTGGCACACTCATATCTTCTTACATCAGGGTCCTACTTTTATCTGTAACACAAGTCTCACTACTTAGCACAATGTATTCTTATTCTCTCATACTTTCTTATACACTTATGGGTACTCTTCTACTATGGCACACTCATTAATATCCTGTATGCATATATATTTCTTTACTTTTGACACACCCAAGTATCAACCATCAAATTGAATAGCATGCTCCATTAGTTTTCAACACAATTTCCTTGATACTTAATTGTTTACATGGATCACCCAACTATATGAATTTATGACTATCCAGGACTGGCATGCTGACTCTGATACTAACTCCTGGAACCCTCACTGATACTCTTTACTCCCCCTTCTACCTATAGTACCAATACTAACTATAATGACACCTATCATAGAACTATTGCTACAAGGAACTACGCTATGGGTTATCTCTAGATTGATGCCTACTGCTCACATGTCCAACCAAGAAACACTTACAGACTCACAAGTCACACTCCCAACAGTCAATATTGATACTCAAGACACAAACCTAATTGCAAGTCACCAATTATCACACTAACAGGGATCCTTAAAGAAATAAAGCTCAAAAAGGAATTGGACTAAGGACTGAAGGTATCTCTACTGCTAGCAAAGAAAACGATGGAACAAGGTCCTATAATAACAGAAGTAGATAAGTATTGAGATGATACTTTAAGAACTAATTTAAGATACAATCTGATAATTATACACGTCTATCCAAAATCATGACACTCAGAATCCTCGCCACGCCAGTGAGCATAGCTGCGATAAACGATAGATGCCATAACTTAGGCATACAACTCTATAATTATGTCATCTAGAATCCTCGCTGTGCCGACTTGTATAGCTGCGAGAAATTCTAAATTTCATAACTAAGATATATATATATATCCGAAGTCAGGTACCTATGTTTTTGATACGGCAGCTAATATGGCTGCAATAAATTCTAGGCTCCATAACCAAAGCAAACGTTTTAGCTTTCTCACTGTCCTCATCAACATATGTCATCAGATGATACCATAATTTTAGTCCGTAAAGTTTATCTTGATATAAAATCAAACTCAACAACGACACCAAGAATTAAATTTAACAACCGATCAACAAGAATCAAATTCAATAACAACAAGCGAGAGCGGACGGGAACAAGGAAAAAGATTTAAATTAAAAATTATAATAAGATTCTCAAGGGTCATCCCAGAAATCTCTTAAATAATTTTTGATTGAGTATCATCTCTCATCCTACGTCGCAGCATCGACGGTAGAACGCTGTCTAGGTTACAATACTAGCTAATCAATCTCACATGAATATCCAACTCCATAAGGAGACACAGATATCATAATATAATATGGAAATACTCAATCACAGAACTAAAGCACGATAAGATATCAGAAAAAATAAATGAAATACAACACAAGTCTAAACCACAAAAATAGTCTAACCTGCAAACAATAACATCCAAATCTCCAAGTATGCCGAAAATAAGTCCTCTAAGTCGCAGTCTGGAAAAATATTTCCAATCAGGATGGAGCGAAGTACAACCCAATAACAGTTCCAATTAACTGACATGGACTATAAAACAATAAATAGATGATGCAATATTCTGAGAGAAAATAATAAATAAATACAATGGCAAATAGTAAAGAGAACAGACAATAGACAATATGGCATAGTCAGTGCATATATGAAATGAAGAGAAAGAGCTAGAATATCATATACGGGTGATGTAGTATATAAAACTGAAATGAAGAACTGTAACTATTCTAAGTGTTTGAAATATCAGTCTATCATGTGATCAGCTTGGGACAAGATCAGGCTTGTTACATATAATTAGCTATGATTCATGTAAGATCAGACTAACCATCTGGTTAGCTATGATGCGAGTAATGGTCAGGCTAATCATATATAACAGGTTATGAGGCATATAATGGTCAGACTACACCCGAAGTAATGTGTGGGGTAAGCTATGATGCATGTAGAGTTGGGTATGATCACATAATCTACTAATATTTCTCCCGCCCCCAACTAGTACAGTGGATCCAACCATGACACGTAACGATACACGATCAATGTCCAATATATCATGTACAATGTCTAATATCAATGTCGTGTACAATGTCAATACGATAGCCAATGTAATATCTCATGACTATAGATCCAATCTATATACTAGTCCGTGTAGCACAGTGTCAGAATCAGATGTAACATTTCTAAATACTTGAATTGTAAAAATTATTAAATAACGAAAATTATCAGAGAATGTACTCGCCTGTGGTATGAGCGGGCAATACCAATGTCCTGCTCCCGAAGTCTCGTAGGACGATCCAATGGTCCTATATATATATATATATATATATATATATATATAATATAGTACAATATAGCATTAGTCGTTACACTAGTACACATACAAACACAATTATACTACACTCGAAAACTGCACAAGGGTGCTAACTAGTCCACTAGCAGGGTCAAGTGTGCGTGTCTATACGCACAAGTGTCATGTCCTCGAATACTGTGTACAACAAGACAATAACTAATACTAACACAGTGTCCAAATCCAAATCTCGTGTAGTACTAACACATGGTCCAGCTAGCAGGTTAGAGTACACATAAGTCAATTTAGTATATTACGTTTGATTAAAATACGTTTGATATAAATATATACATATGGCAGTTTAGTATATTACCTAGTATTACCCAATACTATATTTATATTAATACACCTAGGGTCATGAAAATATATATATATATGGGATAACCACAACTAATACCTAGGGTCATACAGCATGTGTAAAACTAGAAATCAATTTTCCAATGAAGTATACACATATTTAAAAACTAATTATCATACACATGCACATACACACAACATGAAGGAAGGGCAAGTTCCGAACATTGGCGTTGGCGTGCACGTGCACGAGGTCGAGGGAGGCTGTTGCGGGTTGTCTCCGGCGAGGGTGGTCGACTACTGACAGGTTGCTTCTCGTCGGGAAGGAGATCGATGGTGATGATGATGATGATGATGGTGATGATGTTGATGATGATGATGATGATGATGATGATGATGATGATGGGTGTAGTCGAGGCGGTAAACAGGTCGAGGGAGACGTGAAGGAGAACGGTGGTGGGAAGAAACTGTGGTGGTCGAGATTATGGTGGAGACGGTGGTGGCTGATGCTCCTCGGGCTGCTCAGGCGTGGGGAGTCGGGGTTGATGGAGGTATCAGGGTGGAGACGATGGTGATGGTTGAGGGTTGCTGCTGGCGGGATGCTAGTCGGGGACGATGGAAGAGAACGGGGATGGTAGCAGGTCCGGAGATAGTGGAGGATGATGGGGATGTCGACGATGGAGGAGGTGACGTAGATGGTGGTGGGGAAGTCAGTGGTTCAGTCGACGGGAAGAAGGTCGGGTTGGCCACGGGATGGAGAGGGTGATGGTGATAGGAAATTGGGACTGCATTGATGGTGGTGGTGATGCAGATCAGTGGCCATGACGAGTGCTCAGGTCGGCTGTTCCGGCGCTCGGGGAGGAGAGGTCCTGCTCAGGTGGGTCGCTCAGGTAGGTGTCAGTCATGGTGGAGTGGAAGAGAACTGTCTATGATGTTTAATGGTGGTGGTGGTGAAGATCCGGGCGGTCGACTGTTGTTGGGGAGTGGAGTCGTTGCGAGTCAGGGTTGAGGGTCGTGGGGTCGATCGGAGGAGAAGGTTGGGTCGGATGGAGATGGTAGGTAAGTCAGTCAGGGGAAGTCAGAGACGAAGGCGTTAATGGTGATGGAGACGGTTGCAGAGGCAGGGGGCTCGGCGGTGATCACCAGAGATGGAGAGGGTGACCAATTGGGTTGGTTTAGGGTTTGTTTAGGGTTAGGGTTCGATTTGTTTTGAAAAGGGATGGTGATGGTGATGTAGAAAAATAATGGAGAGGATGATGGTTTTTGCATTAGGGAGAAGAGGGTGATGTAAACCTAGGGATTATGGCCGGCCAAGTACTCCTAGAGATTGTGGTTGGCTTTTACATGTAGGGAATTTAAAGGCTAGGATTGAGTTGGGTTGAATGGAGGGCCAAGATGGTTAGTGGTGAGGTGTTTGAGTGTTGCACACTCCAAAACAAAGAAAATTCATGCATGTGACCGGTCAATGAAGAAAAGGTATGCTTCTTCATATGTTGGGTCCAATGGGAGGTGGACACCTCACTGCACTTTTGCATAAAAGTCTCCAACATTTGAAAAATTGCACAAATGGTGAGAATTGGGATTGGATGAGAAAAACACCATATTTGGTGTGATGTAGTGGCTAAAAGGGGTATGTGGTATTTAGTATGAAACTTGAAGGTGTGAATGGGGTTTGGTTTGGTGTTGGATCTAGTTTTGGGTTGAGTTTGGCCCTTACACCAATTTAATTAAAATTAGTGTAAATGGTGTTCTTAAATTAGTTGGAAGTACATAGGGTTAAAACTAGGCGGGACACAAGTATTATGGATAGAAGACTCATAATAGAATATTGTCATAATTTGGGTTGCACAAAATGGGTCAAAATTGTATCTCCAATTTTGATTGGAACGCACAAAGATGCAAAGTCGAATTTATTTGAAAATAAAAATAAACGTCTGCGATGAATATTGTGCGACTAAAATGAAGCAAAAAAGAGCATATTTATGAGTTACACAAGGTAAGAATGGAAGACAGGCACGTCTAGGACAAGGGTGTAAAATTTGTTGGAAGGCAAAAGCTAGTGTAGCGCTCTAAATATTGAAGCAACGGTAAGGTACAACAATTGAATAAAATCACGGTAATAAAGTATAATCCCAATATTTAATCCCAAAAATGCTAATTAAAATCCATAATCCTATATTTTAGTCAGGGGTTCATCTAGTGGGCTTCTAGGTCTAGTCCACTAACCCATGTATTAATGAACATTATATATAATATATGAAATATAACAAACAATATAATATATACAATACTTATAATAATTAAAAAGACAAAAATTATCCCTTATTGTCAAGACGAGGTCACCCACTTAGTAAGTTCTCTCACTGACCGGTTTGTTGAAGGTTTCGGAGAGGCGTGCCTGGTATAACTCAATGCGTTGTTGAGCTAGGGGACGATTCTTATCGAGTGCTTCTAACTCTTGTAGCCGTCGGCGGTGATTGTCGCCAACGGTCAATCTGTTGGAAGGAGCCACTCGGAGTGAGAGAATTTGGATCTTGAGTAGGAGAATCGCTTCGCTTTCATAAACCAAGGAGAATAACGTACTACCAGTCGGTGTCTGGACAGTTGTGCGATAGGCCCAGAGACATTCACCCAGCTTCTCATTCCAGTCGCGCTTATTGGATGATACGAACTTCTTGAGTAGCTTTATAATGATTTTGTTGAATGCTTCCGTCAGACCATTTGCTGCTGGATTATAGGTAGTCGAGGCCACATTCTATATTTGGTTTTTGTCACAAAACTGGTATAAAGCATGACTTATAAACTGTGGACCATTGTCGTGGATGATTCTCCGTGGCAGGCCGAAGCGGTATATGACATAATACTTGACAAAATTGATCACGTTTGAGGTCTTTACTTCAGCGAGTGGAACAACTTTTGCCCACTTGCAAAAGTAGTCGGTGATAATCAAGATGAACCGATATCCCTTAGAAGAAGGTGGACTAATTAGCCAGATAATATCTATTCCCGACGCTTTAAACAGCCAAGATGCTACCGTTGGGTGTAGAAATTTTGAGTGCTGGTAGATAAAGTCAGCATAGATTTGGCATGCTTTACACTTTCTCGCATAGTTAACATCATCCTCTACCATTGTCAAAAAATAGTAACCCATTCTCCGGAGACGGTCATGTAGCTTGGGTCTAGGCTGATGGGCACCACAAACCTTGTCATGAGCCTCACAGAGAGCCTGCTTCACTTCTGTATTCGATAAGCATCGTTGTAGAAGACCATCGTAGGAACGAAGATACAATATTTTGGTAGCCGTATCGTAGTAAAACCATAGGGAACGTCTTCTGATAGAAGTGGCCTCCTTTGGGTCATCTGGAAGGATCCCATAGACAGCATAATCTATAAATGAGAGTCTCCAATTCTGGGTGCTGGTGTCTATCTTTATTGATAAGCTCAGGGATAGACAGAGGTTGTTCTTCGGACAGACTAGTTCTTGGCCGACCACGGTGATCAGTTCATGAGTATTGATTGGAACAGCTAAAGAGGCTGCAAGGCCGGCCAGAGCATCGGCCTCGATATTTTGCAGTCGAGGGACGTGCTCTATGAAGAACCCCTCAAAAGTATAGATTATGCCGAGCGCGGCTTGGTGGTAGGGAATCAAGTTTGGGTGGTCTCAACGAGAGCGTTTTGCTGGACCTAAACACTGGTCCATTGGAGAATTTTTGTAGATCCATAATAGATTTGGCAAGGAATCATAAAGGGACACACATCCTCTTATGCATTTATTCTTGTTGGGGATAACAAAATATAAACATTGTATATTTTTGAATTAATCTGCTGGAAAGTACTAGCTTAGACGTAGTACTTGTTGAGGAACTTGCCCTTGATCGATATCATTATCAAGTCTCGGTTAAACTTTGCGAGCCTGTATGTACTGTTGAATCAAGGAGACGTTGTCCTTGATAAAGCATTGGATTAAGGAAACATTGTCCTTGGTGGGTTCGAGAATACACTGTCATTGATTAAGAGTTCAGATCTGCTCTTATTTTTTGACAGAGTCTGGAGCTCAAACTTTACGGACTA
Organism: Iris macrosiphon; assembly: GCA_036927795.1. NCBI lineage: Eukaryota > Viridiplantae > Streptophyta > Magnoliopsida > Asparagales > Iridaceae > Iris > Iris macrosiphon. The sequence goes on along the minus strand of JAYESA010000014.1, from coordinate 102,911,123 downwards.
TAGTATTGCAGGAGCGACGATGCATGCTAGCTCCTTCGTATTCCATCCTACTGCGATTGATATTGTAATAGCTGTCAGATTATAAAAGAATACGTCGTCCTTTACCAAAATTTAGACCTTCAGCTTTCTGTAGATCATAGCCCATCTTCTGTATAAGGCGGAGTAATTATTGGCGGTAATAATGAAACTGTGGTTGCTTATCATTTATTGCACCGGATACTACCGATACTTTAGCTTGTGACAAACGGGGAGTCAGGTGTAAAGGAATACTGCCGCGTACACATGAAGGAGTTGGCTGAATTGTGTGCGTAGGATTACTGACATGTGCGCATGATTGCTTTTTACGTCGAGGACCACCGCATGCTGTATATATATGTGTAATATGCAGAGGGACAGTGCCTGCTGCTGGAGATTTATTTAGTCGAGAAGTACTGTATCACCATTTTTGATGGGTCATACGAGTCTTGACTTTTGTGCAAAAGGAAACTTGTTGAGCTGTGGTGGGCATCTGAAGTGTACAATTTACGTTTTCTGATAAGAAGATCAAGTGGCACGGCCTGCATTTCTTTTCTTTTGACTTGTTCGTTGAATGTTGTACTTGTTGTGTCAGGTCGTGAGCAATGTCAGGGTGAACCCATATGACCTCACCCCGTGGTGTACTGAGAGGTACCAGCCTAATTGTTTGGCAGCGAGCTAGTGGAAGATTGACAACCTCCATTTTTGCCCTCGGGATCAGAACAACACCGTCCTAGGCCTCCGTCATCGGGAAGTCAACAAACTGGAGAGACACTATATTCGTAATGACCATCTTATCCACGAAGTCAAGGGTGAGTGCCTTGGCATCAATCAGCTGCTGGATATGCCTCTTCAACACAGAGCAGTCTTTGGTTGGATGATGGATGTACCGATGGCAGTGGCAGTACTTGGGGTCATCAACCTTGTCTGCCTCATCAGGGTATCTGATATTTGGTATCCAGAGTTTGTTGCCTTTTATCAGTACGTTGAAGATTTTAATGACATCGTCATCATCGAAGGAGAAAGTTTATTTTGGCTTTGGGGCTTCTGATTCCTGAGTCGTACAGTCCTCAGGGAAAACCTTTAGTTTTGTATCATCTTTGGACTCGAAGGGAATGTTACCCCTAGCTTTGGATGCTGCTTTGACTTGTCGAGGGCGACTACCCCCAGACTTATCATTGTCTATTTTTTAGGAATCACTGTCCTCACGGAATGACGTGTTGGTGTGGATTACTGAAAGATTTCTACTTCCGGCTTGCAGAGTTATTGCGGGCCCTAAAGGTGGCTGGACCATGTTCACCTTTGTATCCAGTATTATCTGGGCCAAAGTTTGCATTGTGGCACTCATAGTGTTCATCATTGTCTTCAGGGCATCGAGACATTTGCAATTGCTGGTGCCCTCGTTGTCCTCCCCCGCCATATACACTGTCATAGCATGGGGGGAGGTGGATAGGGTGGTAGACCCTTTACTTTTTGCTAATGCTCCTTGATTCGCATTATCCTCAGTAAAGGTATATATCGTTGCATCTTTCCCAGACACAGAGGGAGCTCTGCCCCCACTGTCAGAAGGTGCTTTACTTTGATGAGGGTGACTAACCCTAGTTCGCGGAGTCATCTTGGGTCTTGGGAAAATATCACCCCCAGCTGATGACAATTTGTCCTTAAGCGGTTGCCCAGGAATACTCCTTCTGTAGGGACCGGTACTTGTCGTCGGTTCCTCAACACGCTGGCTGAGAGTGGGAGGTTGGAGTTACTAGACTTATGATCTCCCTTCGTAGAAGCAAACCTCAAAGTGGAATAACATGAAGCTAAGGACAACTTCTCATCCTCTGGTATTTGCACATGTTTTTCGGAATGCTGCCGGACGGGTGCTCTTAGTCGCAGTGGTTGGAATATCGACTGCATGTCTGCAGGTGCTACTACCTTGGTACAGCAGCATTGGATGATGATGTTGACACAGTGATACCCTAGAGAGAACACCTCATATGTCGTAGTTATTTCCCTCGTTTTGTGCCTGTGATTAATCATGTTGCGCAAGTCGACCGAGGGGTGCATCACCTTTACACCATCATTATGAGCACGGGTAGACCAAGGACATGGGTTTGTGGGCGTATCCTTTGTTCCCTGGCCTAGGGTTCGTACAAGAAATTTCTCTGGGTCGTTAGTGGAAGACTTTTGAGACCAACCATGTATGTTTGTCATTGCGGGCTGGACACATGGGTCAGTTTTGTACAGCTTCCTGTTAGGGGCACGCATAACAGTTAACGGTGGCTACTGACGGTCTGCCGAATGAGCACTCGATTGAGCTTGGCGATCTAACACTGTCCTAGACTTCCTTGTTCTACCACTCAATGGTGCATAGTATGAAGAGTCAAAGTTTAAATTTTTTCCTTTCTCAGCATGGCGCATAGAGTCACTGTTGCGTGAGATTCGATCGAAGATCGAGTTTCTGTTGCTGTCCTGGCCACATGCGGCTATCTGCCTGCGGTTGCTGACCGGTGCCGTATATTCCTTCTTATGCGGCCTTTGTTGTGGCCGCATAGAACGTGCATCAGCACCCAATATTCTACCATCGTAGTAATTTTCTTTGCCAGAGTTTTGGTGTTGAGCACCTTTCTTCTCAGACAAGGTTGCCGTATAACTAGGGGCAGCCTGGGTAGACGCATGATATACGTCTTTAGCAACAGGAAGAGAGATGGGGAGCGCATGATCCGCAGTTGGGTGAGGCACAGCGGCCTTTGCAAACCATGTCCTCTAGGTCTTCTTAGGCTTTGTCAACCTCGGTGAAGCGCCGCCCTCAGAGAGCATTTTCTCAAAGGCTTGTTGGTCGAAGCGTACAACTAGCATCTTCTGGGTCGAACCCAGCTTCGATGCATCGGACTGCGTCATAACCTTCTCATCAGAGGGGAAGAAATTTCCAAGCAGAGTCGCCATCTTGTTTGTCATCTGTGTAAGTTTGAAAAAAATTTGTTTAACAACAAACAAAAAGTACATGTAAATTATAGACAGAAAATCTGAGTACAATATTTTTGACCTGGGAAATGTGACAATGAAGATTGAGTACTGCAGCGACTCCTTTATACCGTTGACGGTCCGACGAGGGAATGATGATGCTCTCTTCTTTTTTCTCTCTCTTGAGCTTGTGTGCACGTACGTAGCTCGTCGGAGGGGGGGTATGGTCTCTGAAAAGAGGACCCTAGGAACGTCCAAAGTTCCTCCTATTTATAGCCATCAAGTTGATGGGCTATAGGTGTCGCATATACCTCTGTTTGGTGGCCGCATAGGGCTCCTTCAACCGAATATTGTTGTAACTATAGCCGCATACCACGGGCATGCTGCCATGTAGCCTCAGTTGGGATATGTTGTTGATAATATCTCGGGATTATTTCCAACTCCGTTACGTGCGAGACTTGGTCAGCAAGACACATAATCAACACTAATTGTGTGAAGATCCTTTCGATTGTAACGGAAAGATCTTGCAAGCTGAGAGTCGCATGGTATCGTGGATGCATAGAGTCGTGGCCGCATATGTGCTCTCCTTTGACCTTGGTCTTATGGACACTTCGGTCGCATGGTGTTGTGGCCGCATGAGATCTCTCGTCTGGCCTTGGTCGAATAGACACTTTGACCGCATGATGATGAGGCCGCATAGGACCATAGCCGCATATGAGGAAACATGTGGCATGGCACATCTGGCGAAGTTATTAATGCACTGATGTGACATTCCATCTTTTTATGAGCCGACGCATCTCTCACGATTCTCGAAGCGCTCTGGGTGATGAGTGGTGTGTCAAAACTTCTGACATGCATTGAATGTCGTGTTAGGGAATCTCATGCGGCCCCTTACTTCGTAGTTGTTCGGGCCGCATGGATTCTTCTTATGCGGCTTCCAACTCCTTGGTTGTTCGGGCCGCATGGGCTCTATGTGGCTCCTCTGTGACCTGCTTTCATTTTGAAGGGGCATGAGCTCTATGCGGCCTTCATGATTTTCATACTTCTATAAGATCTCCTTCAAAGTTTCTAAATTTTGTAAGTTTTTTAAGTTCAGAATACTTTGAACAGAAGCATAGAGGAGATAATAGCAGGAACTGCAACGACTCATATGTGAAGTGTCCTTCCGCTTGGCGCATGGGGATGCTTGAGGGAGTAATTGCGCCTGGCACTGTTGGTGCATGCGAACACAAATCACTTAGTGGCACATGGCACTGTTGGCGCATGGGAACCCTAGTTACTTAGTGGCTCATGGCACTACTGGCACATGAGAACACTAGTTATGAAACGGTCGACACATGACACTGGATCATTATAGGACAGGGGACTTGGCCTTTGATTACTGTTGGCGCATAGTAGAAATTTTTCATATTTCTACAATTGCAATCTTATTGGTGGAAACTAGTGTTGTTTCAATCTATCGATCGATCAATTTGTTACGAACTGCAAGTCTTATGGCCTTCTTCTAGGGATCTACTGAAGTAAACTTTGAAATGGGGGTAATAGTAATTAATTCAATTTTCCAACATGGTTGGTAAGGGACAGTTTATTAATCAATACGATCCTACTGATAGATAGTCTTCAACTAATCCTCCTCTCAAAAAGAATGTCTTAACTAATCAGCTAGACATGATTCGCTTCATGAAAACAAAATTCTAGTAACATGTAATGACACTATTAGAGTTTGAGTCAGTATAAACAAAGCCATGCCTATCTATGACGGAGCACGTCTCTTTTTTTTATAGTGTTTGGTGTTTGGTATTTGGTGATGGAAAGCGAATAGTAGTTGACATTAGCACTCCTTAGGATGGGTCTCTTTTATTGTTTAATGCTTATGCTTATCAAAAATACATGAACATAAACAAAAGCAGCTTTTGCAAACTTTTTTTTTTTTCTCCTCCCAACTTTCAGAATAAGCCCAAGAAAATACTAGCTTATCAAAAAGAAAAGCTGAATTTGTTAAGATTATATATTATTGTGCACAAGAAAGAATATACTTTACTTAATTTAGACTCAATTCTGAGGTTTTGGTTTAATAGAGATTTGCGATTATTTTATTATATTTTTTCAACTAAATTTTAATTTGATATTCTCAACTATTTAAATTTTTTAACTTATATTCTAAATTTTAATATAAAACAATTTAATATTTCAACTATAATTGTATAGCTTAATATCATAATAATGTTACGAAAAATTATAAATGACAAAAATATCATCCTAATTCTTCCACCTCCTCTTTCCAGCACAGAGTCGACTGAAACGTAAACGGCGGTAGCAACAGCATCAGCGGCAGCGGCGGCAGCGGCAGCGGCGGATAGCGACTACGGCAATAGTAGTGACGATAGCATGGAAGGGAAGGAGGAATAATTTGGTCAAGAAAATATTATTTATTTTTGTTGAAATAGAAAAATTAATTCATGACTGACGAAGGATATCAACTTGAAAATATTCAATAGTTAAGGAATAGTGGTTAGTGTGATATTAAAATTTAAGACACCAAATTAAAAAACTTGAATAGTTGAGGGTGTCAAGTTAAAATTAAACCTATTTTTTCTACCATTTAAATTGAGTACGGAGGTCTACTTTATACTTGTCGCAATCTGATCACCGACACTTAAATGGAAGAAGGTAGGATGAACACTGTTGGGTCATTAGAAGCGCTCTCCTTTGGCATACAATTTTTAAGAAACTTTACACACCCGCCACTCAGAACTGCATGTGTGACAGGTTAATTCCAATTTTCTCATGCCCAAGTATGGCCCACATGCCAGTGTATGTATGGCATAAGAGAGGGATTAGAGCATCTTCAACCCTATTGTCTTGTAAAGTGTGTTGTAATTTCTAGGTGGCATGAGACACAAAATAATATATTTTCTAAGTGATGAGACAATATTCACAAAAGAGAAAAAAAGAGAAAAAAAAAATTTAATAATTTTATTTTTTAATTTTAAATGCTTAGACTACTTTTCAATTTTTTTTTTATATTTTTTAATTTTATTCATAATTGATGATATAGAGATAAAAATATTGTGAGTGAATTGTCTAAAATTAAACAATCATCTTCATAATGTCGTCTATAATTTTTATCACGTAAATTTCACAATTTAATTGACAAATATATGTGAGAAAAAAAATTAAATAAAATTTTGTCATTTCTACGTAGGCAATAAAAAAAAAATTCCAAAGTGACAATAGGGTTGGTGATAGTTTGGGTTATAGTTTGCATGTATCCGAAATTCCGTTTAATATTAATTATAATAGTAAAATAAAACAACTTGCTTTCCGTTTGTTCAGACAAGTACTTTATTTTGAAACTCGGAACAAATATTTTCACAACATTAGTCCTAACAATGTTGGTAACGCGATTAGATCCGAATCGGAGTTGGTCCATGAGGTACGATATTAGACTGGGATCGTATGTCTTAAAAAAAAAAAAATTATGTAAGATCTGAACTAATCTCAATTATCTACACATCATGATCCCATCTCCTACCCGATGTGGGACTAAATTATCAACTCTATTGTCACTCCCTTTGAGGGCTCATCAGAAAACGAGATACAATCCAACAATCTCCATCTTATCTTGTTTTCGCAAGCCGGATAACCTTAGCACACCCCGGCTACCCTTTTGCTCATTCCCGCTAGCCGAGCACCCAGGAGATCCAACATATTGTCATCTCGATCATGTTCGACCACAGAACCAAACATGACATGTTCATCTATATCATTGTGTGCCAACCACAACGTCTTGCTCCATCTTGGACCCGCTAGACCCACATTTGAAGCCAATTCTTTTAGTTGATGCTCCTACTCCACCTTGAGAAAAGTCCGTATAATCCATGAATGTTTAGCACAATATCTATCGAACCAATTAGAGCCACCAAAATCAGTCTCATACTTAACCTGGCTCTGATACCACTTGATGGAAATGCGGTGTGACCTAAACCGGTACTACCAGAATAAGTCAAATTAGCGAAGTCCAGAAACGTCGCTAAATGGCATTAAAACGTCACTAATAAAATTTAGCGACGTAATTAGTGAAGTTTTATTGAAGTGACGTTTAAGCTAGTCACTGACAGGAAAAATATCGCTATAGCGACTTTTACTAGCGGCGTATATGCGTCGTTAATAATTTTCTATTAGCGACGTGTAGCGACACAACATAGTTATATTAGCGACGTGTCATGTGTCGCTAAATGCCGCTAATATTTTTGTATTTAGCGACGTTTTGTAACACATTTAGGGAGGTTCTGCTAACCTGGTAAATATTGTCATGTTAGTAATTTAGCGACGGTTAACGACAAAAATAGTGACGTCCTGATACAGTTAGCGATGTATTTAGCGACGTATCGGAACATCGCTAAACGTCTCTAAATTGCAAAAAAAATTATAAAATAAAAACTAAAATAAATGTATGCTTGCAGTTTGTTGTATATCCTTGCAATAGCACAGTTCATAAAAATTGTCTATACCCTAAGCAACACTCCGTTGAATTTTCTGAATTTTTCGACATCTTCGGTAGTACACTCAACACCGGTAAATTTTTATGCATTCAATATAAATAATAAAGTAAAATTAAAAAATAGACACATTCTCAATAAATAAAGTATGAAAAAAATATCCAGCAAATCCACATGCATCATAAAAACTAAGTCTGAAAAAAATATCCAGTAAGCATCACAACTGGTAGTGGATGTGAACAAATAAAGTCTGAAATACTATCTCAGTACATAAATAACCCAAGATAACAACTTTCCTTGACGGTTTAGCACGACCGTCAAAAAATAAACTGTCAAGAGAAGTCATTTTTCTTGTCGTGGGTTTACCTGATCTTGGGGGTTGACAGAGAAAGGGGATGGCTGAGAGGAGGAGGAGGTCGGCATAGGCAGTTGAGGAGGAGGAGCTCGGTGGAGGTGGAGGAGAAGGAGGAGGGGGTGCATCGTCGGCAGTGGAGCATAGGCGGAGGGGGGTCAACGATGGAGCACGGTCGGTAGTGGGGGTCGTTGGCAAGGGGTTGGGTCACGGAGTGTAAACACCCTCATTTATTTCTTTAGATAGTCTGGTTATGGGTTAGAAAATTTTGGTTTAGCAGCAGATGTTTGAGGTTTGAAATTAAGAATGCAGATGTCTGAGTCATTAATTAAACCCTTGGAGCGCCCTACCGTTGTTGCAATATTCGGAGCCCAACATTAGCCCATAATGTCCAACAAATTATTTTATTCTAGACTTGACACGCCAATTTAGGCACTGGACTTTTTCGTCTCTCAAAATTATAATTCCTTGTGCTCTAATTTACTTGCACAACTTCCCGTATCCCAAACCCATTATTTAATCATGTGTCGCACACCTGTGTCGTTGCCATCAATTTTGAGATACCAACTCAACCCGTTAAGCCGGACCAATTAAAGGGTCCAAGACTGACACCAAGCCTGCACCATTCTTGACCTTTGTGTCACTCCAAATTGAGATCCCAGGTGCCCCCATTTAATTTAAGAGCACATGATATTTTTATTCCAATTAAATTAGGGATACCAACTTTGACTAATCCTATTTTTAATCCCAACTTAACCCAATGCCCCATGAATTAAGCCCATGCAAAATACACAACACCCCCTCACCCTACAAAACACCAAACATCAATTCTCCCATAAATTTTGTATTATTTTATGTGTTTGTGTAAATACCCAAAATTAAGGGACTTATTTGCAAATATTGTAATATGTGTCATAATCTCATTGGTCAAGACCAAATGAAGAAGTCCCCTCTCATTGACTAGTCAACCTCACTCCTCTTCTCTCTCCTTTGTATGTACAATCCTCCATGAAGAATCTGAGCCACCCATTCAAATGGGGACTCATCATCACCACACACTCCCCATCCCACATCCTTATAAAATGTCTCTTTCTACACACATACCAACCAGCCCTAATCCCCAAAACCTTGGGAAAACCCCCTTTCTCTCTCCTCCCTCCTCCTACATCAAGCCCACAGCCGACCTCCTCCCATTTCTTCTTCTCTTCTTCTTCTTCTTCCTTTCTTCCTCTCCACTTCTTCTTCCTCTCCACTCGTTCTTCTTCGTGTGACCACTCCACCCTCGGCCGACACTCCCTGCAACATCACCACCTTTGGCCTTAACTCTGGCCAACCCGACTGGCCTCTCCGCTGCCTCAACCATCTCCAACCTAGCCGACCCCGCCTCCGTTCCCGCTGTACCACGACCACCAACCCCGACGAGCTGTGCCGCCAGCCTCCCTCCAGCATTGCCCACGGCCACCCCCCCCCCCCCGAGCCCGCTGCCGAACTGTTCCACACTCTGGCTACCCCCCGAGCCCGCTGACGACTGCTGCTCCTTCACCTACCATTGTCGACCTCCTCCAGCTGCAACCCCCCCCCGCTGTGCCATCCCTGTTCCACCACCAGCCGCACCACCACTTTTTACCTCCATCTCCAGTCACCACTGCCACCACCTTAGCCGGGCTCCACACTTCGGCCACCCTGCCTGCCATCACCATCTCCACTCGTCGACCACCACTGCCATAAACCGACCGACCTCCGGCCATCACCTTCTCCTCCGGCCGAGATCCACCACATCTACATCACTACATCACCCGTACCACCACCATCACAACCCGCTGCCACCCACAGCATAACCAGTGCACCTGCACCCCCGCATCGTCCTCGTCATCATCATCATCAGCAGCACCTCCGACCAGCAACCATCCCGGCGTGTCGCCGTGCCGCCGCCAAGGTGAACTCTCACCCTTCCCCTTGTGTAGTTTTGTAGGTTTGTTTATGGTTAAATATAACTTAGTTGATTTTAGGGTTGTGTTGAATGCTTTGAGTCTGGGAATGTGAATGATTTAGTTCGAGTTTAGGATTTGAGAATAAAATGGATTTAGTTAAGGGTTACATATATGTATTGGGATTTTGGGGTTATATTTGCATATGAGATTTTAGGTTTAATACATGGTACAATATGCTTGAATGGTGGTAAATGAAATAGATTTATTTTAGTGTATTATATACATGTGGAATTTTTGGTTTAATAACAACGTCATAATATACATTGATGGTGAAATATTAAGTTAAATATTTATGGTTTAATAATGAATTGATTGAGGACATAGAATATATACACGTAATGTTTGGAAATGTGCTATATTTTGAGGTTGGATTTTTAAGTACCATACGAGACGTTTAGGGTGTTATCCTATTTAATATACGTGTATTGATTATTGTTAATTGAGCTAATTTAAATTGTGCAAAATAATATTATGATATTAAAATATGGATGGACATTGGGAGCAGGCGATTGATTGTGAAATAGGTATAATATCAAACCATGAGTCAGTGATTGAGGACTGAGAAATATGGATTATTTATTTGAGAATAAGATACGTCAATGTACATGTTAACTTCTGTGAACACTGAGGTAAAACTGAGGATTGGATCATGTTTTGAACTACTAAATATTGTGATGAAGATAGTAAGATTGAGGTTTGGGTTGATGATGTGGTACGGACGATAAAATCGATTAGATGTAACGTACTCTGAGTCAACCTTGGTCAACCCTCTAGCATCGTGTCCCTGTGAGTTGTAGCTGAGTTTGAACATATGATTAGATGTGTGTCATATCTTATTTCAGCCTCGTGATAGTCTATTGATTGAGCTTGTATCTCGTCTATAGGTACTACGGGACACGCGAACTTGGACGTTGTACCAGATGTCCGTCATCAGCAGCCGGACGCAGGCAAGTGTACCTTGCCACCCTGTATTTCAGTTACCAGATATTTATTATTTTATTATATACATTGTGCGCATGTTTGTTTAGAATCGTTATTTCGCGTCCGGATCATAGCCGGGTGCAGACGTTCGTCGGTAATGTCTAGTAACGAATGATAGATGATTCACAACGCCTTGATGTATGTACATGTGTATATCGTAACCCTAGGACACATTCAAACACTGTCATCGTGCCAGATTTCCTGTATCCTGATACTAACATAATGACCGAAACCTGGGACAACCTAAGGGTCGCATTGATTGATAGTTACTCTAGTATAACGAGACTGCTAGATAGAGGTTCAGGTTCAGCGCACCATCGTTGACCGCTTGGGATGGGGAAGACAGTTACTAGACGTTTGGGCTCCTCTGCACGCGCTTATATATATATATATATATATATATATATATATATATATATATATATATATATATATATATATATATATATATATATATATATCCTATTGATGTAGTGTTCCTGTATCCGGAGTAGTAGTATCACCCGTGTGACTCTGTGCTCGGAGCTACGGTATGCCCCGTATGTCTTTGTGTTCGGAGCTACGGTTTTACTTTGGACAGTCCATGCGTCGAACATTGTCTTCAAACTGTATCTCACTTAGGTGGTTCTGCTAGATTACACCATCGTTGCACTTGTACTTTCTGTTGTACTTTGGCATGCTATATTTTTGTACCTTGTTACGTCCCTCTGAGGACCTGGTTCCCTGCCAGTTTTGCAGCATAGACGATTACGAAGCATTTGGAGTTGCTGATAGAGTTACTTATCTTGCGGGCATTGGTACCAGGTACTTATATCATTTCTACCGGCATTATGGTTACTTTATTCATATTGATTATTCATCTGCTGTTGTAGCCTAGTTTTTATAGACTCATCTCTTCTCGAGTCTATTCGAGTTTGTGTGTTTACTGGGTGGCCGACTATAGCACATGTAGCTTATTCTTGTGTATTTCTGTTCATTATGGATTGAGACATAGATGTTTATATTTACTAGATTATTCAGATAGTGACCATTTTGATTACAGCTTATGCGTATTCGAGTCGGACCAGAGTCTGGTCGAATGCGTAGCTGGCGTATCGCGTATTCCTGGTCCTATGTATTTTGGGACTGGGCATGACATATTTTTGTGGTGGCCCATGTAGGTCCGATTTAAATCGTCTTGGTTACCTGACTGTGCTGAGCGAGCCTGCAAATTAGGAATAGATATTATGATTTATTATTGAATAGGTTCTCAATCCATAATCGATTTTAAAACTCCCTTCGTAATTGATTATCGTCATTGGATTTCCCAATTGTATTCATTCCTTTTTCATCAATATCATTATCATTGTTTATCGTCTCCTTTTTCTGCGGAAAGACGAATGCTTTAGCCTGATGGTTCCCTTCAGAAGAAGATCGAAGTCCAGATGACAGAAGATAGAATTCGTATAATAATCTCTGAGAAGATTGTTACCCTCAGTAGGGTAAGTTGACAGGTTCTTTTTTGATTTTAGATCTAGTGTGGAAGGCTAGCAAGAGAATTGGACCCAGTAGTACCCTACCCGTGCTTGAGATAGCAGTAAATTGGGAAGTACTAGGAGCTTGAAGGATTGATAATCATAACCCTCTAGAATAATTTATGGAAGTGCATAGCCCGATGCTAGAAATTAGTTGTTGTATATGATGGCGATACCAGAAATGATATTAGAAAATTATGAGGATAAAATTTTAGGCTCTCACTTGGAAGATGAGGATCTGATACCAGAAATTCTAGTATGTGCTTGGGTGATACCATTATTGTACTATTTGACTTGGAGAGATAAATAACGGAAAGAAGAAATTTGAGGAATATAATTGTAGGAAGAAACTTTGAGGAGGAGAGAAATTATACATTAGGCAAGAAAAAAATTTCTTTCGAGGATTGATGTTGAAAACAGAACGGAAGAATTTATTATGAGGTTTAGTCTAGACTATGACATCGTCCTAGCATGAGTTGGTTGAGCCAATACCACGCGATGCTAGAATTGTCGACGTGGTTGCACTATATGTAGACCACCATATTATCCTGAGTTTAAGTTTCTTCGGGGAGCCCAGAAGCATGGGGCCCATCTACCTTAGGGGCACACAATGAAAAAGGTGAACCAGTGTACCCCCGCATTATATCAGAGTTTGAGGATGTGTTTCTAGAGAATATTTCAGGCCTGCCACCTGACAAAGAGATAGAGTTTGCTATAGGGTTGACTCCAAGAGCCGAGCCAGTTATTTTCCCATCTTCAGACTAGCACCGATAGAGTTAGTTGAGTTGAAGGTCCATAGTAGAGGATCTCTTAGACAAGGGTTTCAGTCGGGCTAGTGTTTCTCCATGGGGAGTACCATCTTATTGTGCCGAAGAAGGACAGGACGGTACATTTGCGTATCGATTACAGGGACGGTACTTTTGCGTATCGATTACAGGGTGTTAAATGCTATAACGACAAAGAACAAGTACCCTTGCCACACATCGATAATTTATTGAATCAGCTAAGTGGCGTATATGTATTCTTGAAGATCGATCTTAGATCAGGATATCATCAGATCAAGGTACGGAAAGATAACATTCCGAAGATGGCTTTTCGGACGAAGTATGGATACTATGAGTTTTAGTCATGCCGTTTGGTTTAACCAACATACCAGCAGTATTTATGAGCCAAATGAACAATATTTTCCACCAGTACTTAGATAAGTTCATGGTGGTATTCATCGACGATATCTTGGTATATTCCAAGAGCCAGGAGGAGCACGAGAGATATCTCAGGATTGTGTTGGAGACGCTGAGGCAGGAGAGGCTTTACGCCAAGCTCAGTAAATGTAAGTTTTACTTGAATAGAGTACCATTCCTGGGATACATAATCATCGGAGATGGACTATCAGTTGACCCGGAGAAGATAGCTGCAGTTAAGACATGGCCAACCCCTATATTAGTTACAGAGATTAGGAGTTTTCTCGGACTTGTCGGATATTATCGGAGGTTCGTAGAAAATTTCTCGAGGATTGTTGCGCCTATGACGCGACTGACGCGTAAAGGCGAGGAGTTTATCTGGACCGAAGAGTGTCAGATGGCTTTCGATGAGCTGAAGAAGCGTCTGACATCAGCACCGATTTTGACACTACCTTCAGGATCAGGAGGATTTGTAGTGTACAGTGATGCGTCTAGGAGTGGATTAGGATGTGTACTGATGCAACACGGCAAAGTGATAGCCTACGCATCGAGACAGCTAAGAGTTCATGAGAAGAACTAACCGACGCACGATCTAAAGCTAGCTGCAGTGATATTTGCACTAAAGCTATGGCGATACTACCTTTATGGAGAGCATGTTAAAATTTATACAGATCACAAAAGTCTGAAGTATGTCTACACGCAGAAGGAGCTCAACATGAGACAGAGACGCTGGCTAGAGTTGATGACAGATTATGATATCGAGTTGCAGTACCACCCTGGCAAGACGAATGTAGTAAAAGATGCCTTAAGCAGGAAGCCCATGGCATACTTTTTGACGACTCAGCGGCAATGCTAGAGGATCTTTAGGATCTTAGGATAGAAATTATATTACCAGGCATGGATGGACAGATGGCCAGTCTCGAGGTTCAGTCTACATTGGTTGAGAGGATCAGGACAGCCCTGTCTACAGATGCGATACTCCGACTGCTGTGAGAAAGGACAGAAGCAGGCATGCAGACGGGACTCAGGATTCATGAAGACGGAACATTGAGGTATGGAGATCGCCTATATGTTCCAAGTGGCGAGCTACGCCAAGAGTTGATGACCGAAACTTATAGCTCGATTTATTCTATTTATCCCGGGGGTACGAAGATGTATCGAGATTGAGACAATATTACTGGTAGCATGGGATGAAGAGAGAGATTGCAAGATTCGTAGCGAGATGCTTGGTATGTCAGCAAGTCAAGGCTGAACATCAGAGGACTGCAGGACTATTGTAGCCATTTCCCATTTTTGAGTGGAAGTGGAAACACATTACCATTGACTTCGTCACAGGATTCTCGAGGAGCCCTAGCAGGAAAGATGCAGTTTAGGTTGTCATAGACAGACTCACCAAGTCTGTACATTTTTTGCCCTTCAGAGTTAGACAGTCCACAGAGATATTAGCTGACATGTATATGAGGCAGATAGTACGACTACATGGAGTGCCTGTCAGCATTGTATCAGATCGTAATTCCAAATTCACATCATATTTTTGGCGGAGTATATAGGAGAGTCTAGGAACTCGTCTCAAGTTCAGCACTGCATATCATCCACTGACTGATGGTCAGTCAGAGCGCACGATACAGATACTAGAGGATATATTGAGAGCGTGCATGATCTACTTTGGAGGATCTTGGGAGGACCATCTACACTTGGTAGAATTCTCCTATAATAATAGCTACCAGGCTAGCATACAGATGGCACCTTATGAGGCATTGTACGGCAAGAAGTGTAGGTCATCAATATGTTGGAGTGACGTGGGAGAGCGTCAGATATTTGGTCCAGAGTTGGTGACACAGACAGTGAAGAAAGTTAAGCAGATTCAGAGCCACCTGCGTGCAGCACAGGACAGACAGAAGCATTGGGAAGATGTGCACCATAGACCTTTGGAGTTCAAGGAAGGTGACCATATATTTTTGAAGATATTGCCTACTCGTGGTACCATCAGATTCGGAGGCAGAGGCAAGCTGAGTCCGAGGTACATCGGACCTTTTAACATCTTGGAATGAGTTGGAGAATTAGCTTATCGTCTTGCATTGCCTCCATCCTTAGAAGGAGTGCATGACGTATTTTATGTATCGCAGTTGAGGAGATACGTGGCAGACCCTAGCCACATGTTTGATCATACAGAGATTACAGTCGGGCCCAGTTTATCTTACATAGAGCAGCCAGTGGAGATACTCGATCACAGTGAAAAGACTTTGAGAGGTCAGACTATTCGACTGGTCAGAGTTGCATGGAAGCATCATTCACCAGGCGAGTCTACCTGGGAGCACGAGGAATCTATTCGACAGCATTTTTCGTATTTATTTGAGGACCAAGGTACGAATTTACGTACCATATTTGATTACCAGTTTGCCTTTAAATTCTCGTAGCTATTATCGTGCTTTACTTTTAATTTTGGGGACAAAATTTTTCTAAGTTGGGAAGGATGTAAACCATCTCATTTATTTATTTAGATAGTCTGGTTATAGGTTAGAAAATTTTGGTTTAGCAGCAGATGTTTGAGGTTTGGAATTAAGGATGCAGATGTCTGAGTCTTTAATTAAACCCTTGGAGCACCCTACCGTTGTTGGAATATTCGGAGCCCAACATTAGCCCATAATTTCCAACAAGTTATTTTATTCTAGACTTGACATGCCAATTTTTGCGCTGGACTTTTCTGTCTTTCAAAATCATAATTCTTTGTGCTCTAATTTAATTGCACAACTTCTCGTATCCCAAACCCATTATTTAATCATGTGTCGCACACCTGTGTCGTTGCCATCAATTTTGAGACACCAACTCAACCCGTCGAGTCGGACCAATTAAAGGGTCCAAGAATGACACCAAGCCTGCACCATTGACCTTTGTGTCACTCCAAATTTAGACCCCAGGTGCCACCATTTAATTTAAGAGAACATGACATTTTTATTCTAATTAAATTGGGGATACCAACTTTGACTAATCCTATTTTTAATTCCAACTTAACCCAATGCCCCATGAATTAAGCCCATGTAAAATACACAACACTCCATCACCCTACAAAACACCAAACATCAATTCTCCCACAAATTTTGTATTATTTTATGTGTTTGTGCAAATACCCAAAATTAAGGGGCTTATTTCAAATGTTGTAATATGTGTCATAATCTCATTGGTCAAGACCAAATAAAGAAGCCCCCTCTCATTGACTAGTCAACCTCACTTCTCTTCTTTCTCCTTTGTATGTACAATCCTCCATGAAGAATCTGAGCCACCCATTCAAATGGGGACTCATCATCACCACACACTCCCCATCCCACATCCCTATAAAATGTCTCTTCCTACACACATACCAACCAGCCCTAATCCCCAAAATCTTAGGAAAACCCCCCTTTCTCTCTCCTCCCTCCTCCTACATCAAGCCCACAGACGACCTTCTCCCATTTCTTCTTCTTCTCTTCTTCTTCTTCCTTTCTTCCTCTCCACTTCTTCTTTCTCTCCACTCCTTCTTCTTCGTGTGACCACTCCACCCTCGGTCGAAACTCCCTGTAACATCACCACCTCCAGCCTTAACTCTGGCCAACCCGACTGGCCTCCCCGCTGCCTCAACCATCTCCAACCTGGCCGACCCCCCTCCGTTCCCGCTGTACCACGACCACCAACCCCGACGAGCCGTGCCGACAGCGTCCCTCCAACATTGCCCACGGCCACCCCCCGAGCCCGCTGGCGAACTGATCCACACTCTGGCCACCCCTCGAGCCCGCTGACGACCGTTGCTCCTTCACCCACCATTGCCGATTAGATGTAACGTACTCCGAGTCAATCTTGGTCAACCCTCTAGCGACGTATCCTTGTGAGTTGTAGCTGAGTTTGAACATATGATTAGATGTGTGTCATATCTTATTTCAGCCTCGTGATAGTCTATTGATTGAGCTTGTATCTCGTCTCTAGGTACTACGGGACCCGCGAACTTGGACGTTGTACCGGATCTCCGTCATCAACAGCCGAACACAGGCAAGTGTAACTTGCCACCCTATATTTTAGTTACCAGATATTTATTGTTTCATTATATACATTGTGCGTGTGTTTGATTAGAATCGTTACTTCGCGTCCGGATCATAGCCAGGTACAGATGTTCGTCGGTAACGTCTAGTAACGAATGATAGATGATTCAAAATACCTTGATGTACATACCTGTGTATATCGTAACCTTAGGACACATTCCGACACTGTCATCGTGCCAGATTTCTTGTATCCTGATACTGACATCATGACCGGAACCTGGGACGACCTAAGGGTCGCATTGATTGATAGTTACTCTAGTATAACAAGACTGCTAGATAGAGGTTCAGGTTCAGCGCACCATCGTTGACCACTTAGGATGGGGAAGACAGTTACTAGACGTTTGGGCTCCTCTACACGCGCTTATATATATATATGTCATGTTGATATAGTGTTCCTGTATCCGGAGCAGTAGTATCACCCGTGTGACTATGTGCTCGGAGCTACGGTATGCCCCGTGTGTCTCTATATTCGGAGCGACGATTTTATTTTTGACAGCCCACAGGCCGAACATTGTCTTCAAACTGTGTCTCACTTAGGTAGTTATGCTAGATTACACTATCGTTGCACTTGTACTTTCTGTTTTACTTTGGCATGCTATATTTTTGTACCTTGTTACGTCCCTCTGAGGACCTGGTCCCCTGCCAGTTTTGCAGCATAGACGATTACGAAGAATTTAGAGTTGCTGATGGAGTTGCTTGTCTTGCGGGCATTGGTACCAGGTACTCATATCATTTCTACCGGCATTATGGTTACTTTATTCATATTGATTATTCATCTGCTGTTGTAGCCTAGTTTTTATAGACTCATCTTTTCTCGAGTCTATTCGAGTTTGTGTGTTTACTGGACGGCCGACTGTAGCACATGTAGCTTATTCTTGTGTATTTTTGTTCATTGTGGATTGAGACATAGATGTTTATATTTACTAGATTATTCAGATAGTGACCATTTTGATTACAGCTTATACGTATTCGAGTCGGACCAGAGTCTAGTCGAATGCGTAGCTGGCGTGTCGCGTATTCCTGGTCCTATGTATTTTGGGAGTGGGGCAAGACATATTTTTGTGGTGGCCCATGCAGGTCCAATTTAAATCGTAAAGGTTACCTGACTGTGCCGAGCGAGCCTGCAAATTAGGAATAGATATTATAATTTATTGTTGAATAGGTTCTCAATCCATAATCGATTTTAAAACTCACTTCGTAATTGATTATCGCCATTGGACTTCCCAATTGTATTCATTCCTTTTTCATCAATATCGTTATCATTGTTTATCATCTCCTTTTTTTGCGGAAAGATGAATGCTTTAGCCTGATGGTTCCCTTCAGAAGAATATCGAAGTCCAGATGACAGAAGACAGAATTCGTATAATAATCTCTGAGAAGATTGTTACCCTAAGTAGTGTAGGTTGACAGGTTCTTTTTAGATTTTAGATCTAGTGTGGAAGGCTAGCAAGAGAATTAGACCCAGTAGTACCCTACCCATGCTTGAGATAGCAGTGAATTAGAAAGTACTAGGAGCTGAAAGGATTGATAATCATAACCCTCTAGAATAATTTATGGAAGTGCATAGCCCGATGCTAGAAATTAGTTGTTGTATATGATGGCGATACAAGAAATGATATTAGGAAATGGTGAGGATAAAATTTTAGGCTCTCACTTGGAAGATGATGATTTGATACCAGAAATTCTAGTATGTGCTTGGGTGATACCATTATTGTACTATTTGACTTGGAGAGATAAATAACGGAAAGAAGAAATTTAAGGAATACAATTGTAGGAAAAAATTTTAAGGAGGAGAGAAATTATACATTAGGCAAGGAAAAAATTTCTTTCGAGGATTGATGTTGAAAACAGAACGAGAGAATTTATTATGAGGTTTAGTCTAGACTATGACATCGTCCTAGCATGAGTTGGTTGAGCCAATACCATGCGACGCTAGAATTAAAGGTGAACCAGTGTACCCCCGCATTATATCAGAGTTTGAGGATGTGTTTCTAGAGAATCTTCCAGGCCTGCCACCTGACAAAGAGATAGAGTTTGCTATAGGGTTGACTCCAAGAGCCTAGCCAGTTATTTTCCCGTCTTCAGACTAGCACCGATAGAGTTAGTTGAGTTGAAGGTCCATAGTAGAGGATCTCTTGGACAAGGGTTTCAGTCGGGCTAGTGTTTCTTCATGGAGAGTACCCATCTTATTGTGCCAAAGAAGGACGGGACAGAACGTTTGCGTATCGATTACAGGGACGGTACGTTTACGTATCGATTACAGGGCGTTAAATGCTATAACGATAAAGAACAAGTACCCTTGACACACATCGATAATTTATTGAATCAGCTAAGTGGCGCATATGTATTCTTGAAGATCGATCTCAGATCAGGATATCATCAGATCAAGGTACGGAAAGAGAACATTCCGAAGATGGCTTTTCCGACGAAGTATGGATACTATGAGTTTTTAGTCATGCCGTTTGGTTTAACCAACATGTCAGCAGTATTTATGAGCCTGATGAACAATATTTTCCACCAGTACTTAGATAAGTTCATGGTGGTATTCATCGACGATATCTTGGTATATTCCAAGAGCCAGGAGGAGCACGAGAGACATCTCAGGATTGTGTTAGAGACGCTGAGGCAGGAGAGGTTGTACGCCAAGCTCAGTAAATGTGAGTTTTGCTTGAATAAAGTACCATTCCTGGACACATAATCACCAGATATGGACTATCAGTTGACCCGGAGAAGATAGCTGCAATTAAGACATGGCCAACCCCTACATTAGTTACAGAGATTAGGAGTTTTCTCGGACTTGCCAGATATTATCGGAGGTTCGTAAAAAAATTCTCGAGGATTGCTGAGCCTATGACGCGACGGACGCATAAAGGCGAGGAGTTTATCTGGACCGAAGAGTGTCAGACGGCTTTCGATGAGCTGAAGAAGCGTCTGACATCAGCACCGATTTTGATACTACCTTCAGGATCAGGAGGATTTGTAGTGTACAGTGATGCGTCTAGGAGTGGATTAGGATGTGTACTGATGCAACACGGCAAAGTGATAGCCTACGCATCGAGACATCTAAGGGTTCTTGAGAAGAACTAACCGATGCACGATCTAGAGCTAGCTGTAGTGATATTTGCACTAAAGCTATGGCGATACTACCTTTATGGAGAGCGTGTTGAGATTTATACAGATCATAAAAGTCTGAAGTATGTCTACACGCAGAAGGAGCTCTACATTAGACAGAGGCGCTGGCTAGAGTTGATGACATATTATGATATCGAGTTGCAGTACCACCCTGGCAAGACGAATGTAGTAGCAGATGCCTTAAGCAGGAAGCCCTTGGCATACTTTTTGATGACTCAGCGGCAATTGCTAGAGGATCTTCAGGAGCTTAGGATAGAGATTGTATTGCCAGGCATGGATGGACAGATAGCCAGTCTCGAGGTTCAGTCTACATTGGTTGAGAGGATCAGGGCAGCCCTGTCTACAGATGCGATACTCCGACGGCTGCGAGAGAGGACAGAAGCTGGCATGCAGACGGGACTCAGGATTCATGAAGACAGAATATTGAGGTGTAGAGATCGCATATACGTTCCAAGTGGCAAGCTACGCCAGAAGTTGATGACCGAGGCTCATAGCTCGATTTATTCTATTTATCCCGGGGGTACGAAGATGTACCGAGATTGAGACAACATTACTGGTAGCATGGGATGAAGAGAGAGATTGCAAGATTCATGGCGAGATGCTTGGTATGTCAGCAAGTCAAGGCTGAACATCAGAGGACTGCAGGACTATTGCAGCCGCTTCCCATTTCTGAGTGGAAGTGGAAACACATTACCATAGGCTTTGTCACAGGATTCCCGAGGAGCCCTAGCAGGAAGGATGCAGTTTGGGTTGTCATAGACAGACTCACCAAGTCTGCACATTTTTTGCCCTTCAGAGTTGGGCAGTCCACGGAGATATTAGCTGACATGTATATGAGACAGATAGTACGACTACATGGAGTGCCTGTCAGCATTGTATCAGATCGTGATTCCAAATTCACGTCATATTTTTGGTGGAGTATGCAGGAGAGTCTAGGAACTCGTCTCAAGTTCAGCACTGTATATCATCCACAGACTGATGATCAGTCAGAGCGCACGATACAGATACTAGAGGATATGTTGAGAGCGTGCATGATCTACTTTTGAGGATCTTGGGAGGACCATCTACACTTGGTAGAATTCTTCTACAATAATAGCTACCAGGCCAGCATACAGATGGCACCTTATGAGACACTTACGGCAAGAAGTGTAGGTCACCGATATGTTGGAGTGACGTGGGAGAGCGTCAGATACTTGGTCCAGAGTTAGTGACACAGACAGTGGAGAAAGTCAAACAGATTCAGAGCCACCTGCGTGCAGCACAGGACAGACAGAAACATTGGAATGATGCGCACCACGGACCTTTGGAGTTCAAGGAAGGTGGCCATGTATTTTTGAAGATATTGCCTACTCGTGGTACCATCAGATTCAGAGGCAAAGGCAAGCTGAGTCCGAGGTACATCGGACCTTTTGACATCTTGGAACGAGTTGGCGAATTGGCTTATCGTCTTGTATTGCCTCCATCCTTAGAAGGAGTGCATGGCATATTTTACTTATCGTAGTTGAGGAGATATGTGGCAGACCCTAGCAACTTGTTTGATCATGCAGAGATTACAGTCGGGCCCAGTTTATCTTACATAGAGCAGCCAGTGGAGATACCCGATCACAGTGAGAAGACTTTGAGAGGTCAGACTATTCGACTAGTCAGAGTTACATTGAAGCATCATTCGCCAGGCGAGTCTACTTGGGAGCACGAGGAATCTATTCGACAGCAATTTTTGTATTTATTTGAGGAACAAGGTACGAATTTACGTACCGCATTTGATTACCAGTTTGTCTTTAAATTCTCGTAGCTATTAACGTGCTTTACTTTTAATTTTGGGGACAAAATTTTTCTAAGTTGGGAAGGATGTAAACTCTCTCATTTATTTCTTTAGATAGTCTGGTTATGGGTTAGAAAATTTTGGTTTAGCAGCAGATGTTTGAGGTTTGGAATTAAGGATGCAGATGTCTGAGTCTTTAATTAAACCCTTGGAGCGCCCTACCGTTGTTGCAATATTCGGAGCCCAACATTAGCCCATAATTTCCAACAAGTTATTTCATTCTAGACTTGATACGCCAATTTAGGTGCTGGACTTTTTCGTCTTTCAAAATCATAATTTTTTGTGCTCTAATTTAATTGCACAAATTTTCATATCCCAAACCCATTATTTAATCATGTGTTGCATACTTGTGTCGATGCCATCAATTTTGAGACACCAACTCAACCCGTTGAGCCGGACTAATTAAAGGGTCCAAGACTGACACCAAGCCTGCACCATTCTTGACCTTTGTGTCACTCCAAATTTAGACCCCAGGTGCCCCCATTTAATTTAAGAGCACATGACATTTTTATTCTAAATAAATTGGGGATACCAACTTTGACTAATTATATTTTAATCCCAACTTAACCCAATGCCCCATGAATTAAGCCCATGCAAAATACACAACACTCCCTCACCCTACAAAACACCAAACATTATTTCTTCCACAAATTTTAAATTATTTTATGTGTTTGTGCAACTACCCAAAATTAAGGGGCTTATTTATAAATGTTGTAATATGTGTCATAATCTCATTGGTCAAGACCAAATAAAGAAGTCCCCTCTCATTGACTAGTCAACCTTACTCCTCTTCTCTCTCCTTTGTATGTACAATCCTCAATGAAGAATCTGAGCCACCCATTCAAATGGGGACTCATCATCACCACACACTTTCCATCCCACATCCCTATAAAATGTCTCTTCCTACACACATACCAACCAGCCCTAATCCCCAAAACCTTGGAAAAACCCCCATTTCTCTCTCCTTCCTCCTCCTACATCAAGCCCACAGACGACCTCCTCCCATTTCTTCTTCTCTTCTTCTTCTTCTTCCTTTCTTCCTCTCCACTTCTTCTTCCTCTCCACTCCTTCTTCTTCGTGTGACCACTCCACCCTCGGTCGAAACTCCCTGCAACATCACCACCTCCGGCCTTAACTCTGGCCAACCCGACTGGCCTCCCCGCTGCCTCAACCATCTCCAACCTGGCCGACCCCCCTCCGTTCCCGCTGTACCACGACCACCAACCCCGACGAGCCGTGCCGCCAGCGTCCCTCCAGCATTGCCCACGGCCACCCCCTGAGCCTGCTGCCGAACTGCTCCACACTCTGGCCACCCCCCAAGCCAGCTGACGATTGCTGCTCCTTCACCCACCATTGCCGACCTCCTCCAGCTGCAACCCCCCCCCCCCCCCGCTGTGCCATCCCCGTTCCACCACCAGCCGCACCACCACTTTTCACCACCACCTCCATCTCCACTCACCACTGCCACTACCTCGGTCGGGCTCCATACTCCGGCCACCCTGCCTGCCATCACCATCTCCACTCGTCGACCACCACTGCCACGAACCGACCGACCTTCGGCCATCACCTTCCCCTACGGCCGAGATCCACCACATCCACATCACTACATCACCCGCACCACCACCATCACAACCCGCTGCCACCCACAGCGTAACCACTGCACCTACACCCCCGCATCGTCCTCGTCATCATCATCATCATCAGCACCTCCGTCCAGCAACCATCCCGGCGTGTCGCCGTGCCGCCGCCAAGGTGAACTCTCATCCTTCCCCTTGTGTAGTTTTGTAGGTTTGCTTATGGTTAAATATAACTTAGTTGATTTTAGGGTTGTGTTGAATGCTTTGAGTCTGGGAATGTGAATGATTTAGTTCGAGTTTAGGGTTTGAGAATAAAATGGATTTAGTTAAGGGTTACATATATGTATTAGGATTTTGGGGTTATATTTGCATATGAGATTTTAGGTTTAATACATGGTACAATATGCTTGAATGGTGGTAAATGAAATAGATTTATTTTAGTGTATTATATACATGTGGAATTTTTGGTTTAATAACAATGTCATAATATACATTGATGGTGAAATGTTAAGTTAAATATTTATGGTTTAATAATGAATTGATTGAGGACATAAAATATATACACGTAATGTTTGGAAATGTGCTATATTTTGAGGTTGGATTTTTAAGTCCCATACGAGACGTTTAGGGTGTTATCCTATTTAATATACGTGTATTGATTATTGTTAATTGAGCTGATTTAAATTATGCGAAATAATATTATGATATTAAAATATGGATGCACATTGGGAGCAGGCGATTGATTGTGAAATAGGTATAATATCAATCCATGAGTCAGTGATTGAGGACTGAGAAATATGGATTATTTATTTGAGAATGAGATACGTCAATGTACATATTAACTTCTGTGAACACTGAGGTAAAACTGAGGATTGGATCATGTTTTGAACTACTGAATATTGTGATGAAGATAGTAAGATTGAGGTTTGGGTTGATGATGTGGTACGGACGATAAAATCGATTAGATGTAACGTACTCTGAGTCAACCTTGGTCAACCCTCTAGAGTCGTGTCCCTGTGAGTTGTAGCTGAGTTTGAACATATGATTAGATGTGTGTCACATCTTATTTCAGCCTCGTGATAGTCTATTGATTGAGCTTGTATCTCATCTCTAGGTACTACGGGACCCACGAACTTGGACGTTATACCGGATCTCCGTCATCAGCAGCCGGACGCAGGCAAGTGTGCCTTGCCACCCTGTATTTCAGTTACCAGATATTTATTGTTTTATTATATACATTATGCGCGTGTTTGATTAGAATCGTTACTTCGCGTTCGGATCATAGCCGGGTGCAGACGTTCGTCGGTAACGTCTAGTAACGAATGATAGACAATTCACAATGCCTTGATGTATGTAACTGTGTATATCGTAACCCTATAACACATTCAGACACTGTCATCGTGCCATATTTCCTGTATCCTGATACTGACATCATGACCGAAACCTGGGACGACCTTAGGGTCGCGTTAATTAATAGTTACTCCAGTATAACGAGACTGCTAGATAGAGGTTCAGGTTCAGCGCACCATCGTTGACCGTTTGGGATGGGAAAGACAGTTACTAGACGTTTGGGCTCCTCTGCACGCGCTTATATATATATATATATATGTCCTGTTGATATAGTGTTCCTGTATCCGGAGTAGTAGTATCACCCGTGTGACTCTGTGCTCGGAGCTACGGTATGTCCCGTGTGTCTCTGTGTTCGGAGCTACGGTTTTATTTTGGACTATCCACGTGTCGAATATTGTCTTCAAACTGTGTCTCACTTAGGTGGTTATGCTAGATTACACCATCGTTGCACTTGTACTTTCTGTTGTACTTTGGCATGCTGTATTTTGTACCTTATTACGTCCCTCTGAGGACCTGGTCTCCTACCAGTTTTGCAACATAGACGATTACGGAGCATTTGGAGTTGCTGATGGAGTTGCTTGTCTTGCGGGCATTGGAACCAGGTACTCATATTATTTCTACCGGCATTATGGTTACTTTATTTATATTGATTATTCATCTACTGTTGTAGCCTAGTTTTTATAGACTCATCTCTTCTTGAGTCTATTCGAGTTTGTGTGTTTACTGGGCGGCCGTCTGTAGCACATGTAGCTCATTCTTGTGTATTTCTGTTCATTGTGGATTGAGACATAGATGTTTATATTTACTGGATTATTCAGATAGTGACCATTTTGATTACAGCTTATACGTATTCGAGTCGGACTAGAGTCTGGTCGAATGCGTAGCTGGCGTGTCGCGTATTCCTAGTCCTATATATTTTGGGACTGGGGCGTGACACAGAGGTAGGGGGAATTTGGAAAATTTTGGAGAAATTTTCGAGTGAGAATGGGGGGAAAGAAAAACCCGATCGTTAAATAAATTAGCGACGTCTGATCCAGACGTTGCTAAATTTATATACTCGCTAAACGTCGCTAATTCTAAAAATATTAGTGACTTCTTAGACGTCGCTAAACGTCGCCATTAAAAAATTTAGCAACGACTTGCTACATTCATAAATGTCGCTAATTAAAAAATTAAGAGGCAGCGAGACTGGGCCGCAGGTATGACGAAGAGCGTTGGTAAAAAAATATCGCTAAAAGTTGCTAAATAAAAAATTTTAACAACGTTTAGCGACGTTAAAAATATATATATATAGCAACTATTCTTTCAAAAAATACAAGTACATTCGGTATTCGTCGCAAACAGCAACGTACAACGACATTTTTTTATGGAGTTGCTAAATTCTTTAAAATTAGTGACGTTAACTGAAGATATTGCTAAAAATGTAGTTATTTCATCATATTTTGGTAGTGCGGTGTTGGCCCATGATGTGCGATATTGGACTGGGACCATATACCTTAAAAGAAAATTTTTATGTAAGACCTGAACCAATCACATTTATCTACACCTCATGATCCTACCTCCTACCTGATGTGGAACTAAATTACCAACTCCATTGTCACCCCCTTTGAGGGCTCATCCGGAAATAAGATACAATTCCAAAAAACGATAGCAATATTCTGGAGATGTGGATATATATTTTAGAAAATTGTCCATTTCCAAACAGGCAATTAGCGCGATCGTTCAGGACCCACGGAGTAGGAGAGCCCAAAAATTTTTAACCTACTAGATTGGGAAAAGGATAAATATTATATGTGTACTGCTATTAATAATATTATAGTAGTTTTGAAAAAAAAAATTTAAATATTATATACATGTTGCTATTAATACTATTATAGCAGTCGTGGAAAAAAATTAAATACTATTAATACTAGGGCTAATTAGAGTTTAGATCCTGAATTTTATAACAGCTTAGAGTTTATGCCTTGATAGAAAGTTTAGATTCTGAATTTTTATTATTTGTTTTATTTTTTTTTCCATTATATCCTCCATTCCATGCTTGACAATGAAACATTTCTATATAGACTATGAAGGATATAATGGGGAAAAAAAACAGGATCTAAACTTTGCAATTGGACATTTCATGACTTAAACTCTAAACTTGTATAAAATCTAAGGTCTAAACTCTGATTAGCCTTTAATACTATATGCATAATGCTATTATAGTAGTTTTGAAAATTTAATGTTAAGCTACTACATGCATACTGTATTTTGTAAAACTAGTTTAATAATCAACGTCATGACTATTTTTTGTTTGTTTTCAATTTATGCTAGGTATTTGGGTCCATTATATTCTATTAGAAATTTTTTTTTTTTTTAATCCTTCTTGTAGTTTATGCAAAGTAAAGTGTATAATATTATATCTATATGAATTGAGGACACATTTTAGATTTTTGTTCTCGGTTTCCAAATATTTGGATTGGCCATGTTTCCAAAACTATGATCTAAACTAGACCAAAGTGAAGTCTTTAACTCTTTTCAATATGCATGCATGTAGACACAGCAGACAAAGACCTAGTCTGTTTTCCTTATATTCGTACCCACGTGTTTACGCAATTATTCAAAGGGATGGATGATAAGTTTGATAATGACTTTCAGTTCAGCTAATGTTATAATAAATAATTACAAACATACCCGAAAGTCAAAAAAAAATTACAAAAAGGCACGCGTTGTGTTAGTAGTCTAAGCATGCTTGTTCCAAATCCCATTCCTCTCTCTCTCTCTTCTCTCTCTCTCTCTCTCACATGATATATATATATATATATATATATATATATATATATATATATATATATATATATATATATATATATATATAGAGAGAGAGAGAGAGAGAGAGAGAGAGAGAGAGAGAGAGAGAGAGAGAAATGGAAGCGTAGCAAGAAGCTTGAGATGCCTCCATGGTGGGAGCAACTAAACAAGACCTTAGATTTGTGGAGGATCTCTCTCTCCCCAAGGTTCTCTCTCTCCCTCTCTCTCTCTCTCTCTCTCTCTCATTTTTCATCAACTATTATAGCTATTTATGTTGTACGGGCACAGAAAATTAATTAATAACAGTATTCGTATCGAGTATATATCCATATATTAAGCTTCTCTCTTCTCCTATATCACTCCAGGAATAATCAAGGGCGAACCTCCCAAAAAAAAAAAATTCTTCTTTTATATATTTTTTCCATGTAAGTAAAGTCGGTCCACGTACAGCCCACCGTAACTCACTCCAAGCCACCTCAGTTGGAATTTTAATTATATTTTTTATTAACTTAATTAATCATTAGATTAAATTTTAATTATGTTTGATTTAATAGTAAAATATGCTTCTATTAATAAAATAGTTACTACTGTACTAACCAAGGATTGATCTAATATTATCGACATAAATGAATTAGAATACTGGTATAAGCTACTATATATACCTCTCCAACAAAAAGGGTTATAGGTTAAACCAAGGATTAATTAAAATGATTTCCCATAGAAGAAAAAAATTAAAAGCTTTATTTAATTTAAGGTCTTACTAGGAAGTACTAATCCTCCAAAATCTGTTTCCTATCATACCATGTGTGTGCGTGAACATGACAAAAATACTCCGAAATGTACAAGAACATTAAACCTTGCAACAAAAACTAGTGAAGTGTTTGTTTGGTCTTGACTGTATTTTCCCCATAATCGTTTCCACACTAACGTAAGAGCTTTTATTAAGACTAATAAATTCACATGTATCAATTTTTTTATGATATTATTTATAAATTTAGATATAAAAAAATTAATTATATTAGAGTATTTTTAATATGATTTGAATATATTTATAATTTGTTATAAATAAATTTTTTTTAAATTTTTTATGTGTTTAATTAGATAATATCTTGTAGTTAATTTCAATATAATTTAAATTTTGAATATATTTTGTGATGGGTTATATGCTCAGTTGGTTTTAATTTGTTTTCCTCAACTACGTAACAACCCACGCGGTAGTTAATTTCTTTATATTATATACGATTTAGACGGCTCATTTTTTAGCCGTTGCTGTTTTTAAGCCGCATTATAATTGCAGAGAAGGAAAAGAAGAAATATGGGACTAAATAATGACCAAGATGTTCCAACTGCTTAGGCTTTTAAATATAAAGCAAGGTTGGTTATGAGTTTTTGGATGACAAGGACAAAAGTTAAATTGACCATGACCCCCGAAAGAAAAATAAAAACCGAAAATTTCGTAAAAAAATATCACCACCACTAGCTAGCATTGAACTTGTGCCCTTTTTATATAAAAAAAGTGTCAAGTATTTTATAAATTTGTGTGAGCATTAATGTTTAAAATATTACCATATAAAGTAAAGAACTTTGTTTTAGATGTCCCTTAAAATTTTGGATTCTAGACAGTTGTCTGGATCAGAACTAAGTTTTAACCACTGATCCCCCATTAATTGTTGACTAAGTTCTCAGAAATATATGATTGTTGATCATTACTAGCATTGGATTCTACTGTATATTTTACTAGATATGATTGTCTATTGCATAATCAGATGAGCAGAAATTGATCGATCGGTTTGAATCGTAGACTTGTGTTTAAGTGGTGGGTCTGGTAGGCTGTCAATGTCTATCACTACTTCATGCATGCCTATATGCGAATTCCTCCGAGACCTGTTCCATTTGTTTGGTGAATTCTCTATTGTGGTGGCTACTTTCTGTTTAGTGGTTACTTTCATGATAAGTACTTTCTCAGTAATGGAATATCTAAGCAAAAAAAAAAAGCTAGCAATCCCTAGCACATAATAATAGCAGCTATTTAGCTATAGTAGACACTTTTAGTTTCAATTCTAGCACATAATAATACAACCTTGTTTCAATTCAAAAACTCGAACTAATAGGTTATGGAACGATCGAGTATATAACAAGTTATTTCTCAGGATTCTTTGTTACAAGTTGCAACAGAATCAGAACTGATGTAGACCAATCAAGAAATGAATCCGATTTGCTTTATAGGGATATTAATGAGTCAATTTTGTTCTGGAAAAGTTCCGCTTAAATTCCGTACAAGTCTTAATTATTGTTATTTTTGATAATTACAGAATTTATGTCAGTGAGCCACGAGGTAGTTGTGCAAAAAAAAAAAACAATAATGCTAAGTTTACAACCTTCTTACAACCCCCACCCCCACCCCCCCTCTCTCTCTCTCTCTCTCTCTCTCTCATCCCTTACACATGGGTCCCACCGGGTCCCACCTCCCCACTCACCCCCCTCTACATGGGCTCCATCCGACCCCAGTACTTTTCCCCTCCTCCAATCGAATTCCGACACGTGGTCATCACGGCAGCGGTTGTAAGAGGGTTGTAAGCATTGGTTGTAGTCATAGCATTATTCAAAAAAAAAAAAAAACTTGCATAGTTGCTAAAAATTGAGCAGAGCTTTCAATGCAACCAATTGTTGTAATAGCGTAAAGCTCTCAAGTGCAGAAATAACTCTACTAGAATCTCGTTGTTGCTGCGCTGGTGGGGTGGTAAAAAGCACATTTGCTCAAAGTAAGATTCGAATCTCATCGTCAATCTGCTTTCAGAAACTAATAAATTTAGTAGAACTTATGGAATGCTTCTTTGTGTCCCTCTCGAGCAGGGTCAACCCTGAGCTTATGGGGGCTCGATCCAAAATGGGGCCCCCATACATAACGTAAAAAAATAATAAAATCTATTATAAAAGTAAATTAAAAAAATTATTGGCACCAAGAATTGAACTAAGGATCTAGTATGCAAGTCTAACATAATAACCACTACACCAAAACTATTTTATGTTAAGAATGCACATGGTACATATGAGTTCTATTTTTGATATAAGATTATTAATATATTTATGTTTAAATTAATTTTTTGAGGTCCACCTGGTCTGTGGGCCCGGGAAGGTCGCCCTACCTGCCTTGGGTCGGCCCTACTCTCGAGGAGTAGCACAAACTTGCTACAGTTGGCTTGGACTCATTCTGAGCAGAGAATTAAAGAACTTTGTCTTTATTTATGTTCTTCTGATGTTGATGTTGCTCTCCTGATGAAAAAAGTTCAAAAGAAAAGCTACCCCTCTCCAAAGTGCAGGAGAACTTATATAGGAGATTATCTACTATAAGCGCCTCATAAACCCATAAGGGGCTCACATTGGGCGGTTGACCAGTGAAGATTCTCTAAAAGTTAGGTGGTTACCAATTGTCCGAGTCCGAGTCATGCCCCTTTGGGGCCTAGCTCTAAAGAGTCTTCACAAAAGAAATATATTGCAAGAACAAATATTTTTTATGGGATTTGAACATTGTCCACTAGAAAAAACCTCCACCATACCAACTACTTGAGCTAACCATGTATTCAAGTCAATAAATGATTACCCAAATATTAAAATATGCACACTTGGGGTTTGCCATACTAGTGGGACCGAGTCACTAGTGACCAATTTTAAACTTTAAACCACAAGATTCTCTCACATATTTCAATATGTGAACAATCCTCACAGTGATTATACATTGTGCATTAGGATAAATGTCACATTCGACTTGAATCTTTCCCCATGAGTCAAACTATAGTAAAAATACATGAATTGACTAAGCCTTGTATTCAGTGTTGTAATACAGTACTTCCCACTCACACAACTACATCAACTATAATTTTTGTCGCATGTTCAAGGCCATGTGTTGACCGGTTTCTATTCATGTATTTTGGGTGTCAATGAATTTATCCTCAAGAGACGGCCGACATCTCTGTTCATAAACATAGGTAAAGTTCTTCCCTTAAAGAGTTTTAATATCCCAAGATGAGACTTTTATCCCCTTGCAGTGCTACGCCGCTATGACATGTCACCCCACTGTAGCATGAAGTCATAGCCTCTTCATAGTATTGTACTACTACTACTCTCAGTTTTTAGCATTAGGATATATGTCCCTATGCGGTGCTACGCCGCCACGACATGACTCAAAATTGAGGTCTTACCTTATTTGGTGTTATGTCACTGTAGCATAAAGTAATATGCCTCATTCTAGAGCTTAGCTACTTGTGCTTCATGTAAAGAACACCGAGCATTCCAAATGGTCAAGAACTCATTAAGGATTTAAAGTCAACCTCTCACATGATTTGCTCAAAGAGCACACAGTAAATCATGGAGGCTCGGGTATCCAATCCCATCAATGTCCCCATAGGACAAATCTTTGTACCTGATATACTCCAGTGAATGGTCCTTCTTTGAACAAAAAGTGATATGTACTCCAGTGAATGGTCCTTCTTTGAACAAAAAGTGAGATTCTCAGTATATTTCTCTTTGAACTAATAGCATAACACTTTATAGTAGAATTATAAAGACTTACATCAGAATTTCTTCAAACTCATTTTCTTTGTTATGTCCCCGATAAACTGGAGATTAAGGCCTATGGTGAACGAATATGCCAGGTTCTTCAGTCTCTGAACATCGATAATGCAATGACGCCATTCGAGATACTCCAATTCAGTATTGTGTGACAAAGTTTCATGGTCCTCTTTTTCCTATTGAAAATAGTATTTTATGCCACCGATGTAGTCGTATAGTTGTTGCAATATATTCGTATTGCATATTTAGTGCATCAATAAAAAAAAAACTGCATGAGCTTCTGAAGTCATTTTGCTTCATATACCACTACGACCAATGCAAAGAACTCGGATTCCATTAAGGAGTGTGAGAGAAAATATGTTTAATTCTTTAATTTTTATGATATGGTAGATCCTCCTTTGAAGAGTACAAATCCTACGATGAATCTATTGCTCTCCTTCTATGTGCACCAACTGGCATTGCTGCATGTCACCGAAGCATAAGTGCCGAAGAAGTCAAGTCTCTGCTTATGATAAAACCCTTTTGCCACCAAACTAGCCTTTACCTTATTAATGATTCCATCAACCCTCGTCTTCTTATTGAAGATCCATTCTCAACATATGGGTTTTGTTTCTTCAGGAAGATTAACCAATACCCAAGTATTATTGGACATAATTGAGTCAATTTCATCATTGACTGCTTCCTTCAAGAAATTAGCATTTTGGACTTCATCGCCTCATCATTGGAAAGAGGACCAGCTTTCACATTATAGGTGATAAAATCTTCTCCAAAATTCTTCGATCTTCTACTCGCTTTGAAGGTGGCTCCGCAAGTTCTGGTTCTTCAAATGTATCTTCAGTACAATCGCGTCTTGTACTACGGCTTCTTTGAAAGAACTATTCTTCTCGGTGCTTGCTATAATCTTTGATAAATCTGTAAGAATAAAATTCTTGTCTATGGCAAATTTCTTCTCAAATAATTCAGTGTCACGAGATTCAATAACCTGATTGGATTCAATACCAAGGGAATTTCGAGCATCACTCTTCTTAAAATAACCCAGAGAAAGATCATTTTTGTAGTCATTGTTCCTAGCTTCTGAATATTCATATCGAAAAGCTTAGCATACGCTAGGCACCCTCGCACTAGTATAATACTCAAGTTATGCCTGACTTTGAACCAGAGTTTATGAGGAATCATTGTTGGTTGTACAAATGGCACCCAGTTAAGAATAAAAGTAGTTGTAAGTGCAGCCCCCCCTCCATGTCAGGCCCCGGGCCCAGAATATTGGAAAGCGGCAGCTGATAAAGCCGGCTACGTATACCAGAGTACTCCAGTACCCCGAAATGCGGTCACGGTTGTTAATAGACATAGAAAATGATTACTACAAGCCATCAGTCAACCTAGGTTTAGAAATCCTAGTATCTCAATCATAAGCATGAATCCACAATGTACAAGAAATATGATCATTAGAAGCAAAACAGTAAAGCGTCACAAACCATATATACATAGCTGATCATGAAGCTAAAATTATAAAATGAAGAACTTGCAAGAGTATAAGTCATACATGATCAACTCTAGCTATAATCTAGAATATGCTAATCATGTCATGCCCAATAGGTGATATATAAAGTCCAAAATACGAGCTAATAGGTGCTCGGGGCTAAATACCACAAAATAATATGTACAATAAGTAGGAGAACAAGATAGAAACCCACTCAATCGGTCTGGTGCTCCTTGTGGTCACCATCCTTGGAAATGCACGAAAGATCCTCTGGCTCTGCTACCGGATCTGGCCAAATAAAACTAGTGGGATCAGACCCCAAATAGAAAGTACCACAAAGGAGGCCAAACTAAAGAACTAAAACCAACCAATACAACAAAGAGCTACAATATCCTAAGCAATATGTAACTACCAGGTAATATGTAAAGCGTACCGGAAAACAAGAAAATAACTGGGAACATGTAAAGAAAACTAGACGGATAACATGTACGGGATCATGAAAAGTGAACATATATGGGATCATGCAAGGTGAACAGATATATATATGTACTGGGTCATGTAGCATATACAGCAATTGGCAAAAAAAGTAATGAGAACATAGCTAGTACAATGTCGGGATCATGGCAAGGGAACATGTAAGGAACAGTGCATATATAAAGTAAAGGACATACAAGACAATAGACCGGAGTGCACCACGACGGGTCACCGTCAGGCAAGCAAGGCAATATAAGACAAGACAATACATTGACTCCATTAATCACGGCCAAACAAGAAGTACGGCTTGCTACGTTAGCTAACTAGGGTTATCACAAGTCCTAATTACTAACAAGATACAATACTGAGAATTTTTTTGGCTGTATGTCTTTCAGTCTATCCAAGCTATCCGGACCACAAAATAATCAAAGATGTACAAGTGCCCCACTCAACGGTGTGCTAGAAATGTGCCCTACTTGACGGCATGCTACAAATATATTCTGGATGACGTCAAGATAACGGGACTACATGCAACCTAGATATTCTTTCTTTTGATGCTCTACTCATTTAAAACTAGTCATTAATCCTTAGCAGTTTATTTCAGGATTCTGGGTGTAATATTTTGCAGAATCCATCCTAGATATGATGCTCCCCGCAGGGATGAATAAGACAAGATAATATTTTGGCAAACACAAGACTATATAGGAATACAACTAAACGATTATAGGCATGAAAAGGGTGCACTATAACAAGCCACAATAAAAAATATACAAGACTGGAAGAATAATGGGTAGGTGGCCCAAACTATACCAAGACGATGACTAGACAGGTGTATAAAGGGTAGGTGTCCCCAAAGCTATATATGGCAGGTGTATAATGGGTAAGTGAGGCCAAAACTATACATGATGTCAAGTCAAGACTAGTACAAGCAATGCACATGAATGCACTACGGCGGGTCACTATCAAGAATGTATAATGGGTAGGTGTCCCAAACTATACATGAAGTCGGGACTGGATATAATGGGTAGGTGTCCCAAACTACACATGAATTAGAGACTGGGTCGGGTAAACGTAATAGACAAGTAGAGCCGAGAAAAATAATAAAATATATACATGCAATATGCGCACAAGCGCTAAGCAAGAAAAGCCAAGAAAGTACAATAAAAAAGGCATGTAAAAAAGTGCATGACGTATATCGTCGGTATACTACAGTATATCGTTGGTATGCCATCCAAAAAAAATCTAGGAAGATAGGAAGAATGAGCCAGGGCAATCGGTATATCGTCGGTATACTACAGTATATCGTTGGTATGTCGGTCTAGAGGTAGCAAAAATACAGCAAGTTTTGGATTCCAACAAATTGGTATACCATCGGTATACTACAGTATATCATCGGTACGCTAGTCCAAGTCACAACAGGTTTCTAGCATTTCAAGTTGGGCCAAATCGGTATACCGTCGGTATGCAGGTTCCTAAAGGCAATTCTAGGAAAAGTTAAATCAAGACGGGTATTTCGGAACCGAAATCACGTTCCAAAACTTAACAGAAACTAGTCTAGTAAGATGTCAAGTCTAATTGTAAGTCTTATATAGCATATATACTAAGTCTCATGGAAATCACTCCGGTTATCATTTTCGACACCGAGTTACCTAATTAGTAAATATCAGGGTTTATACCGAAAAAAGTCGAAACAAGCGCAAAACCAATTTTTGAAACTAGCCCATGGCGGAAAATTACTAGAGAAACATATTTAACAAAACCACTAGCAAAAAATTCTAAGCATAAACCACCAAGAAAATCAAAAACTACAGCAAAAAAAAGTTGTTCAAGATTTTGACAAGATGTACTTGCAAGCTCACAGCCTTAACCTTCAACTCCACCACCAAGAGGGGTTCAGAAACCACACTCTTAAACCTCATGACCAAGCTTCTAGCTCCCATAGAAAATAGAGAGGAAATAAAGAAGTGAAAAAAGAAAGAAATGAGAGAGGAGAGAGAAAATTTATTTATATATATAAGAGATAATTTAATCGTGATTGTCCGATACGCCTCATCAGCGATCCAAGTCACGAGATTAAATCAATCTCGACCACTCAAAACAAAACCAAGAAATCAATGGATAATAGAAAGTATCGAATACTATTCACAAAAATATCTCTCAAAAATATCTCAAAATATCTCAAAAGCAAAACAAATATATGCCGGACGGTATGCCGCCGGTATGCCGGAGTATACCGCCGGTATGCCGGTCGGGTAGTAAAGTTTTACTTTTAAGAAAATTCTGAGATTCCACGAGATCCAATAAAATATAGTACATAATATAAAATACGTATCCATATACCAATACAGATACAGTGAGACGGTCTCGCACTCCCCCCCTCCCCCCGAAGAAGTTTGGAAGGCATGTTGCTAAAAGCATGATTTTGCTCATCTCTGTCAGAGTTTGGTTATTCCTCTCTGGTACACTGTTTAATTGGGATGAATATGGAGCAGTAGTCTCGTTGACAATTTTATATTCTCTATATAATGATGTGAATTCAAAGAATGATGCTCTTTGCCTCTATCACTTTTGAGTCTCTTGAGTTGTTGACCTGATTGTCATTCGGCTTCTGCCTTGAATTCTTTGAACTTCTCGAACACTTTATCTTTCGACTTGAGGAGATAAATGAAAGTGTACTTCGAGTAGTCATTGATAAAGGTAATAAAGTACATCATTCAAGCCTTCATGGAGAAGTATTTAAAGTCACAGATATATGACTGTACCAACTTAAGAAGATTTATACTTTGGTTCATCTACAAGAACAGCTTTCTTACAATCTTTGTTTGTGCACAGACCTCACATTTCTCTACCTCCTTACCCCTAAATTTGAGGATAAGGCCTAGACTATATATCTTGTTAATTCTTTTATAATCAACATGTCCTAGTCTGTCATGCCCAGGTCCCAAAATACATAGAACCAGGCCACGTAGCAATGGCCAACTACATATTCAAGTGGACTCAAGTCCAAATGAATACATATAAGTTGTCCTAGATTTGTATAGCTAAGTCTATATCATCTTTCTAACTCAATCCACAAGAAAAGATCATAAAGAAAGGAAAATATGAGTATTAATTTGCAGTCCGATATTCATACTTGCCCGAATAGACTCATATTAGTCTGTAGTCCAAAATATGAGTTGATACCTCTATAACCCGCTCAGCTAATATAGAAGGGAACCAAGTCCTCAAGGGATATAACAAGATAAAAAAATATACAAGCCACAATGCAATAAAGTATAGAGTCCAGGGGTATTCTAGCAACTAGTGTAAATGTAATGAGGACAGACTTTGACGTATGGGGTTATCTCTAATAGGGTACACATGCAGTGGCGCTCCCTCTGGGCTCTCATCATACAGCAGCATCAAAGTGAACTCTACTCATAGCCCCTATGTCTAGTGACTATCCTCCCCACCCAATGAACTAAACATGTCAAATCATCAACACAGTGAAATCCTAATGAACCTATCAAGTATATATAACATAATGAGAATACTATCATGACCTATGTTGTCGTACGTCCCATCGTACTAATAATCAGTCGGGATACATGGGGTACATGTCATTTATTGTTGCAACATATCTTTGTGTCCAAAATATGTGCCAGGGTCCTGCAAGATATGATGTATCTATTCGCAGTGCAAGATGAGTCTCCTAAAGCATATGTCGTAAAGTAATGAACCAACGCAACGTTGGTCGCACCCAGAGTCATACTCAGACGCACAGATAAAGTACAGTAATAAGAGTAGTAAAGCATAACAGTGATTGAATTAGAATTATGTCATAGTGGAAAGGTATACTTTCCTGGGATATTTGTCTAATATTGTTGTGATACATGGGTTTAAGTCCCAAACCCAACTTCCAAATAGCCTAAAGAAAATATGTGGATAGGTTATTATCCTATTCATATGTGGATGCACCCAAATACTTATTCATAATTTCTATTATTGGTTAGATGGACATATGATATATATTTATATAGGTTTCATATATATATATATACCATATAGATAATGTTCATAGAATGATCCATATTTGGATAAACTTATATATAAAGGTGTATTCGTATAATGATACGCATAAAAGGATTTATAAAATACATAAGTCATAAAATAACATTCTAGGTATTTGCTAAAAAAATTAATGGTACACATATATAACATACTAAATATTTGCTAAAAAGAATACGGTATATAATAAATACTAAGTATTTGCTAAGAAGATATGGTATATAATACATACTAAATATTTACCAAAAAAATAGGATATACATACTAAGTATTTGCTAAAAAGAATTAACTCCTACTCATCTAATTAGTATAATGGTATATTATACTGAATGGTTAATTTCTCTAAAGTTAAAGGGGATAGGAGAGTAATTTTATACCTATATCGTAACCCTAAATTCTCCTTATGCTTCTTATTTTTTCTGGAGAAAAGTCACACTACTGACGAAAATTCGCACGAGGAGTTGCTGGTCAGGATCGTGCCAGAGGACGACGTGCTCGCGCGGGACTGCATCGAGGCCGTCAGGATACAGTACTCGGCACTCAGAGTTCTGCCAAAGGTGTCTGTGCGAAAAGCTGCGGCCTAGCGTTCTTGGCAGTCGTCACTGTCGACTCCACTGTTGTATGGAGGGGAGTACGTAGGCGTCGACGTATGTGCACGGGGTCTGACGGAGCTGCATCTGGGGAATGTCAAGAAACCCTTAGCGAGATCGGGTCAACATGAACAATCATTGATGTGCGACGAGGTTGGAGGCGGTCTCGATGGGCGCTGCGACCAGGTAGGGTGGACGCTTCTGTAGTTTTAGCGCTCGTGTTCAAGCACGTGGCTCTGCTACCAGTACAGCTGGTTGTCGACATGATCGTAGGTTGTCAGTTGCTCATGCACGACGGTAGGGATGCAGTCACGGTCGATGGGACTGCTAGGGGTGCAGTGCTCGGAGGAGCTCGGCTCTGCCTGCACAGGATGAGGTGAGGCGAGCTGCTCGGTCAAGCTCCTCACGACCGAGAGTAGTATGACGGGCGAGTATAAGGCACAGTAGTGACTCACTTGAGGAGATAAGATCGAGCGTGGGTTCGTTTGATGTGGGGTGTACGCAGAGGAAATGGAGATGGCAGCTTGGTAAGGGTGGTGGTTTGATCGCTTTGAATGAAAGGGAGTGAAGTTCCTGCATAAAAGAAGGGAGAAGGTAATAGGTTAGGTGCTAGGGGTGAAGTAGAAGAATATAATGTATATGATCATGGTCACGTTGGAGTGGTAGTTTAGAAAGAAAATGGGATGCTTTGCGGCTAAGCTTAGTAATATAATTGTATATGGAATTAAATAGATTTAATTGGTGGAAGGATATGAGTAAAGGCATTTATTGAAAATAAATGATGGGTAGATTTGTATGGACAATCATACCTTATAATAATAGTGGAGTTGTAATGGTAAGTATTTGAATCCATGATGAATGATTGGGGTATAAATGGAAATATTTATAAAAATAAATGAAAAATTGATTTGGAGTTTTAAACTAATAATTTGAAATAAATTCCTAATATATAATTTTCCAAACTATGATATTATACTAAATATATTTATTTAGAATATATATACTTCATTAAAAAGAATTAATAAATAAAATATAAGGGAGGGGATTTACATAGTCTATTAAGCCACAATCAAAAGAGTAACCAGAACCTAATACTTTGTTAATACATCCTTCCTGAGCTACTAGTTGAAGTTTGAACATCTCTTCAGAACAAAAAGCTTTCCTAATGTATGTTCTCTTGTGGGACATTACCATTTGGAATATATTGATGTCCATCCTTAAGCAAACATTGTACATGTTTCAGAAAACGAATTCTTTGTGACAGCAGGAACGTGCTTCACAACCTGGATCATGTGACTTCGCGGAAGTCAACTTCAGCACCACTATCCTGACTCCCTGCACTTTAGCTTGTGTCCTGTTTGATATGGTAACTTTCTCAGATGATGGTTTATACTTGGTGAACAGCTCTTTCCTGGAATATACATAACAGGAAGATCTATTGTCCTCTCACCAATCCGTGTTCCAGGCAGACGACTCAACTTGCGGAATCATAGCGACAATGTTAATGTTACCTTCATGGTGTTCTTTCTTTTGTCGGCTTTGGCTTTAACTTACAACACTTCTTGAAGTATCCATTCTTGCCACAAATAAAGCAGGTCACGTCCCCCCGAGACTTAGACTTGAACGAAGAGTGGTCTTCACTCTCAAATTCTTCAAATCCTTATTCTTGTTGTTGTGGAGGACAACTTTATGCTTCTCGATCCTTTTGATCCCCTAGACTAGATCATATTCACTTTGACATACTTCTTGGATAGAGAGTCCATTTTGAGCTTGTTCTTGGCCTGTGGTTGAAGCGCAACAACTCAACAACTCTTCAATTTCTACTTATATTTTCTTGAGGTATATATCAATAGTGAACTGATACCAACTGGTGAGGAGTTTGGAGAGAATCACTCCCACCATGAATTTGTCAACAAGATACTTTGCATCTTCCTCTAACTTGAGCTGAAGCTTCATGAGTTCCTTGACTTGGGGAGCACTGTCGTCTCTTCATCAAATCTCATGGACACAAATATTTTGACAAGATACACCTTGGACATGCTTTCATCATCCTTGTATTATTTTTCAATAAACTCCTTCTTTTACTTTCTCCTTCTGTAGGATTTGTCCATAGAATTCTCCATTGCTTTGAGGATCAAAAGCTTGTAGAGGTTATTATCCTTCTATAACTTATGCTAAGCATCAGTTACATGGGCAATGTCTAGCACATCATCTCTCTGGAATTACTTGTTCTGAATTAGTCAGAAGTATATATTCTATAATAACAAGTTGAAGATTGAGACTAAACTTCATATTCTAATGGTTACTATTCTCTCTCAAATTTTTACAACCATGTAAAAACTTGTTTCTAACAGACTTATACGTGAGTCCATTATGACTCTGAAAAGATCCCGACAACTATTGTGGATGACCAAAGAATGTCGTCGAGAATGTCATGGAAAAGTTTCACAAAATTTCTAAAAAATAATAAAAATTATAGAATTAATGACCACAAGCCGCTAGGTAGCTGTGCAAAAAGGAAAGCAACAAAGTTTCTAAAAATATAGCATAGCTCTCAATGCAACCAAGTTGTTGTGATAGAGAAAATCTCTTAACTACATAAATAATTCTGCTATATCTCGTTGTAGTCATGCTGCTGGGGTGGCAAAAACTACAACTGCTCAAATCGAGATTCGACCCTCGTCGTCGATCTACTTTCAAGAACAGCAAGTTCAATAGAACTTTTGGAATGCTCGAGGAGTAGCACAAACTTTCTATAATTGGCTTGGACTCATTATGAGAGCAGAGAATTGAAGAACTTCTTCTTCACTAGTGTTCATCTGATGATGTTTCTCTTCTGTTGTTGTTTCTCTTCTAATGAAGAAAGTTCAGAAGAAATCGCTCGAACTTCTGGATGCTTGAGGAGTAGCTCAAACTTGCTATAGTTGACTTGGGCTCATTCTGAGCAAAGA
The DNA here is from genome assembly GCA_036927795.1 of Iris macrosiphon. Classification (NCBI taxonomy): domain Eukaryota; kingdom Viridiplantae; phylum Streptophyta; class Magnoliopsida; order Asparagales; family Iridaceae; genus Iris; species Iris macrosiphon. Next base: position 102,868,783 of record JAYESA010000014.1, on the reverse strand, counting down.
ATTGAATAACTTCTTCTCCACTGTTGTTCTTCTCCATTTTTACTGCTCTTCTAGTAAAGAAAGTTCAGAAAAAGAAGGAGAAGAAGAAGCTACTCCTTTTCTCAAAAGTAAAGCATTACTAATGTAGGAGAATATCTCATGTAACCGCCCTATAAGCCCATGAGGGACTAACATGGGACGGTTGACTAGGAATGATTCGCTAAAAGTAGGCGGTTACCAACTGCACCGTCCTAGTAGTAACACTCCGCAATAGAACCGTTCACTACCAAAATAAGACACATTAGTGACGCTTGAAAATGTCACTAAAATGATAGATAACATTGCTAATTTAAATTATCGACGTAATTAGCGATATTCTAATGTAGTCGCCTTTAAGCTAGTCACAGACAAGCAAAATATCACAACATGTCTCTATAGCGACATCTGTTAGCGACAAATACACGTCGCTCATAATTTTCTATTTAGAGATGTTTAGCAAGACATTTTACAAAATTTACTACTTTAGCAACAGATATTGTGTTGCTAAACGTCGCTAATATTTTTTTATTTAGCTACGTTTTGCCACTAATTTAGCTACGACATGTTGATATGGTAAGCATTGCCATGGCAGCACATTTGTGACATTTAGCGACATGTTAGTGACGTCTCTGATATATGTTAGCGATGCCAAGGTACCATTTAGCGACATCCTAGGATGTTGTTGAGTGTCGTTGAACGTGGCTAAATGTCGTTAAACAGCAAAAAATTAAAAAAAAACATAAATAAATATATGCCTGCATATCGCAGTTACAAAAATAGACCCGGAGCAATCCTCCGTTCTTGGGTTCGTCGACCCCTTCGGTGGAACACTCAACAGCGATAAATTCGCATGCAGTTAATATACAAAATAAAGTAAACTTTAAGCAAATAACAAATTGCCATTATACCAAATTCAAAAAAATATAAATAGAAACCTGAAATAAATATCTCCATCTAGTCATACAATCACTATAAAAGTATATGACACGAATAAATAAAAGACCCATGAATGGGCCAATACACAAAATTACATAAAAATGTCCAAACTAGGACTATTGCTGATTAGGAGTATGAGAAGGAAGCGCACCGTCGCAAAGCTGAGAAAATAGCATGTCAAATTGGTCCTGTGAAAGCATCACGACACCTGATAAAGGAGGCAGTGTAGTCGATGTCGATGTCGACGAACCAGGAGAACTTGTCTGCTCCAACGATGTCAGTAAAGCGTTGCAGGTATTAATGGCAAATAACATCCTCAGAGAGCCCCAATCTAACATTACGTGGATCCGAAGCAAAATCGGGATACTCTCAATCAAGTGCTTACATGATTTTATATCGGATGGATGATCCAACACTCCTTTGATCTACTCACGCCTGTGCCAACTCATGTTTTCGGCGGTCTCCTTCACCATAAACAACTTCTGCAACCGCGATGTCGAAGGCAAGTAGTGCATCGAATCGGTCAACTTTCTTGTACTGGCAGTCCTTCATGTACCAGTTGTCTTGTAGCAATCAACACCACAGAATCTGCACACATATATATCCTTGTCGTCTTTGTAGTACAATATGCACCCATTGTAACATGCATCAATTTTCTCGTATCCCAGCCAGAGCGATCTCACCATCCTCTTAGATCGGTAGAAGTCTTTAGGTAAGTTGGCACCTTCCGGCAAGATCTATATAATTAACTCCATTAGTCGGTTGTAGCATTCTTGCGACATATTAAAATTGGACGTGATGCTTAACAGTCTTGTAACCACCTCCAACGGTGAATGATCCACATATAGTGGAATCCTTGCATTCTCCAGCAACTTTATGAACTTCGCAGCATCGGCATTTGGTACCTCCTCTGTTTCATGGTTGTCCGGATCGAAACTATGTCCCGCGGTGTCGAAAACCATGTTCACCCACCCGTCGTCGCAATCAGCATGGTCGTTGACATCCATATACGACTCCACATAAGGCTCCGGCTCCAATACTAAAGACACAAGCTCTTCGTGTGAGGTCCACTGATAACAATTCGACGTAAAATTCTTCGAGTACAAATGAAATATGACATCCACTTCTTGATGATATTTCAAGTTATGACATCTCATAAACGGACACTTAATTTTGGTGTAGACATGTACTGGAGGAACGCCTTAGCGAACTGCAGAAACTGCTCACTCCTTGTATAAATTTATCCCGTACGCCGCACATGTCATCAGGATGACGGTTCTACATCCACGAACAATATCGCAAGTAGTAATTCATATCCATTTTTAAATACTTCTGCAAAGATGGATACACACACTAAAACAAAATAGATTAATAACGACACTTTTTTACGACATTTTCTAAATAAGTGTCATTATTTTTTTTTAGTTATAACACTCTACTAAAATGCGTCATTGTAATTAAGTATTATTATAATCTACAATACCTTTTTAAAAATATAGTAAATAGAAATTCAACAACACTTTTAAGAACATTTAAAGATGTCGTAAAATATTATATACTAAATACAACACTTTAAAATTGTCGTATAATAGTATATACTAAATACAGCACATAAGAAGTGTTGTCTCAAATTTGATTTTCCACAAAAAAAAATTATTTTACTGCTTCTTCCCCAAAAAATGGCTTTACAACATCCGCTTTTGCCAAATATTTCGCGAGCATAGTAGTCACTTCTACCAAAAAAAAGTCGACAACAAGCTTTCCCTCTCCTTTCTTCTCTCTCTCTCTCTCTCTCAGGGGGCTGTCGTCACAATCGGTAAAGGAGACGTCGTCACCACCAGTAAAGGAGACATTTTCGATCGTTGGCGTCGCCGTCACCGCCGTTCACCGCCGTCTAGGTCATCTCCACCTCTCATTTTTATGGGTTTATCTTTCTTGATTTATTATCTAGGTTTAATAATTGAGGATTTTGTAAGCATCAGAATAGAATCAACCATTTTCTAGGGTTTTTTGAGATCCTTCACTCCCTTGTTCCATCAGTGGCCACATGTACTGTCTCACCGAAGAAAGCGAAAGCCTTCCAATTAGAACTAGGATCAAGGGAAGATAGGGCATTGATATATTGTTCAAAGTATATTGTTCAAATTGAAACGGAAGGACGAGTGTTCTTGCATTAATGAAAGACAGAAGGAAGAATCCAGGGTCATAATAGGCTAGTGTTCTTGCATTAGAAGCATCTTGGACTGGGCCGTTGATAGTGCGAAGTAGAAAATGAAAGGACAAATTCCTAGCAATCTTCATCATTAAGAGAGAGAGAGAGAGAGAGAGAGAATGAATGAATGAATGAATGAATGAATGAGGGAAAAGATAATTTTGAACCGGTATATTAAAATATTTAGCGACGTTTCAAAATTCATGTTGCTAAAGGTCTCAAAATTAAAAAATCAGCGACGTTCAATAACTTATAGCGACGACATTTTTCTCAGTCCCTAATTGTGTCGTTACTCGTCGCAATTCGTCGCGGAGAGTGACGAATGGTGACGTTCTTTCACCGAATCGCAAAATTCTGAAAAGTTAGCGACATTCGCTTCTGAAGTCGCTAAAAGTGTCACTAATTTGACTTATTTTGATAGTGGTTGAACCGTGAAATGTCGTGGAACTTGCAGAAGTTTCGAAGAAGTTGTCTGAGTTGCTTAGACCCCCTTTAGGCCTAGCTCCAAATAGTCTACACTGAAAAATATGTGACAAAAATAAATATTTCTTGTGGGATTTGAACATTGCCAATAATAGAAACCTCCACCATACCAACCACTTGAATAACATGTGTTTAAGTCAATAAATGATTACCAAATATTGATTAATAACATAATTGGGATTTGCCACACTGGTGGACCGGGTCACTAGTGACCAATTTCAAACTAAACCCCAACAAATTGTCTCTCGGATATGGTTGAGAAACAAAAAAGGAATATTATCCAAGGATTTTCATGAGATTATTTCTAGTATCGATAGAGTGGATCATCCACTTTGTTACCTTTAGAATTGAAATAAAAAAAAATTAGCATATGACAACAACATGATCTTTTTTGTATAAAGATTTGAACATCCTTACCGAATAATTTGTGTACTGAGCCGACTTTCATACCATTATGAATGTAATGTAAATCTCTGTCGACATTTTGGGATGCTCCATATCATGCGTTTTGATACAGAATTTAAATTTAGATGCTGAAGGTTGAATGAATTCCTGAAGATGTATATGATAAAATCTGAGTTCTCAGCACTTAATGTGTAACCTATGTTGTGAATGGTGTACATGCAAGCGCAGGTGCAGGTGATTGTCTTGAGAGGCAATATGAGCTGCAATCACTGCCGGCACAGGGTTTCCGAGATCGTCGGGAAGATGAATGGTTAGCCTTTAGTTACCAACTTCCTACGAATCCACCTTATAATCGGATCATATTTGGTCATTTTTCACAATTGCTCTATATATAAGTCGACTGAATTTATATTTCTTATACCACCACTCTTTCATCTATTTTAGCAGGGTTATTGGATTATGTGGTGGACGTGAGGAAGAAAGAGGTCACAGTAAGAGGGCTTGTGCACCCTAAGAGGAGGAGAATGCAGAAGAAAAAGAAGAAGAAATTTACAAGTTTTTCTGGATTCTTCAGGATAATGTGTTTAGGGGTATTCTAAACACACATTTGTTGTGTCCAATCTAGTCTCCATTCCATTTACAAGTTCAAATACTTGTTTGTTCAGATTCATAATAAATTAGCTTAGTAAGTTGTAAATCTATCAGAAGGTAATCCTTTAAATATAGCAGCACATTTGCGCGATATCGGGAAGAAGGCTGCCTACATCTCAACCCTCCCCCAAACCCTGCATATGACCATTTTATTCTTAACGGGACAGAAATGGTGATACTATAAATTTCAAATGAAATAAGTAATCAACCAAAACTAACATTCAAGGAAATGTATTATCCATTGTAAATCCAATCAGATACATCACCCTCTTATTGAATCAAAGACAGAAATGAGCGCTATTCCACTAACCTACTTCCCTTTTTTAATCTCAACCATGTGAATTGTTCATCCTAACTAATCCCAACCTCATAACTTATGACAGTAACAGTTGACAATAACTCAAGATTGGCAATGCCATCCTACCAAAAGTTGTTCACAATTTGTCGGCGATCCTGCCGAGAGCATCGGCAAGCTTCGTGAGGATGCCGACGAGGCCGTCGACCTGATCCTTCCTCTGGTCTCTGTCCAATTGGCAGTTGATGTTCTGAGCTTCAAGATGGCCAGATATTATCTTACCATTTCTCTCCAACGCTTGGATCAGTTTGTTCTCGAAGTTAGTTTCTTCTAGACCTTCTTCAGATGTACGCCTGCGCTTCTGTGCTTCCCATGACGAAGAGCCCTTCTCAGGATTGTTGTCAGTTTGCTGCTTATCGTTTGAATTTCCTACAAAACAGAGGCAAAGTGAAGTCAGACGCCACTACAGTAAGATGGTAGTCTCATTTTCCTTCCTCCAGGAGTTATGTATCAAAATTATGATTCCAGTCTGATGTTAATAGCCAACAATCATATATGGCTAGTTCTACCACTAGACAAGCAAACACTCGGAAATATACAGTAACACACACCAATATCAATGTGTTTGTGACCGTGCAACATAGGTATCTGAGTAACAGTTCTCACTTTGTCGATCCTCCATGACCCAAATAACTCCATTTTCGAGCATGAACAATTTGTGTATATAGACGAGTTCAATCTGAAACTTGATGTGTGTAAAACGAAAGCATCACACAAGAAATGAAATACCATAGAATCCAGTTTTAAGTATTTACCTGGATATGAATGTTCATTTTCAAATGGCTGATACTTCTTCTCTGCATCCAAGGCCAAAAAAAACATTCAGATATTACTACAAATATGTTTTGAAAGGAAACCAACAAAACAGTGATTATGGTGTCAAATGTTGTCCTAGATCTTGTACTTGTGATTTCCAAGTCCCCACAAGAAAACCCAATTTAAGTTTTAAACTAATCACAAAAGTAATTACCTGATAATGGGGTTACTCGCAACGGTGGCTCCTCCTCATTGTCTTCCTCTTCATTGTCCGAAAACAATCCATCCTCCCTTGCCGACCTCCCGCTATCGAACACCACCTCCTCCTCCTCCCTCTCGACACCCACCGCTGCCCCGTCCATCAGCTCGAACACCTCCCTGTCGAAGAACCCCGGCAGCTTCCTCTCCCTTCTCACATCACTCCTCATCTCCCAGAAGGAGAGAGTAGAGGAGGCGTCTCCCCCTCCCTGTCCCTCCCCCTCCCACTTCTTGATCTTCTTGAAGTCGCACGCGAGGTTGCTCCACCTCTTCCTGCACTGCAGCGGGCCACGGTCCACCCCGTGCCTCTGGCAGTACGCGGACACGGCCGACCATTTCGGTTCGGCCGATGACTGTGGAAACAGCCCGCGCTCGTGCACCGTCTTCCCCTGGACTAGTACCAGTATCTCCTGGCGCGTCCACCGCGGGAGCCGGCTGGTCCGTCCGGCGCACCCCCCGGAGGCAGCATCGGGTGTGGTGACGATGCTGGTGGCCATGCTGGAGGATTGGCATCAGGATGGAAGGAATAAAAAAGAAGGGTCAAGGTGGGGAAGGGCATGTTGATATGGGACAAATTGATTGTCGTCATTGATTCGAGAACCTATACATGGCAAGTGATGGGAACACTGTGCCGTTGGTTGTGAATACTTTTTGCAGGATTTTAAGGAATCTTCTATAGCAGGCAGGACAGATCTAAATTGGCATCAGTGTACTTAATGACGTAATCATTGGAGCACCAAGGAAATATTATTCTACAAATATAAGGATCTTAGCAGAATATTTCAGTAGACCTTTGTCAAGCCAGCCAATAAAGAAAATAAAGGACAGTGAATTCCTCAGCTGTCCAAAAAATTAAATCCACATGAGGGTGAGCTCTAAATGTATTATACTAACTTTATATACATAATAATTAAGTGCAGGCTGCCAATGTCCCAAATGTCCCAGTAAGGAAAATAATTATAGCGTGAGCTCTAAATGTATTATACTAACTCTATATACATAATAATCAAGAGAATATTTACACTATTTTTATTAGATATGGAAAGATTGTTGTGCTGATAGATGCTGTAATGGTGATTGGCTCATGATTTGGTACTGCATATAGCAAAACATGTCACTGAATATATATATATATATATATATATATATATATATATATAAACCAGACTTCCCAAAAGCCAAGGAGTATATGATACATAATGCACTACAGGAAAGAAAGAAAAATGTGTTCACAACTGAAATTTACATCAAGGTTTAATGTTAGCATTCCAAGAAAGTGATTAGAGCGTTTCTACAATGTCAAGGCATGCTCCCAATACGCATCAGTACTTTCGTGCTCAACATTATTAGGGGAAAAATTATCAGTTCCCTACTTATAAGGGAAAAAAAAACTATTCAGTTTGAGTAAAATAAATGATGCAGATTTAAGAGAAGTTGATAGCAATCTCAGGTCAACATTGCTATATGATTTTTTGTAAGAGACGGTGAATACAGCTAGCTGGTTAACCCAACAGTGTTTTTGATCATGTTGTACACGGTAGCAAAAGTAAGAATGTTTATATAACAAGAGTTTACATTACAAAACTCGAGTCCCCTTAACAAAACCTATATGAAAAATTGCACATAATCAAAATTCCTTCGGAAGGGTCATGTTTAGGAGTGGGCTAGTAAAACCATGCAACTGTATATATTTCACCACGGCCAAAACGGAAGGGAAAATACGTTGAATTCAGAAGAAAATACAAATCAAGTATTTCAGCATCCAAAATAGTAGGCAAAAACAATTCAACTGTCAAATTCTTAATGCAGCCTCTTTCTGCATCCAACTGCACCACAGTAGCAGGCCAGTTTAACAACACTCCCGTCGGGCCTAACTACACTACCCAGAGCATAACCATAATCGTAAGAAAGCTCCTGCAACGCCACGAGAAAAGAAAATCACATAAGATTGGCCATCTGAAATTAAGAATTAAATTACTGGAGCCAATTGGCTATAGATCAGATACCGATCGGGTACACAACTAATTTTTTTTTCCTATGTAGGTCATCGACTTAAATAGGACAGGATAAGTAACCATCTACTAAGTGGTCGTGTACTCAAGCAAGATGACATCTAATATGCTACCATATTTTTAATTAATTTTGGTTAGACTCGGTCTAAATCTTCCTGGATAACTAGATCAAATAAAATATACTGGATAACTAGATCAAATAAAATATACGCTGAGGTTAGAATATCTAAAACATTTATGTCAATACAGGTAAACAGAAAGAAGATCGGCTGAAACCTATTACTTCCTAGTACTCCTCAAACGAACTGAAAGAACAAAATTATTTTATAACTCACCTGCAATGGTGGGATCGTATCAGCTGCAAATAGCACAACTCTCGCCATCTTGATGTCATGGTGTGAACTCAAAACACACTGGACGAAAAGATTAGGCTGACAGCTGTGATTTATGAATCTTGCAACATTTCCAACTACGCATGCATTGATACAATATTCTTCCACCTCTGACTTCTTATCGTCAAAGGTAGCAAGAACTACCTCGCCGCCTGTGCGGGTCTATAAAACCAAAGAAATCAAGTTAGATACATACTGCAAGAAACTAGAGATGCATAACACTGGCAAGCAAGGGAGACAAAGATTTCTAGCACACAAGTCAATGAAAGATGGCAAATAATACATCTATCATCTCCTTTTCCAGCATATGCTAACCACATTACCGCATTGCATAAAGTTGTTGGTTATACAAAATGGTCACGCTCCAAAATTCATGGCATGTCCACGTCGTGTCGACCACATGTATTGGACAAGCCATGACACTCCGAAATACACTACGACACAACAATAGGTTCCGAATCAGTGTCGGCAAGTCTAAAAAGCGTTGTATCGAATCTGTCCATTCAACATAGACCAAAATAAAACCACTGTCACAAAGTATACTTAAATGCAGCATATTACCTTGTAAGAAAATTGTATTCAAGTAAAAACTCTGAGCATACAAACGACAAATATAGGACCAACAGTAGGGGAATAATATAATTTGTTCTGCAAGATAGGCAGGCAATAGCCCGTAATAATTGTCAAAGCAACCAATGAGGGGGTGGTCAAGTGGTAGCATTGGTAAGGGAGGGGAGTGGATGAGGATACAATCCCAGTAAAAATTAAATAAAAACGGAGGGTACTTGGTGCTAGTAGACCAGGACGGGCGGTCGTTAATGACTGGTCTGATCTCCAAAAGCAGCAGCACCACCACCACCCGCCAACAACAACAAAATAATAATTGTTGTTGTCAAAGTATATATCAAGAAAAGCATTCCTAGTAAACAGTTTGATAAGAGCCTCATCCTGAACATCATAAAGATATCAACAGTAAAATTTTCTATAGTGTCGGACCAGATACATGTGTAAGGAACCTATTCCAATGCCAGAGGAAATAGCCAAGACCAGAAGAAAAGAAAATAGTTTATGCAACTGACACCAAAATCTGGGATGAAGTTATGTATAAACCTCTGAATAAAGGTTCAAAAACTTGGTATCCATTTCGTCATCTTCAGGGGGTTTCAGTTGTGTTATTGATCGGTAAGTTTGTGTAGTTCTGGTAGTTTGGGGTCCTCCAATCCCGATGAAACTACCGAGAGATATTGGTTTTGGCTTTATACTTAAAACCTTGCTCTGAACACAAGAGACTTCTGTTGTTTCCATATGTATCTACATGAACAAAAAGATAAAAGCAAAAGCAAAGATAAGTTCAATCTTACAGCAAAATAACAGAAGAGGTCTCAAGAAGGATGTTCCGGTGTGGGGAAGAAAAGTTTGAAAGATCAAGCCCTACCAGATACCTATAGGTATCCTTATAGGAACTGAAGTACAATTCCAAGTTACGAGAAAATGGACAATGGGTACTGCTGCTATTTTTAAATAGTTTCCGAAACATTTAGCACTTATGCTTTCCCAGGGAAAAAAAGAGAGTAAATCTAGCAACCCATCTGCTCAAGCTAGAGAAAAGAAAAAAAACCAAGTTTTGATTCTATCCTAAACCCTTATATATGTAGCTGGAAAACAATGCTTACACCAAATAGTGAAAACATCTAAAATGTAGTAGTGCACAGATGCCTCTACCAGAATGCATGCCAGTATGTGAATTGTTGTCCTTCATTCAGTTAATGTGTTCCAAAGAATCCCACTATCATGTCAAGCTTTGTAACAAGTGGGCTCCACATTCTGATTTTTGATGTAGCATAGCCATAGCCTACCAAGTTTCAGGCAAAATAGCCTTCCAAGTTCCAGAAATACTCTTAATCATATAAGTAGAGACAAGTTGAAGTCCCGAGTGAGCTAGAATTTAAATAATTCTTAGTACGAAAAAACTGTGAGACGGTTGTTTGCTGATGCTCCTTAGAGGAGATATTTTGTATGGTTACTTCAGTGAAGGTATCATAACTCACAACAGACGCTCGGAAATGTGTTGGTTACTATCTCCGACATATCATAAAAATTACCATCTCCGACATATCCTAGTATTCGAAACACTTCTTACCGAATTGAAGGCATTTCAATGAGTTTACTTCAATTGCCAGTCAGAATGCATTTTTATCTTAGTTTTCTATCTATGTAAAGAAACCTTATATTTCCTCTCCTTGAGAGTAATCAGCACCAAACATCCCCTGTTCTCAATACTGATACAAATTTTAATTTTTTTCCTGAAAACAATCATTTTAGATTTAGGCAAAAAATAATAAAGGCTCAAATATGTTATCTATATATTATTTGTTGTCATTGTCCCTCGCAGTCCTAATTTCTTATACTGTGCAATGTCTAAAATTCAACCATAATTTTCTATTCCACCAACAATGATTTCATACCCCCCCCCCCCCCCCCCCCCCCCCCCCCCTCTCTCTCTCTCTCTCTTCTTATTTCATATATACTAGTAAGCACAGACTCAAAAATTCAAGCCATATCCGCATCAGACACAGCATGAACACTACAAAAGACACTAGGACACCAGAATAACTGCAAAATCCTTGTAGTCATGTCTGAACAGAGTCAATGTTGTATTCATTTCATTGATACAAGTTAATAACAAACTCTTCATTGAAAATATCATGGCAAAGAAAAGTAGAAGCTATATAAACACTCAATGTTTCAAATTCATCATATTTCCCAGAAAAAATATATGGCAGATCAATGATATTTGAGCATTAGCTTCACTTTGCAGAGCATAGAAAGGAGAAGCTAAGAACATGCACAGTGATTGAAATCAAATATATAAGTAACTGAGTTTTAATATTCCAGAACAGTCGGAAGATTGAGCACCTCTCTGCCATCAAGGCCTTTCATTGTTTGCAGACAGTCTATATCAAAGATGTAATTGTTCTCGGAGATAGCGTCGACTTCGTCACTCCTAGAGAGTTCTCCTGTGTACTCGCATACTGGTGCACCAGCAGGTATGGTATCCCAGGACCTAACAGCCCAGCCTTTATTTGCAGTGCGAAACACCTGTTACAAGATATGACGTGAACAACAATTATATAAAGATTTCATTTTTTTATATAGATACATGCACAATATGCAACCAAATGACAGGTCCGAACCTCAAGCTGATATTTTAATCCCTGTTGAGATGTCCTATTGACACATCTTAGGCTGCATCCACAACCAGGTCCACACTCAAAGATGACAGCTTTGGCCTCAATCAGTCTAACCAGGAGACAAATCATTACAAACTTGGAATAAAGAAAATCATGATAAGTGACAAGAAGCATGATAAGAAAAAGCATAAATTCAGCACCTATTATCAAAGACAATTGGGTAATCTATAAAACAAAGTAGCACATGATAAGCATCTCCACTTCTTTGTAAAAGTGAGTATGAGGAACAACTGAACATTCCAAATCTTAGGCAACTAAATAATCAAGTAATCAGAGCAAGTTGAACATTCTTGATCCTAGACAGCTAAATATTCGATCCTACTCTAGACATTAAACTCTTGGTAGTTCTCAACTCCAAAACCCGAAGGCACTAAGAAGGTGATGTTTTCAACTCTTAGAAACCATAGGCATTTTAAGCTTTTGATACAAATTGGCTGATGAAGGAAACAGTAAATACATCAGGGAGGTTTCTGCAAATCTTCCTTCACACTCTGGACATTAATAACTTCCTGCAATGCAGAAAGTTGATGAAAGATCTAAAGAAGATTGCTGCCAACTCACGAAAACTGGCAATTTACTTGACCAGAAGAAACTGCACAGTTATGATATTACAGTAACTTTCCATAAAGGAGGTATACACGTATCTGGTATAAATTTGCCAAAACAGACGCACAAACTATATTAAAGGACTTCAAAAATGATTGCTAATACCTGCCACCATCTTTGCGCACATAAGGGAAGTCCATCCCATTCAGTTTAGCACATGAACATATTATTGGGTCAATACATTCACCTTTGCAATAACACCCATGAGTACTTTTCGGGAGCTTCACATTCTTTGCCAATATGATCGACTTGCAATACGTAAAATCTGTATATAATAATCAAAACAATATAAAATCAAAAAATGTTAGACATAAGAGACTAAAATAAGCTAACAATCATAAAGTCATAAACAACAAGTGAGGAGGGGATTAGGGCAATGATTTCAAATGAGGGTTGATAATGAGTCTCAGCTGAATGGATTTGGCACTTTTATGTATGAACATAATTATAGAAGGTGAGCCCCATTTAGTTCCTATTCAGTATGGACTAAAGGATTACAAAGAGATACCAAGATTAACTTTTAACACTCCCTCGAGCTGGAGAATATATATATATATATATATATATATATATATATATATATACCATGAATGCCAGCTTTGTACATAAGGTAGAGAACCTATAAGATAGAGAAGCTGACAAAAGTAAGCAGTTTGTTAAGCAAATGGGCGGTCTTATCTTCTGAAAGAGTGAATTGATTGCAAATTTCTTGCTCATAACTGCATCTCGGTAGTGACAATCCATCTCAATTAGTTTGGTTCTCTCATGAAAACCAGATTGGTAGCAAAAGATAGTACGAGAGTTTTCACAATGCATAGTGCATAGCTCAGTGTAAGTAACGTCAAGTTAGGACATCAATGTTCTCAGCCAAACAATCCCAAAAATAGCATGAGGCATAGCTCTGTATTCTACCTCCACATCTATCTAGCTATAGCTTTCATGGTTTGCTCTTCTCCAAGTTACGAGAATTCCACCAACATGGTGCAGTAGCCAAATCATGAACTCATCCGTCTTCGAAACAACATAAACAGCATCAGAATACATCGAAATATCAAGGTGCCCATGTCACACCAGTACAAAAGGCCTTTTCATGACGTGGGAAAACCTCACTCCTATGTTGCAAAAACAACACTATATATACACAATATCACAGGTACGAGCATTACTGATTCTTTGTTGTTGTTTTTCTTTTGTAAAAGTGGAGGGGTTCACGTACATATTGTATAGTCCCACATCAGTTAGACGGTAAGACAGATGCTTACCAATGGGGTATATATTTATACCTGGTTGATGATTCGCATGATGTCGCAAGCGATGGTGCTTCGATTAACTCTGTAGGAAGAGTTGATACGGGTGGAGATGATCCTCCGATGAAATCTCTACCGAGATTGTATTGTTGGACATTGTAGGATAAGAGTCGAGTATCAGAGGTGGTATCATTGGACGTGATAGGCTATGACTCAAGATTGGATTGAATCTGGGACCCGCCTATTCAGAGGTAGGATCCAAACATGGTAGACTAAAAAACACCTGAAGCATACTCCGCTATCAGAGGTTGTAATGTCGGACGTGATAGCATTGAAGATCGATATTGGATTTGACCTGGGAACCCGCCTGTTCAAAGGTAATCATTAACATGACAGACTAAAAAGCATCAAGCCCAGAATCAATAGCTCAGATGTTTAATGTGAACATGATAGTGTTACGACTGGAGGTTGTGATTTTGTTTTGGGAACCCGTCAACCCACACATTTAGAGGTAATCATTAACATGACAAACTAAGAAGCATAAAATCAAAATCAACTATCAGAGGTAATACATGATATACATCAAAATCGACTATCTGGAAGACATGAATCATAGCTTAAAAAGTTTGTAGGGATTGTCACGTGTTACCATTAATGACAACACTAAAGATTGTTGGTGATTGACGAATGCTCACTACAGATAAAATGCTTCGGACGATTTTTCTGTTGATGATCAGAGGTGCAATGTGTCAACTTGATCAAGGGAAAACTACGATGGAAAATTTGAAGGTAAATTTACTATACATGATGAGAATTTGTGGAAGAGTATGAAAGATCCCGAATAGGAGTACATCCATCAGAGAGAATCATTATCGTCTCTACTGGAGAGAAGGAACTGTCAGAGGTAATAATTAACGTGACAAAGGATATTTCTAGCCATACAAGGGAATAAAAATGGACTATCAGAGGTAATCATTAACATGATATAGAAAATTCACTATAATTGATCATGAATGGTAATTTATATTTTAACGAGTTTTGATTACTTTGTTAGGGAAGTTGATGGCATGACCAGAGATGAATTGCTTCCGCTAAAGTGAGCAGATGTAACATAATGGAGGAGCTCCGCTAGAGGTAAAAATTTAACATAAATATATACAACTATAATAGGTAATGTCAGCTGAGGATGAGAGATGGACGTTTGCGGTCGTTTCTCTTATTTCTTTGATTTGGAGATTGTTCAGCTAAGGAATCTCGAGTAGGTAGCACCTTTGTAGGGAGGCCTCGAATTAGTGATTCAAGGGTATGATGTTAACATGATAACAAATTTTAAGGTGAATAATGCTATACTCCAACCCTATGCATGTGTATGACTATGTTACATGGACTCGGATACGGAAGTCAGGTACGGGTACATATCCAAGAGTCGAGTCCTTCAAACTCATTATTGAAGGACACGAACTCGGCTAAAAATGATCCAAATTTTGGATACGGTATGAGGATATGACTATTAAAATAAATATATTTGAACATGATTTTAGAAAAAGATACATCATGTAATTAAATTTGTATGACTTCATAAAAAATATGTAATTAAATTTGCACGATTTCACAAAAAGACATACTCTCTAATTAAATTTGCATTTTTTGATAAAAAGACAGTTGTAATTAAATTTGCATAGTTTCATATATTTAAGCTTATAATTAAATTTGCATGGTTTCATAAAAAGACATCTTGTAGTTAAATTTTTAAGGTTTCATAACTTTACTACCAGTCTACCATATCAAAATAAACTACCTACTTCACTACCACATTAAAATAACACTATCTACTTCACTGCCAGTCTTCTGACTGTCACCATGAAGGATCCGATTGTCACCATGGAGGATCGGATACGGATTCCCTATCCATACCCATGTCCTATCGGGTGGACACGGGTACTTCTCCCTAAAGTGGAGAGTCCAGATAACATAGGTGTATGACCATAATTGCTTTATGCACGAAGTAGGTTGTACTCCTATCCTTTAATGGATGGTAAAGGATGTGCAGAGGCTAAGGATCATCATTAGAGACTTTCCATATCAGAGACAACAGCTATGTCATCCTTTGATTCTGGATCTACATTGTTGTCGCATGTTCATCTGAATGAAGATCGATGTCCTTTCTTTGCTCACGGTATTGGAGAAACATATAGTTGATCGTGGAAGTTATGCATGCATGTTTGCAACAACATGGGCAGAGGTGTGCCATCATGACATCGAAGAGAGATGCTACAAAATTTATTTATGAAATCTCTGACATGTTTTCCTTCCATTTGAACTGTGGAAAAGAGTATCTATAGTCACCTCTTCATCGTCCTCATAGAATCATGGGAGGATTTTGTGTCTCGGGTCTTGTCAAGGTACGGAGTTTGAAGAAAGGCTTTTAAACCAATTGAAGGCAGCTCCTTTAAGGGTGCCGATAAACAATCTGACCATGATAACATCACTGCCTATCACATTACCGGTCTAGATCCGGAAGTGATAAATATGATGACTTTGAGAGCCTTTATCGTTGTACTTTGGCAATTTGAATTTGCGAGGGTACGAAACCATATCCCATTCAGGTGGATATGGATGGACAACCCCCAGTTTCTTTAATTGTTCCCTTTGAGCAAGGGAATCAATATAAGATGCATACTTTTCAATGTCCTAAATTTGGCAATGGCAACCACCGATGTGCTACCAAACAAAAGGCATATTCTCTTCGTTGCTTGTGTTGTGTTAAATTAAGAGTTATTTCAACATTTGTTTTTGCCCCTCGATAGCTGCATCTCGTGTTGCTTCAGCTCGCTCAATAGCCTCAACAAGACGTATCAGATAGTTATAATCGTCTTTAGTTATATAAGTCGGTACTCTTTTCATGTTGGTAGAGTCTATAGTTGACGACGAAGCATAAATATCGTCAGCATCAGACTGACGCAGATGAAGAATCTTCCTCGAATATAGATGATAATCCAAAGGAAGAAGGCATAACTGTATTAGCGTTGGTGCCTCGTAAAGGAGGTTCCAGGTGAATCGAACCTTGCTCTAACTCTGGGTTGAGGTTCGATTTTGACAAGCCCCGATTTACAGCGAACGAGTGATTGACCATCCCATGTCTCAAACTTTGAGGCCTTTGTGATCTCCAACTTGTCACATTGACAGAAACTACCTGAAGATTTTGTCCTCTTGACACATTAATCTCAAGGACTGGACTTTTAGCTCATGACAGAGCTATCTTAGTCGCTTGGCTCACAGGAGCACAATTTTTTGTGCTATGCACAAAGCATTCTGTGTGACAAGTGCAAACACGAGTTCGCAGAAGCAACAAGCTCTGATGCTTGTGAGCTCAGTATTAGCTCTATTATAAGCTTGTGGATCCGCTTTGTTACTTTGAATAGGGTCACAGAACAGGCCATTAACTCCGTAGTTTTGGACCTGCGTGAGTTCTGCGGACATGAGTTTGCTCTGCAACTCCGCGGATTTGAGTTTGCTCAGCAGTTCCGGGGACTCAAGCTGGCTCAGAAACTCCATAAACTTGAGTTTGTTCAGCACCGAGACAGATTCTAGCTAAGAGAGATGTCAGCTGAATTCTACAAGGAGCTGTTATATAGCATCGAGAATGGCAATGACAGCTTCACAGGAAGCTTATAGAATAGTTCTGAGGAACAATGCAATGTCGAGGACAACAATTATACCTTTACAGAATACAATGTCGAGGACAACAATTATACCTTTACAGAAAGCATTTGAGTCAGTTCTGCAAGGAACTATAGTAGCATCATGAATGGCAGAAGTAGTAGTGTGACAGAGGACAATAACAGTAACAATGTCGTCGAAGGCAACAGCAGTAGAAGCAGTGTCGCAGAGGGCAACAACCGTAACAATATCGAGGAAGACCACAACAGGAGCAATGCCACGGAGAACATTTAAGTCACAAAAGTGACTAAGCGTTGTGTACGGTTGCTGAAGTTTCACAGCAAGTATTTAAAGTCACAGAAGTGACTAACATAACGTTGCAGACGGCAGCTGAAGCTTCATAGAAAGCAAAGGTCAGAGCCTAAATAATCTTGAACAAGATTCCTAAATAGTCTTGAACAAGATTCTTTTGTGCTCGTGCATTGCAGCAAGACAAATGGTCCTATGAAAGCATCTGCTCGAACTATTGTTGGCCAAACTTGAAGACAACCATCTTGGCAGCCATCCTGAGAACCTTGGTGTTAGATTGCACCAACATCTTCTCATCACTAGAAAATGTACTCCCCAGCAGAGTCAACATTTGTTTTCCGATTAAATATGAGAAGGAAAACTTGTATTTGATGTGTAGATGACTTACAACTTTACAACGAAAGACAAATAAGTAATCGCTACAACTATTACAGATTTTTAGGAAGCGTGACGATGGAAACCTAGTTAGTGGACGTCTGAATCCGAGACAAGAGTTCTTCTCTGGGTTCTTCTCGGATGCTTCAGAACTCCAAGACATCGAAAGCAAGGTTCGCAATATTGATATCGGAATCGGTATGAGACCCATATTATGAATAGCGAGATCGGTCCTATCGGCAATTTCGGATAGGAGTATCATATTTTTAGTATCAAAAAGTAAATAATTATTACTAAATTATTAAAATTTTAGAGAAAAATATTTTATGTATTTACGCATAATTTAAATATTTTCTGCCTTGTTTCTTAGTAATTTTAAAATTGAATTAAATAGTAACCACCCTTACCAATTGGTTTACCTTCAATAGATGAAATCTTTTCTTTTACATGCTTTTAAAACCTTAGTATGCTTTTACACCCTTGTTGATTGATCTTTTTCGTTCAAATTTCTTTGTCAAATTGACTAGAAAAGAGATCCCTAATATCGATATCGATCAGTATTGGTATCCGTCGGCATCGGATCATGACATGTCAAATCGTATTGATATCGATCGGATCGGAATCAGCCAATGTAGAATGAAAATAGATTGATCCATTAAGAGGAGGGGAGTACATTATATAGGAGAGGCTAACCCCTCTCCCTATTAGTCTATCCGATGTGGGACTAGACTCAACTTAACACATAACTCAACACCCTCCCTCAAACTGGAGCATAGATGTCAATCATGCCCAGCTTGCTACAGAGAAATTGAACCCGAGGTCCTAGAAGAGATTTTGTAAATATATCAGCTATTTGATCGCCGGTCCTCACATGGTGAAACTTTATCATCCCTTTCTGATACTCATCACGGACAAAGTGAATGTCGATTTCAATATGCTTTGTTCTTTCATGAAATACAGGGTTAGTAGCAATATGAATAGCAGACTGGTAATCACACTACATATCTGCTGCTTTCTATCCTGCTTCTTCTCATAGTTCCTGTAGAAAATGCTGCAGATATAGCACATTTACTGTGCCATGAACAATTGCCTGATATTCCGCTTTCGAGCTTGATCGTGCGATCATACTCTGCTTCTTGCTCTTCCATGATACCAAGTTCCCGCCAATGAAGACCAAGTAGCCAGATGTAGACCGTCTATCCGTAAGACTGGCACCACAGTCAGCATCAATAAAGCACTCAACATAAGTATGCCATTTATTTTGCATCTGAATTCATTTTTTCGGATTCTAAACTAGATAGCGCAAAATTCTGAGAAGTTTTCCAATGTGGAACTCGTGGTGAAGACACAAATCTACTTGCAATACCGACGGCAAAGAAAATGTCTGGACGAGTCATTGTCCAAGTAGTTGAGTTTTCTACCTACTCGACGATATTGATCCGGATCGGTCATCAGTGTCCCCTTGTCGGGAAGTAACTTTATCTCTGGGTCCATAGGTGAGGTTGCTCCCTTAGCTTGCATCATTCATGCATCATTTAGGATGTCAAGCACATATTTTCTCTAAGACATTACAATGTCCCGCTTACCCCGTGTGACTTCTACGTCCAAAAAATAGCTCAATGATCCCAAATCCTTTGTTTGAAATTGTTCTCCTAGAAGCTTCTTTAGTTCTGCAATGCTCTGACTGTCGTCTCATGTTATCACAATATCGTCAACATAGACACCGAGTAATATTCTTCCAGCTAATGTCTGACGGTAAAATACTGAATGATCCTTCTTTGATTGGCACATGCCAAACTAGTAACCACATTTGTGAAACGACCAAACCATGCACGAGAAAATTGTTTGAGACCATAAAGAAGCAGATGACACATTTTACCCTCCCTTGCAACAAATCCGGGAGGTTGCATCGCATATACTTCTTCGTCAAGATCTCCATGAAAAAATGCATTCTTGATATCCAACTATAGCAACGGCCAGTCATAACGAACAGCTAAGGCCAAGAGGACACGCACAGAGGACATTCGAGCAACTGGAAAGAATGTCTCAAAATAATCCTCACTATAGATCTGAGAATAACATTTTGCCACCAGACGAGCCTTCAAACGATTAAAAGTGCCATCCGGTTTTACCTTAATATTGAACATCCATTTGCAACCCATTGCCTTCTTACCATGAGGTAAATCAACCAAGTTCTATGTATGGTTCTCCCGAAGTACTTTCATTTCCTCTTCCATAACAGCACGCCAGCCGGGATGTTTAAGACCCTCTCTGCAGAATTGGGAATCTGAATCCAATTAATAGTCAACACCAATGATTATGTGTGGTTCGCAAGCCCTTTGTAATTGTGAACGTACAAAGGATGATCACGACATGTACGACGAGGTCGAACTGGCGGATCAGGCGAAAGCAAATCAGTGGAGCCAGAGAAGGATGAAGGCGATGTGTCCACAGACACTATCGGCAAAACTAATTCCGGCGATGCTAGTACCGACGGAGCCGGTGTGTGCGGACCATCGGATCGAGAGACTGGCTCGGTAGGGGAGGGCATCCTTACAGGGGCTGTTGTGTTTGAACAGGAAACAACAAGAAATCCTCTTCTGGGTAAACGTGTGGAACCAGATTAGTAGTTTGTGGAAGTGGAGAAAACTCAGTTTCAACAAAGGTAACATCTCAAGAGAAAAAATACCGCTTCAAGACCGAGGGAAAACACCAATACCCTTTCTGATCCTTAGGATACCCAAGAAAAATACATTGGATAGCCTTTGGATCTAGCTTAGAAAGAGTTGGTCAGGTATCCCTAACATAACACAAGCAACCAAAGATTCGAAGAGATAAAGAAAACGGCTCTCGTTTAGGATATAACCGAGAGAAGGGAGTATCGCCATCGAGAACAGATGACGGCATGCGATTAATTAGATAGCAAGCCGTGAGAACATCCATCAGACCCAAAAAAAATTGGAGTACGTGCTTGGAACCATAGTTTAAAGTATCGGCCGATACCGATCCGATACGGCCGATACCGATACAGTTTGGCATGTCCCGATCCGATACCGACCGATATCCGATACTGACCGATACCGACATTAGAGGTCTCTTTTCCGGTCAATTCGGCAAAAAATATTGAATTAAAAAACCAATTAGCTAGGGTGTAAAAGCATAGTAAGGTTGTAAAACATATGAAAGAGAAAAATTTATCTATCGCATATAAATCAATCGACATGGATTACTACTATTTCATTCAATATCAAAAATACTAAGAAACAATACTGGAAATACTTTAAATTATGCATAAATGTATAAATATATTTTCTAAAATGTTAATAATTTACTAATAGTTGTTTGCTTTCCGATACCAAAAAATCCGATACTCCGATCCGAAACCGCCGATACTACCGATACCGCCGATCCCGATACTCATAGGAATGGTCCGATACCGATACTTTGAACCTTGTTTGGAACATAAGAGCACGCGTTGTTTCTAAGAGATGACGATTCTTGCGTTCAGCCACACCATTCTGTTGTGATGTGTAAGGACATAAAGTTTGGTGGATGATGTCATTCCGAGACAGATGTGAAACAAACTCATGAGACATATTTACGACAATTGTTACTGCGAACACATTTAATCGGAATACCAAATTGTGTTTTGATTTCCGCATAAAAATTGCACCAAATGTTAAAATAATTCAGAACGATTTTTCATGAAATAAACAAAAGTGACACGCGAGTAGTCATTAACAAAGGTAATAAAGTACTTGAATCCCATCACAGATTCAACCGGACAAAGTTCCCATGTACCGGAATGCACTAACTCGAAAGGAGCGGAAGCAACTTTATTTTGACTGACCAAATAGGAAACCCGGTGAAGCTTAGCCAAACTACAGGACTCACAATGAAAAGAACATAAAGCATCTAAATATAGGTACATTTTCTGGAGTGCTTGGACAGAAGGATGTCCTAACCGGCAGTTTAACTCAAAAGGATCAAGTTTCACACCAGCACAGACAACAGAGTAAGGTTCGTCAAACAGGTACAAGCCTCTAGCCACATGCCCCTTATCGATAGTCTTTTCAGTCTTTAGGTCCTAAAAACACAACCATCAAGAAAGAATATTACCGAACAATGCATATCACGAATAATCCGACTAATTGAGAGTAAGTTGAATGGGTTTCCAGGTGTATGTAGTACAGAATGTAATGATAGTCCAGAAGAAAGACGGACAAATCATTTTCCACGGACTGTCAGCGAACCACCGTTGGCACATGTAATATTAGACATACGACCAACCGGTATATAATTTCGTATCATACTTGCGTCATCTGTTAAGTGAGCAAACGCACCAGAATCAAGGACACACTGTTTCGATGTACCACACGTCGCTGAGTACCCTACGGTGAACCCAAAAATAGAAGCTTCACCTCGACGTTGAGCTTGAAACTCGACAAAATCTGCATATGCTTCATCAATCATTTGTACGGATCGGCTGCCAAGATCAGGAATATCTGAGGTGACATTGGCGGCAAAAAATTTAGTACACTGCCACTGGAAATGACCATTAGACCACAGTTGAAGCAGGTGCGCAGTCGACCTCCATCATGACCGCCAATGTCTCATCCACCATCACGGCCAACATTCTGGCCACCACGTCGTCCACCACGACCACCAGGAAATACAGTACGAGCGACTCCCAGAGCAGACCGATCAGCACAAGATAGTCAAAGGCGCAAGGCACACTCGAGGCACAAAGGATCCAAATAGCCCGAGGCACAAGGCGCACGTCCAAGCGACGAGAGGCGCAAAAATTATATATATATATATATATATATATATATATATTCACATCGGTTTTCTACATTGATAAACATGTGCGCTTCAAATTCTCCCATGTCTAGGTTGCAATCACTTTGAATTAAGTGAGTGGAAGAGAACAGTAAAAAAAAGTACACCAGTTCAAAAAACAGTACAACAGTTTAAAAAATAGTCTAAACATGCTATTTTTTTACAAGATTTTCAAGGCACGCCTTAGCTATTCCAAGGTGCTCGAAAAAGGCACACCTTAGGTGCGCCTTAAGAATTGTGCCCCACCTGGAGTGCCCTAAGGCGCTACCCATGCGCCTAGGAGCAAGGCGCGCTTGAGGCGCGCCTTTGACTACACTGGATCAGCAGGAGCATCACTTGGAGAGGTCTCGACGACCTTTGCTGCCAGTAGGACACGAAAATGAGCTTACATTAGAGATGGAACCTCAGCTCCAACAATGATCTGAGAGCGAGCTTAGTCTACATCAAGACGGAGAGATGCAAGATATGCCATGACATGAAGCTGCTCCCCTTAAGCCCTTGCTTCATTGATATCATTCGCCAAAGGTAATACACGGTCAACTTCATCGACCATAGCCTTAAAGGCCAGAAAGTGATCCTTACGAGACTTGTCGACATGTTCCACCCGATAGACGTCGACGACTGAGTCGTAGATACGAGACAAGTCGCGTTTTCCATCAAACGTCGTCGATAGGACCTCCCATAACTCTTTTACTATGTCCATGTTCTGAACCATGTCCTCCACCGATGGTTTCATTGAGTTCATCAACTGTGTAAATAGTCGACTATCATCTGTCTTCCACTGCTCAAATGTGGGATCAGTCGTCTCTGGAGGATTGTCAGTCAGATACTTGGACAACCGCATTCCCCAAAGTGTTTTCTCAACCTTCTTCCGTCATGTTGAGTAGCCATCTGGTCCGTCCAACCGCCGATCGACAAGTCGAATCGAAAAAATTGCCATGCCAGTGCCCGTTGGTCCCGCCAATGCGTTCCCGACACCAGTAGTAGTAGCACTGCTAGTTGCATCGGTGCTAGTCATCCTGCACTTGATTCGACTGTCGCTGGATCTTCTCAACCCCAATAATCATATCAATTTTATCGATGCGCTATCAATATGGCCAAAACCAGCATGCGCATAAAAAGTTGAGATCGTATAGGGATCACACAAGTCAGGTCACAGAGATAACCCAAGTCACTCTCTCTGTAGATCTGATGTGGATATCGGGGTAGAACGGAAACAAAGATCCACGTAAACAAGCAACTTGTCTACTCTTTGTTATCGCTTGGAGCCGTAATCTAGGAACAGAGATTGTGGAAACAAATCATTGTCTATCATCTGGCTTCAATATACGCTCCTGAAATCATAATCTAGGAACAGAGGTGGTGCAAATAAATTATTGTCTACCCTCTGGCTTCGATATACGATCACATTTTTTTTAAATTAGGGTTCAGACAGGAAGGAGGGACGGCGACAGAGGGTTAGGGTTTAGGATTTTTGGGCTGCATAGTGGGGTCGGGGGCAGCGGAGGGGGGGGCGGGAGCAGGGGGCCTGCTGGAGGAGGGGGGGCACAATGGGCAGGAGGGGGGCCGACAGGGAAGAAGGGGGTCCAGGGAGGTGGGGGGGGCTGGCGACGGGGGGAAGGCGGCAGGGGGTGCTAGGGAAGCGGGCAGGGAGGGCAGGTTGCAGGAGGGGGGGCTGAAGGGGGGTTGGGGTTGGGGTTGGCGGCTAGGGTTTGGGGAGAGTTTTTTTTTTTTTTTTGAGAGAGAGAGAGAGAGGTGGATGGGTTATGGCTCTGATACCATGTAGAATGGGAATGATAGATTGATCCATTAAGAGGAGAGGGGAGTACATTATATAGGAGAGGCTAACCCATCTCCGATGTGGGACTAAACTCAACTTAACACATAACTCAACAGCTGATATTGCAAACTATGGTCGAAAGCTTGTTGCCGAACTGAATGACAAACACTCTTTTATTGAAGTGAATTTTGCAGGAAAGCTCGTAACTAATGTGGCTTGAAAGAGATCGAAGTTGCTTGGAACCGATCTCATGTTGCATAGCAGAATGGCTATCACCCAAGGAATAGTGGTGGAATTGAATCTTGGAAATGGAAGATGAAGACTCATTTCCAGTCCTGTCATGGGCTATTTATAAAGGGGATGCCTTTAGCAACCTTCCGTGGAGCTACATCACAAGCTCCACGAGACTAGCAGTGAATTGACTCCTAGTAGTAGGGATAATGCCCACGTTATCCTCCTTCCCTCGTGAAAGACAGGTCATGGTGGCCTATTAATGGGGTGGTTAGCAATCCACCACCAACGTGCGTGCTACACCTAGCATCCCACTAAAGACGTGGATCCTTGTAAATCGCTCAGTGAGTTAATAGCAGGAGCACGGAAGAGGCGTCAGTGCACAGTGTTGCAAAGTCAACAATGACATGGAAGCAGTAGCATGGAAGCAATTGAACGTTGAACTCCACAGAAACAATTTAGCAACTCAGCTCCGCAAAAGCATACCGCTCACAACGCCACAAAATCGAAATGCATGTCGTTGCTTGGAAGTAAGATGTGCACTTAGCGGTGTGGACATAAGCTTCTTTTGGACTTTCTGCTCGAAATTGCAGCACAGCATAGAAGATCTACTCGAGTAGTCTGTTTGTTCTGCAGAACTAGCCACCAATGCTATTTGCTTAGCATGTGTTGGGCTTAAAGGGCGTGAAATAACCATTATCTTTATGAGTACATCTAGGCCCAGTCAATCAACAGACCCAACTCTTTTAAGTGCGAAAGATAAGACTAATCACATTTAAACTCTATTAGATAAATCCAATACAAGAATATAGGCATCCAAACGAGGGATAAGATCTATCCAAATTAAAGGAGCATATTTCTAAATTGTAATTTTAACTCAAGTTCAAATCCAAACTTAGATTCACAAAAATTTTGTAGCAAAATCTGAAATAAATTTAAATAAAACCAAAATAAAACAATATGTGTGTATAATTACAAAATCTGAATTTGAATCTGAATAAAAATTCAATAAAATAGCCGAAAGTTATAATTCCCATCAAAAACATTAAATATGTACTTCATATTTGGCCTACAACTCACCTGTAGGAGCAAAGGGAGGATCATGTAGCTGGGATAGGAATTTTTTCTTGACCTCCACTTATGTCATCGCAAACCAATCTATTAATAAAGATGATTAGTTTAATACTACAAGATGTGCTATGATGCTACAGCAGCTGCTTACCGGTACTAAATGAAGAAATCTAGAGAACAAAATATCATCTACACAAAGGGACTGTTTGGTTTTTTCTAAATGGAAATATCATGCAACAAATGTTGCTTGAAGCATTTGTCGTAATAAATGATGTCGCAAATAAATTGTTTGGTTGCATGTAAATAATGTTACGGTATTTACACATCCATTATTTGGATTAATGCAATTGGATGCTTGATTACAACTTTTGTTGTTGTAAAAACAAATCCACAACTTGGTCATTTTTCTAAAAATCAGGAGAGAAAAAACGGCACCTAGGCGCTAGACCGTCATGGAGCACCTTGACGCTAGTCGACACCTAGGTGGAATTAGACGGAAACTAGATGCTAGGCACCTGTCCGACTACCCCCATAAACATCTTTTACAAGCTTGTGCTTGGTTGACTTAAATGAAGAGAGAACGAAAGAAAATTGTGTAAATAGTATAATTGGTGTAATAAACGTTTTCGTAAGTGGTGTTGTGGTCATTTTGATCGCAGCAAAATCATGGTAGTCAAAGGCGCGCTTCACAGAAAGGCGCAGCAGCTGCGCCTCATACTTCACTAGGCGAAGCGCATTTTTTCGATCGCACCCAAGACGCGCCTTTCAGCAAGGCGCAACCAAAAAAAGGCGCGTCTTATGTTTTTTATACAAAAAACATAGGCATGAAGATAGCTTACCTCATAGAAGTAGGTGGAGGGTAGCTCTTTCCACGGTTGCCAAAGTTGGCTACAGTTGAATTATAAAAAATAAAAAATTACTAAAAACGTGATAGAGAGACCACAAACTTGTTAGTTTTGTTAACTGCTCCTGCTGCTCTACTAGTTCACTTGGATATTTTTTAACATGTTCTTGTTGGTTTTAATATGTTATTTAGTTTTATTTCTTACATTACTAATTTATTTACTTATTTATGTATATTTTTATTATTTATTATTTTTGTGTCTCGTTTCGCTCGGACGCGTACTTTAAGTGCGCCTTGCACCTCGGACGATAGTGACCATTTTCGCCTCTAGTGTCTTGTGCCTTTGACTACCTTGAAAAAAATGCCGTTGTAGTTGGGAGGAATTGATGCACCATTTACATCGCAACAAAAATTATAATTGGTGTAAATTGGGCAACAAATGTTGCATTCATCTCCATTAACAACCAACCAAACACCCCAAAAAATAAAAAAATAAAAAAAAGGGATAAAAAGAAGACGTTATGATTTGTCATACTCGTCAAACTATTTTCGGTTGAAGTAAGCCATAAACATTTGCTACATTCACAAAGCAGGCGTCTAATAAACAAGTTGGACAAGAAAATAAAATAAAAACTCAACATTATATTTCCTGGTTGTAGATGAAAACATACACCATAAAAGGAAAAGAAAAGGTTCAATTGCTATTAAGTGTACTAGTTGCTTACATTATCAGTTTTCAAATGAACTAAGTGGACTATTCACAAAAGATTGCCAGTATAGGTAAATAAAATGAAATAAGTCAATAAAAATTAGAGTATAACCAAATAGCAGTACTAACAATGAATAAAATGGAAAATGGAATTTAAGTACTTACATTCTGATGGTCACTAAAAACTAGAGTACAACACTTGAAGATAAGTATGAGAAGGGCCTCAAATGAGATTGAATCTTGCCGAGCGGTACTATAAGGCGCATAATGAAGGGAGCCTTGTTCCACCAACATTGAGGTAGTTAAGGGATGAGAAACGCACCCGAGGCGCGCTTTCAGAACTATTGGTCATGTAATATTTTTGGTACTAATTCACATACAAATTTATTAAAAACTTTTCAAATTAAAAAAGAAGAGATGGTCAGTCCTACACATGAAATAAACGACCATAGCTAGATGAATGGCGGAAAGAAGTAAGTTTGAGCCACTTTTTAACGTTTTTAAGATATTTTTATTCTACAAAATTCAAACAACGGATATTATGATCATTTCTCACCATTGAACAAACAATATTTGGTGAAAAATAGCACAAGGACTCTTTGGGTGAAAAGTAATGTTGGAAGGAATTTGTAAAAAACCAAAATTCTAGGGGTTCCTACAATTTATCTTGTGAAATTATCTAGTGTTCAATCGATATCAAGTATCCTTTTGCTTATAGAACAAGATTGGCTCCAATCTGTTCTTCTAAACAAATGTTGACATGGTGATGTATCCTTGTTTGTCATTGGTAGGGGTGAGCAACGGTTCGGTTCGGTTCAAACTGAACCGGTTTTCTGAAAACCGAAAAAACCGAGAACCGTATATTTCAAAACCGTAAACCGAACCGTTTTATAAAAAACCGAACCAACCGAACCGAATAGAACCGGTTCGGTTTTCGATCAATTCGGCTTTTTCTGGACCAGTGGGTCGGGCCTGCAATTACATAAATTTAAAGGGTTGCACCAGGCCTGAACATACAACTTATAGAAAATTTAAAATTTTTTGTAGGACAAGTTTGCATAGGCCCAGTTTGCTGATAATTGATTTGATCATTTCATAAATCAATAGATTGAAAACTACTCAAAAAAAAAAAAAACTAATATTAGCATTAGGCATCATTTCATAAATCAGTGGTGATCAGATATCCTCACAGATTTGGGGTTATGGGACTTTGTTTGTTTGTTGCTTCATTTATGGGTTCAAGGAAACAAGAAAAGGTGAAGGTGGAGACTTTGTTTGTTGTTCTCTGCTGAACACACAAAGAATATGTTCCTTTGTTTATGGGTTCAAAGAAACGAAGAAAAGTAGCAGTACAGAGAAGGCTAAGGACATGTTGTATTTGTTGTAGACTTGAAGTCTACCTGTTGATGAAGAAGTAGTACCTCCAAGCGACAACGACACAAAAAAGTCTCCAGAAATGCGGGTTCGGGAGAGGATAATTGTAGAAGACGAACTGGGAGAGGCTCTCTGTAGTCGGTTTTGCTATGGAGACTAGGAGAGAATCGGTCTCTAAAAACTGGAGGTTTGAGAACTCGGAGGCTCCGACTCGAAGAGAGTCTCTGGGAATGGAGAGGAAAGCGGCGGCAGAAGAATAAAAACTGAAAAGAAATGAGTGATGAGAGAGAAATTACGGTTTTGGGAGTTTATATAGGGGAAGGGGTAAACTGGTAATTGTATATATTAAATTCGGTTTTCGGTTCGGGTCGGTCACCGAAATCCAAAACCGAAACACAAACCGAACCCGAAATATCAAAAATACAAAACCGAAATCCAACCCGGTTTAATTAAAAACCGAAACGAATGCTAATTTCGGTTCGGATCGGTTCGGTTTTCGGTTTCAAACCATTTTTTGCTCACCCAGAGGTCATTGGCATAATCAATCATATGTCCATCTAGAGAAGTTTTCGATTTTGTCAGGTCAGTCGTTTCATTTTTTTTTCCTGATTCAAAGGACGAATAAACTGGAACAGTTTCTTAATACAGGAAGTAGGAAAAACAATTAGAGGTTATGTACGAAAAATGTATCATGATGGCATTGTGCTGACTTTAAATTAGAAAATATGGTTTCTATCTACAAACATTAGTATAATCCTAATTATCTCCAACCATTGCTCTCAAGTTGATCCACTTCTTCAGTCTAGTCTAGATATTTCAAAACCAGAAGAGCATACTAATAGATAATTGAAAGTTAGAATAGAACTAAATGTCCCTTACCCTCGCACATCGGAAATTGACCGAGGGACATCAGCTCGAGAAAAACGAACCTGAAAAGAATTGGTAGATATATCATTGTCAAAGTTTGAATAATAATAATAATAATAATAATAGAAACTAATGATGTCAGTATATTAAATCTCTTTACTAATCAACAATAGGAAATTGTCAAGGTTTCCATTAAATTCAGTTTTAATCTTGCAAGTAGAAATAGAACTAAATGGTTGAGGCTGTACGGCACATATCAAATTTCATGCAGCAACTAGTATGTGCGCCCATAAATTTGTGTTCACTTCCATACAGATGTATCAGGCGCATGTGTGAGATTCACATTGAGAATAGCAAGGTACTGAACAATGAATTGTGTGCAGCAACTAATGTGTGCCTATAAATTTGTGTCGGCTGTTCCATGCAGATAACTTCTGGTAATCAAAGGTTCAAAAAAAACGAGGAAGCTAATTAGAATAGCACAGATCATACATGACAGAATATTTTAATAGAAAACAAGCAGACTTAAAAAATTTCCTAACATAAATATTCCGGATATTAAACAATACCTCAGCTACATAACTTATTGAATAAGTTGTCGCCAAAACCAGATTAAATTAATGACAGCCTCTCTTGCAAAAAATGTAGATTGTCTCTGCATGGTTTATTTTTCTATATTCAACTATCTACTATGGAATCACCTCTATAAAATTGGTGACATAAAATACAGCTTAAACATCAAGTTATTTTAAGTATCTAACGTCATGTTAACCTACTGCCTTCTAACTATTAATGTTTTAATTGGATATCTAATTTCAGCAATGTTTCAAAAGGGTTTCTGGCAATTAATCTTCATAGCGAGTGAAGCAGTGTTTTAAAATTCGCTAGGCGGATTCGGTGCGGCGGAAGACCGCTAACGCCAGGGGCGGACACAGGAATTTAAGAGAGGGGGGTCAACATCAAATGTAAAAAAAACACAAAAATAAAATCACATACTATATATATATATATATATATATATATATATATATATATATATATATGTCATAAAAAAAAAATCTGACTTATTAACTATCATTCATGACAAAGTAGCTGGAAAAAAAAAATTATGTTCTGTAGCAAAATTTTCAGTTTCCAGTTTTTTGTTGAGAGAAGCTCGTCAGTGTCTCGTTATAATTTTCTATAGTGTATTGTTCGTTCTTTTTTTATGTGCAAGAATATACGTAACTTCAAATTTGAACTGCTATACAGTAACTTATTGAGAGTAGTTCTCTTTCCGCTGCCTACTATATATAACATACATGTTATAAGAACTTTCATTTTTCTTGAGTCGGATCAGTTGACCCCACTTGACACCATGTGTGTCCGCCTCTGCCTAGCGCTTAGGCCGACGAACAATTTTTTTTTAATTTAAAATTTGAAATCCATAAATATAAATTTGAAATCCAAACATGTTCGAACTTCTAAATCCATAATACAATTCATAATTTTTTTTTGAAATTTCAAATTTTGAAATTTGAAATTTCAATGTTCTAAAATCCAAATACAATCTTAAAATCCAAACAACATATCCATTTAGTTCTAAAAAAAATCTCCAATCCATCTTACTCTGTTGGAACTTAGAAGATTTGCCTGTGGCACCTGTTTTCCTTGTCCTAGCAAGGGTCAACAGAATTGCTGTGCTTTCTGGTAAGCAGTAGGAAACAGTAGGAAAGGGGCAAGGAGTACATCAGATTGCTCTTATTGTTTGATATATGCTACACTATGGGTAGGCCAAAAAGTTTACAAATTGGGAACTCAGGTACCTTCGTGGTATGTTAAAAGTCTTTCTTTCTAATTATGTCTACTCTTACCATTCCCATTATTAATACAGAGATTGCTAACTTCAAACAGGTATATATACATTCTGTCTCCAATTTCAACAACAATATCCAGCATATGTAAGTACTCATTTTTCAATATTATTGAAATTACAGATCTATAAAATATTCAATCAAGCAGGTATGATTGCAGAGAACTGGAAGGAAACCCTGCATTTGGGAACATTCAAAGCAATTTGTGGAGGTCAGATATAAAGAGAGTCCAGTAATCTTGGTTCCAGCACAATGTTCAGTGTATGCCATATTTAGCTGATGAACATCATCTCCACCCTTTGGCATACACAGGCTGAACTAGTTATATCTTACTTGTGTTTCTGTTCTACATTAAGCTATCACTTGAGTTTCTGTTGTCTTTTTGACCACTACTAGATATGGGCTGATACCATCATCATCAAAACCGTCTCACATCAGAATGGGGTTCGCTGTGGAGCATAAGAATCCGGGTTGCTACCAAGCAACCAATAATGACATAAGAATCCGGGCTTTTGCTACTATGCAACCAGTTACAAAACTAGGAAAATGTAATCAACTGGATACAGCACCTTTACCACTTAAAAATCAGACGAATTCCAAACTAAAACTGATCACATGGAAAAAAATGCAACCCTGCTACTAGGATATTTCTAAATACCCCCATTTATATTTCTAAACTTACAATAAACAGGAATTTCAGCTCTATATGGGTGGTACTATAATCTTTCAAGAACAGAATCCTTCCAAGAGTTATATTAAATATGCAATCACTGATTATAATAATTCAGTTTTTTGGATTATTGAGATAATTTGGATTTAAAATCTACTGCAGGTTAAAATCTGAAGTTTAAACACAGCAAAATATAAACGAATAAAACTGGAATGAATAAAGAAGTTTAAACATTATAGCCAGCCACATAGTAAAAAAAAAATTAAAGCATTAATAAAACCTGGTCGGTGGTCAAAACCGGCTGCCCCTCAACTCTCCTAAGCTTGTACTTGAATACAGTATATCCAGACACTCCTTTATCGGCCCAGTATTTGACAACCTACACATGCAACAATATAAAACCAAATATAGCTCCAGACCAAATTACTCGGTTCAGCTACAGGAAGTTTTCTTAGGGAATGTTTTCTTAAGCTCAGATCTAGTGCATCTCTACCATAGCAATAGCAACAACTATCTCCACTGTTGATGACCATAATAGAGATTGAAACAGAAAATAAACAAATCTTCGTAAATGCTTAACAAGGCAATATATTCATCAATGAAATCAAGGATCAACATTTTTGTAAACCAACAAGCAAAATAGAAGAAAAAATAAGAGAATAAACAAAGTAAACAACACGGGTGGGTGTCAGCGAGATTTGACTTTCATCAAGATCGTGTGTGATGCAGAACAAACAGGAAACCAAATTGATGCTCCAAAATAATCCAATTTGAGCAAGAAATTGGGATAAAAAAATTAAGTCAGAGGTTTTTGAAGATGTCTACGACTCTAGAATTAGTATACAAGAGAATCTCCTATAAGGTTTAGGACTATATTTAGGATTAGGATTACTAGTCCTTGTTTTCTTTTATGTAAGGTAAGTAGGGATAAGTTAGGATTACTACCTTTTTTTACCATCTTGTTTCCATTTCTGGAAGTGTTAGGATAAGTTAGGAATTTAGGATTTCTAACGTAGCCCTTAGGAGATTAGTTGTTCCTAATCCTAATACAAATTAATAGATCTTAGAGGTTTTACACTTTTGTTGATGAGGTCTAAGGAGGACAAGAAAGCTCTGTAAACTCACAGTTTGATAGCTCATGGAGGACCAAGTTCGGAGGTGAATGCTTTGGTGGAAAAGTATGAATATTTATTTCATGAACCAAAGAGGTTTATGGAACATGGGATTTAACTTACTCATGAATCACCATTACCTAATACGGACACATGTATTGGCATGTTGTGCCAGAGATAGAGAAGATTAAGAAGCATGTGCATCCAACAACAAAGGATGAAAGTCTATCATGTCTTTATTGCTTTCAATCGAGCTATTCACAGTTTGATAGGAAATGCACCTTTAAAATCTTGTTTGGTACTTGCCTCAAAGTCCATTCGACTCGGAGTTTCATCTTTAACTGGGAGGCGACAGATACCACGGAGGAGGGAGAGCAATTGTGAGCACAACGATATCTGGAGAGCATCCAGAAAGACATCACTATTGAAGAGAACTTAAAAAAGTGTACATCGATACAAGGAATGACATGATCGGCTCCAAGTCGAGAGAGATTTTAAGGTGGGAGATAAGGTGTAGTTCCAGCTGACCAAGAAGAGTGTCAAGGGGAAAGGTAAAATGATTATATATTACGGGTCAGTCTCAAGGGTGACGGCAAGATGATTATACATTACGGCTCGTTCGAGATTTTGCAAAAGGTGGGAGATGATGCTTACTGGCTTGACTAGTAAGGGCTGTCTTCTTGAAAGATTATAGCACCATTCGATTGAGAAACAAATGGCAAGATCAACAAATAAAGGTCGTATATTAGGGAATCATTTCCGGTACCAATAAAATGTATGTTGGAATAAGAAATGCATGAACAATCTTGAAAATCTAATGAAAATAAATAAATATTTTGAATTTAATTTTCTTAATTAGATTATTAAGACTATACAAACCCAAGTTGTGCCTCCCATAAATCATTACACTTTTCTTCTTCCTTTCTTCGTTTAATAAATCATGCACTCACCACTTTCAGATTCATGACTAAACTCACAAAGTTCTCTACCAATATCAGAACCTGTATTTGAGCAATTTTATGGTTTTTTGCACTAATTGACCCTATAGTGTAAGCCACAACAAATTAGTAAGCAACAATTGCACCCACATTTATTTAAAATCGCAATTCCACAACTACTCGGTATTTGCACAGGACTTAGCTATCTAAAACTGGCCATGCCCCAATACAGAACATTCGCATTCAATTTCAACCATCACCACACTAAAGACCATGGCATAATAGGAGAAAAAAAAGTTTATTTGAAGAGAGGATGTTAAATAACAAGTAATCATTTTCTCATATATAACATGTATGCTAATAATGGATTTAATGAACCTAGAGTAATACCTCTAATACAAAGTGAATAATACCATGCATAACTAATATATATATATATATATATATATATATATATATATATATATATATGATGCTATCTACAGTAGAGGGAAATAAATCACAAAGAAAAAGTAATGTGGAGCTCAACCTTGTACAAGCCATTGTATGTGTAAACCTTTCCACAGTAACTGCTTTTACACTATGTCCTCATATATATATATATATATATATATATATATATATATATATATATATATATGTGTGTGTGTGTGTGTGTGTGTGTGTATCGGGATCAGGTGACACATACAATTTGGCATCGAAAAAACACGCAATCTCATTTTCACGTCATTTGAAATGAATGGTTCAGATTTGATAGAGTAATTTGTATTAATTAGCATGTATGTCAAATTGAATATCCCATCAATTAATACAACCTACTATTGCATGCATGTCAAATTTGACATCCATGCATGTAAATTCGGTATGCATTTAAATATGGACCATTCATTTCAATTGATGTACGGCTGAAATTGTGTGATTTTTTAGAAGCCAAATTGTATGTGTCAACTGATCCCGATATATATATATATATATATATATATATATATATATATATATATATATGATGACTATCTACAGTAGAGTGAAATAAATCACATAAAGAAAAAGTAATGTGGAGCTCAACCTTGTACAAGCCATCGTATGTGTAAACCTTTCCACAGTAACTGCTTTTACACTCATGTCCACGAACTACTCTGACAGGAACATCGGATATACAGTTATTCTGCAGATGTAAACATAACAGCAGCAGTCAACATGCTGCACTGACACAGTAATAAAAGGAAGCACTTATGATACTAGACACTAATGTGACAATAAATTTGTGAACGAAACTTTAGACATGCACAAAAATAAGATCTACAACTCTTTCGCTGAATTAACTTACAAAAATATCAGTAGAAGAATGATACTGTAGCAGATTTTCCAACTACTACATCCAAATAGGGTTTTGTAGGTTAAAAAAAAAAAAAAAAACTCACCATTCTCTATTTTGTTCCTTCATAAATAGGGTGAACAAGTGAACTTCCCCTACAATAATAACCAGGAACGAAACAACTAACCAATGGTATCATGTCTAGTGATTCTTGTAATCATCCAAGTGCTTGCTATCACAAGACTATTCTCCAATGGTAAAATTAAAAAATGTTTTCATCCCCAGCCTCCAGGAAATGATTTGGAGCCAGATAATATTCTCCTAGCAACTGTTCTGTTTCCAAATAAGGATCATTTCAAATGACCCATAAATTTATTTCCCATTAACCTGGACACGTCCAGATAAGATTTGATATGGCAAGCCCTTGAAGCATATCATGTCTAATTTTGTTGTTGGCAGCACTTCTAGCAGTTTTAATCACCCAAATTTGTCAATACATGTCAGTCAGCTAATTCTAAAATAGGTAAAACTAATTACATGTACTACTTCTAATAACCAAAAACATTCTTACTCTCACAAGCTATGCATCTTAAGTTGAATCATAACAACAATTATTGAAGTCAAATGCTATATGCTACTAAAACAAGAAATAAATGAAAAGGAAAAAAAACATACTTTTAATGCCAAATTACCACGTTCCAGTTTCTGATCCTTAATTTGGCGCTTACTACTAAGCAAATCATGTCCACCCTGACCGGTATAGATGACGTCTTCAGAATTGTCCAAGTCATCTTCATACATGCCAGATAACACAATGCAAACAGCTAGCGGAAATGTGTATCCCTCTTTCTTGTACTGCTCCTATCATATCATAGGATGCACATAGTGAGCAAACAACAAGATAAGTTCCAACAAGAGACCAAAATAATGAAATGAAGGAACATAATAATCCAAAATCATAGACAATTGGAAATAATGCTCAAGTGATAAAACCAAGCTTATTACAAGTTTTGTCATAAGTTGTTATTGGAAAGTGATGCTATAAGTTGTTGTTTGGTAACTACATGTTGAAAGTTGTTGTCAAAAGCACATGTTTTCAATTGCAGAAATCGTTGAAATTGACCAAACTAGACAGGTATTAATACAAAGGTATAAGTGCGAGAGAATTTTAAAAAATAATGAAGGGTATTTTCTAAAAGGTACATCATTGATGAAGCATTTTTAGAGAGCAGCATCCTTGCTTTCAAAAGCGATCCACTAAAAGCAAGTTTAAAAACTAAAAAAAGAAACAGAAACAGCTTTGTAAGATTTAAAGTTCTGGTTTCAAACGTCCGACTTACAACATATCAGTTTCTCTGATACTTAAAACCATGTTTTTACCAAACACATTTATGTGATGCTATGTAGCACAGACACGACGGCCAATGGTGTTTGTATCCATATAGTGTCCGTAACTGAGCCCATATTCATGCAAGATAGGTGAGTACTTGTGTACTTATTTGAAAATGTCCATATCTTGCATCAGTATCGTGTTTGTATCCTTCTGTATTCATACAACATAGATATGATTCTCTCGGAAAAAAAAAATTAGCAGAAATAGTTCTCATACGCTATACCAAACCCAGCCTTACAGATTACAAATTGAAAATGATAAGGCGATTACCATGCTGGCATACTTCACTCCCATGTAATCGATTCCATTCAGCCAATGGCTATGTAGGCCTAGCACAACCATTTCTGCCCGTGAAAAGAAATGATCCCCAACCTCAATACCTGTAAAATTCAAATGTAAACTTCGATGGAAAATACTAAACACACAAGCTGGGATAAAAGCTTCGTCGTCGTTGTTGTTCTACAGACTGCAGCAAATAATTCACAATAGGCACAATTGATTGAATGAAGGATCATTAAATTAGTGGAAACAGTTGACAGGGTCAATTTACGACAAAGGTGCAGAAGACTTGGAACGATAAGAACTTAACAATGTTCAGGCACTTAGAACATTAAGAACTTGATCTTGTTTACGCACTGGACAATTTTACTTTGAGATGACAACTGTTTCTTACTACATCATCCTTTATTTTGTCTGATGGCTACCTCTTCAAAATAGGTCAATGTGAGTAGAAGAAATGGTCTCAGCATACTGCACAAACGGAATACGTGGAATTTAAAACTACATGAAATGAGGAAATCATTAGCAGTGATCACAAGGAAATACCAAAGAGTACCCACTATTGTTCCTTAGGATCAATCTCACTCGTCACAATGACAAGATTGTTAGAGATTTTGGAGGTTTGATTAGATTCCCTACTATATATCAAACCCAAATTTGCCGATCCAAAAAAAAAAATTATAAGTGTCCTTACATGAGTAGGATGAGATCAGTCCCTAAATTAACTAGTAGGTAGCTCAGTAAATATACTGAAATCAATGGTCCCCATAATCTCTTGTCATAAATAGGGCTTCAATCCTTTGTAATTGTAGGTTTATAACTCTCGAAATAACAAAATAACTTGTGTGCGGCAATGGAGATCGGAGACAATCTCCGAACCACATTACATCTTGATTTTTGTTATTGTTACCACGTTCATAAAAAGATTGTGCGCACGTTGTTCATCAGACAAAAAGGTAGTTAAAGTAGAGATCCGCTTCTGAATTGCCTAATAACAGGTGATGTGAGTACAGATAAACCAATCAAAATCATAAGATAATTAGCAACATCCTGTACATGACAGCCATAAGTTAAAAGTCAAACAGACAGCCAAGCAACTTTTATCCTTGTTAAATGTCACTCCTCGTTCCCAGTATACGTATTGAGGGCGTATTATTCTCGCTGGCATGTTATTTATTTAGTTGCTTAAGACTAAACTCATTATTTGGTTTATCTTGGTTCTTGGTTTATGGTTTGGGTTGGTTTTGGTCATGGGTTGAACCCATGGTCTAAACCTCAAACCCTAGCTCTATAACACTTCTTCTTCCTCTCTCTCTGTCTCTTCATTATTTCTTTTCCTCTCTCTCTTAGGTTTTCCCTCACTCCATAGGCAAATACACATTGCATAAGAAATCGAGAAACCCTCCATATTATTGGTCTATTATGTTTATTGTGTGATTTTAAGCATGTTTATAACTTGGTATTTTCGGATTTGGCAGATGGAATGGTGTAGATCTGATTTTTTATGAGTGTGGGTGTTCTTGAGTTTTCCTTGGTTTTGATCTTCAAAACTTATTGTTTTCGAAAACTTATTGTTCTATATTGTAGAGCATTTGATTTTGAGTGGTTTAGAACTTTAGTTTGCCAGATTTGGACTCCAGACGAAGTTTCCATGGAGAAAATCCAACTTTCGGTTTAGAATTTTTGCCATGACCAAACTTGTTGTGGAGAAGATGAAGCTCCATGCGCCGAGCATCCAGCATGCATCCATTTTGTTGGCGCATAGCTGAAGAACGCATGCGCTCTGAAACTCAAGCTTGAAAAAAACTAAGTGTCAGAACTTTTGTGTTGTCTCTCCTAGGCGCATGGAAGACATCATGCGGCCGTGAGCTATGCGCCCCCTTTTTCTTGGACGCATGACTCAGCCCCGCCCTGACACTTCTTTTGATTATTTTGTCTTTTCTTCTGACACACTTTATGGCTTGTCACATCCATCATTTCTGTCACATCACAGACACTTCATTTATTGCCGTCACTTCGGCACTTGTCCCGAAGAGTGGACTTTGCCTCGCCCGTGCGTCTAGTGACCTTATGCGCCCTGACTTCATGTGACTTTATGTGCCCTGACTTCATGCGGCATTCTGAGCATGCGCTTGTTTGGTTCATGCGCCTGACCTTCACGCATACAATTTCATGCGCGTGTTATCCTTAGTAACTCCATACGTGTACGTAGAACTTTCATTATGTGTTCACTTATTTTATTTGGGA
The DNA here is from genome assembly GCA_036927795.1 of Iris macrosiphon. NCBI lineage: Eukaryota > Viridiplantae > Streptophyta > Magnoliopsida > Asparagales > Iridaceae > Iris > Iris macrosiphon. Next base: position 102,829,332 of record JAYESA010000014.1, on the reverse strand, counting down.
TGTTTCTCATCATCCTCTTTGCGGTTGATCCTGGTATTGCTTGTGTTATGACTCTAAGGAAGAATGGACTTAGAAACCAGACATCATGCTAGACATGACCATGTGCTCAGATTGGTTCATACATGGCATGGATATGTATTGGATTGAGATGTTCTGGGTGAACCAAACTAAGTGAATAGTGACTAACCGACTATGTGCATGACATAAGCTTCGTATTATAATGTGATCAAGATTCATGTGACCCAATGATAATTTGGTAATTGGACTCGAATACTGTATCCGTGTTGATACAATTATTGTTTGATATTGTTCATGATCTAATGTGCACCGAGGTACGACATACCGTGTTACGTCTTAAGTGATTTATATTTGAATTGTGCATCGAGAATGCCTCCAAATTCCTTAACGCGTCATACTATAAATATATTTTTCCCCAGCACGGACATGATATGCGAGTCAAGTACCAAAGTGTGGCTAGGATATTGATTTATTAAATGTTGGATACACGCTCGGGTAAATCCAGATTGAAAATATAACGTGCCCGTACCTTGTACGACATCTTAAAGAAAATTCTCATGTGGCCACACCATGAGATTTCAAAACAATATAGGGTTAATTAGGCAAATAAAAGTGGTAATAACATTAGAAGAAAACGGTATTCCGAGATCATGCCAACAAACCTTCCCACAGATATTCATTCTAAATGCGTTGTGGGCTGGCCACCACAGATATTGTATATCATCCGCCTTAGGATCATCCGTCTTAGTGGAGTGCAGTATCTGACCTATTATAAATAATGTCGAGCTATTGTTTCACTATAGGAACATTGGAACCACTAATACCGTGATTTAGCGCAGTGGCCCTATAAAAAACTGGTGCAATTTGTGAAGTACATGTATATCTCTATTTGGCTCGGTTAGCTCGCTTTCGGCAATGGCGTGATCTGAGGATACCTATTATGCATTATTCTGAGAACCTCGGACTCCACAAATAGCAAACTGTACAAGTGATTGGCCGATTTTATAAATTGGACTTGGTTGTGATTGTATATTTCTGTTAGTAGCCTAAACAAATGGACTATCATAGTGTGATGGATTCAATCATTGTCCTTGTTTGGTTGTAGAGTTGAGCCTGCTATGATATGTCATGGACCTAAGTTACGACAAAGAACATATATTATTATGTATTTATTGCTTGGATTTTTGTTTCTCCATTTCGTGCTTCTTTTGTCGTACTGGCTATTTGAGGTCTAACCCCACTGGTTTTGCATGGCCAGGTTTCGAGCCAGCACCGGAGGATCCAGCTTACTTTCTTCTGACTCATGGTGCGTAACAGGAACATGGTCGTCGAGGAAAACGAGTGAATTTTCTTCTTCCTTGCTCGTCATTGTATATTTTTCTTCTTTTGGACATCTAGCCACCGGCAGCTGTTAGCCGGCACGTCTGGACATTTGTTCCTTTTCATGACTGTATATAAATCAGACTGCAGATATGATACCGTCACGTACTTTTGTTATTCCACCAGCTTCTTATTTTGTATAGCTGGTCTCTAGAACATTTTGATGAAAACGTTTGGGACGCCTTATTGCTTTATCATATATGCTCTATTACTGTTTCTTGTTTGATTGATTGAGACATAGATGTTCGTATGACCCTAAGTGACCTGATTGTATCATACACCCCCTTGTCTAGTTATAGCCGTGATCGTCGTACGACGTATAGTACCTTGTATGGGGTAGCTAGCCGTCTCCGTATTCTGGTACCGGGACGTGACAAGGTTGTAGTGGTGGCCCATGCAGGTCTGTTCTACAGACTTGTGGGGTGTCATGGTCATAAGAGTCTCAATCAAACATGATCCTTCTTGAAATTATGAATTCGTTCTCTTCGATACTCATCTTGAAATTTTTCAGATTGGTTGCTTCCTTGTTCCTTCTCGTCCAGTACTTGATGTTTCTCATGCTCTTCCTTAGGGTTATTCCTCCTCCAGATATTGCAGCAGCAAGAGAGCAGAGTTGCCAGTGGAACGAGGTCCTGTACCCAGCCAGGGATTGAGCCCATGATAAATACGGCTGAGCAACAGGCTCCAGATGTTCCCGTACCTCCCGCAGTACCGGAACGAGGCGGAAGAATAGATTCTGGAACATGTATTAGGTTTTTGTAGACTGAATCCCAGATATTTCGATGGCACGGAGGATGCCATTACGACAGATGATTGGCTCCAGAATATTGAGATCATTCTGGCAGCAGCTAAAGTTTCGGCTGAGGAACAGGTTGACCTGATTCGCTTACAGCTTCAGGATCTTACAAGAGATTAGTAGGCCACGATGGAGGTAGGATTGAGGCGTCATATTTCCTAGAACGATTTCAGAACCCGGTTCAGTACAGTACTTTGAGATTGTGGCTCAATGCGAGCTACAGCAGAGATTCACCAACCTCAAGCAGGTTGAACGAAAAGTAGATGGTTACACGGCATAGTTTTGCCGGCTGAGCAGGTTTGCTTCAACCATGGTGGTGACAGAATTGGAGAGAACAGTGAGGTTCCAGTAGAAACTTTACTTGAAAATTTTACACATGGTAGAGGTGCATGACTACCAGACCTTCGAGGCAGTATTGATAGCGGCCAATAGGGTTGAGCTTACCTCTCAGAGGATGGCATCAAGAAGAGTAGACCGGAAGAGGCCTCATGTACAAAGCAACGAGGGAGGACCATTACCGCGAACGTCAGCACCATCCCTTAGCATTCGCATCAATGATGTAACCCAGAGGAGGCCAGTGACCTCGACAGTGATAGAATCTATTCGGCAACAGCAGTCGAGGTAGCAACAGCAACAACAGCGACGGGGAGTGCCGACGGATTGTACGTATTGTGGCAAGAGAGGTCATACCCGGAATGTTTGTCGGACAGCGAATGAACAATGCTTGAGATGTGGAAGCCCCGATCATAGGGTTGCCACTTGTCCAGTGATACAGAGGCCAGGAGGACCAATACAACAGTTTCCTATATTGTCGGCTCCAAGGACAGTGCAGTAAGGAGGACCAACAGTAGTGGTACGGCCTATAGCTCAACTTCCGTTGCCGAAACAGGCTCAATTGTACCGACAACAACAGCAGCAGAAACAACAGAGACCGCAACAACGACACCAGGGAAGGCAGCAGGGAGCTGGACAAGGCCAAGAACAGGTGTTCACCCTATCTCTGAAAGAAGTTATGGCTTCAGGCGACGTAGTGGTAACATTTTCGTTACAACCTTTCCTGCCATAGCATTATTTAATTCTAAAACTTCGCACTCATTTATATATGCACAATATGCAATACGTATTGGATTGAAGTTTGAGGCATTGCCAGAGAGGCTGAATATACTCACTGGCAATAGGATCGTAGGAGTTAATAAGGTGTGCCTAGCGTGTCCAGTCGTAATGAGGAGAATCATGAAGAACATCTCAGGATAGTGCTGCAGACTTTGAGGGAACACCGGTTATATGCGAAACTTAATAAGTGTAAGTTTTGGCTGGATCACATATCCTTTCTTGGGCACATTATTTCTGGAGTAGGAGTGTCAGTTAATCCCAAGAAGGTAGATGCAGTAGAGAACTGGCCAGTTCCGAAGACGGTGGCGGAGGTACGTAGTTTCCTGGGCTTGGCAGGATACTACAGAAGATTTGTGTCAGACTTTGCTAAGATCTCGACACCTTTGACTCGGTTGATGCGCAAGGAAGTTATATTTGTATTGTCAGCAGAATGGCAGATAGCCTTTGAAGAGTTGAAGAAGTTAATCTCTGCACCAATCATTACTCTCCCAACAGGCTCCGGAGGATTCACAGTGTATTGTGATGCATCTGGCAAGGGACTTGGATGTGTTTTGATGCAGCACGGAAGAGTGATAGCATATGCTTCTTGGCAGCTCAGAGATCACGAGAAGAACTATTCAACTCACGATTTGGAGTTAGCAGCAGTAGTGTTTGCACAAAAGCTATGGAGGCACTACTTATATGGCGATCGGATGGAGATCTTCATAGATCATAAGAGTTTGAAGTATGTATTCACGCAAAAGGACTTAAACATGAGACAGAGAAGGTGGCTAGAGTTGTTGAAAGACTATGACGTGGAACTTCAATACCATCAAAGCAAGACAAATGTAGTAGCCGATGCACTTAGTAGAAGAGGTGGAAAATTCATATTGACCACTCAGAAGCACATTCTAGAAGACTTACGAGAGATGGAAATCAAGATAGTGTTTCCACAGGATACAGGAGTTCTGGCTAGCCTACAGATCCAGCCAACTTTGGTGGATAAAATCAAGATAGCTCAAGCAGAGGACCCGAAGATTTAGAAGCTACAGACAGAATTTGAGTCCGGTCTTCGGAAAGAGTTGACAATTCATGCGGATGGAACGCTAAGGTTTGGGAACCGTCTATGTGTACCAAGCGGGGGTATCCGGCAAGAAGCTATGATTGAAACACATAGTTCCCAGTACTCCATTTATCCGGAGGCACGATGATGTACCAAAATATCAAGCAACACTTTTGGTAGAATGAAATGAAGAGGAAAATAGCACGCTTCGTATCGCGATATCTGATGTGTCAACAAGTGAAGACATATCAACAGAGACCGGCAAGGTTATTGCAGGCGCTTCCTATTCCAGAGTGGAAGTGGGAACACATCACCATGGACTTTGTGACAAGTTTACCTAGATCCCTGACTGGTCGAGATGCATTTTGGGTGATAGTGGATCGACTCACAAAAGTGACGCATTTTCTTCCCTTCAAAGTGGTAGAGTCTACAAAACAGTTGGCAGATTTGTATACGCAACGGATTGTGAGGCAACATGGCGTGCCGGTAAGCATAGTGTCCGACCGAGATACAAGATTAACTTCTCATTTCTGGAGAAGCTTGCACAAGAGATTAGATACCAGGTTAAGATTCAGTACTACGTACCACCCCAGACAGACGGACAATCAGAGAGGACCATCCAGACCCTGAAAGATATGTTACGAGCATGTACCCTAGACTTTGGTGGATCTTGGGAGAATCACCTTCACTTTGTGGAATTCTCGTATAACAACAGTTATCAGGCCAGTATTCAGATGGTATCCTTCAAGGGGGTATACGGCAAAAAGTGTAGATCACCGTTGGCATGGGACGACATTGGTGAACGAAAGATGTTAGGCCCCGAAATGATCAGGCATACAGTAGAAATTGTCAGACAGATCAGAGAGCGACTTCGAGTTGCGCAGGATCGGCATCGTCACTGGACAGACAAACTTCGTAGGCCTTTAGAGTTTTGTGTCGGCAACCACATGTTCTTGCGGATTTCGCCAACCCGTGGAGTTATTAGATTCGGGGTCCGCAGGAAGCTTAGTCCGCGATACATTGGACCGTTTGACATTCCCGATCAGGTAGACGATGTGGCTTATCGTCTTGCCATTCCACCTTCGCTACGTGAGTAGCACGATGTATTTCATGTATCTTAGTTGCGTAGATATGTCCCTGATCCGAGTAATATCCTCGATCACTCTGAATTAGTCTTTGGTACCAACTTATCTTACGAGGAGCAACCCATATCCATTCTGGACAGAAGGGAGAAGTTACTCAAGAATCAGACTATTTCGCTTGTCCGAGTTGCCTGGGGCCATCACACTCATGGAGAATCGACGTGGGAGCGCGAGAACGATATACGGTCTCGGTACCTGTACATGTTCGGTTCGGAAGGTATATTCTACCGTATGCCTTCGTATATTAGATTCCGTGATCAGGCGATCACCTATGCGTTGTGACGTTATTATTTGCATGTGTAGTTTGCAAGTAAATTTGTATCGTGCTTGTCCTGACTTCTTTAGCCTTACTTGAATTCGAATTCCGAGGACAAAAATTTTCTAAGGTGGATAGAGATGTCACTCCCCGTTCCTAGTATACGTATTGGGGGCGTATTATTCTCGCTGACATGTTTATTATTTGGTTGCTTGAGACTTGACACATTCTTTGGTTTATCTTGGTTCTTGGTTTTGGTTGGTTTTGGTCATGAGTTGAACCCATGGTCTAAACCTCAAACTCTAGCTATATAACCCAGCTTCTTTCTCTCTCCGTCTTCATTATTTCTTTTCCTTCTCTCGTAGGTTTTCACTCCCTCCATAGACAAGTACACATTGCATGAGAAATGGAAAAACCCTCCATATTATTAATCTATTATGTTTATTGTGTGATTTTAAGCATGTTTAGAACTTGGTATTTTCGGATTTGGTGGATGGAATGGTGTAGATCTAAATTTTTATGAGTGTGGATGTTCTTGAGTTTTTCTTGGTTTTGATCTTCAAAACTTATTGTTTTCGAAAATTTGTTCTATGTTGTAAAGCATTTGATTTTGAGTGGTTTAGAACTTTACTTGCCGGATTTGGACCCAGAAGAAGTTTCCATGGAGAAAATCCAACTTTCGGTTTGGAATTTCTGCCATGACCAAACTTGTTGTGGAGAAGATTAAGCTCCATGCGCCGAGCATCCAGCATGCATCCATTTTGTTGGCGCATAGTTGAAGGACGCTGCGCTCTGAAACTCGAGCTTGAAAAAGCTACGTTTCGTAACTTTTGTGTTCTCTCCTAGGCGCATGGAAGTCATCATGCGGCAGTGAGCTATGTGCCCCCTTTTTCTTGTACACATGACTCAGCCCCGCCCTGACACTTCTTTTGATTGTTGTCTTTTCTTCTGACACACTTTATGGCTTGTCACATCCATCATTTCTGTCACTTCACTGACACTTCATGTCACGCCCCGATCTCCCGCAGGCAATCGGCCGGTCCCGCTAGGCGGGAATCACCCTCGCCAGCGCTCCCGCGGAACGATCGCTTAACCCATCCGGACGTGATGCCGCACGAGCGTGATCCACGCCCGTGCAAGGCCATGGTTCATTGGCTGGCGGCAAGAGTTCTAAGCCACAGAGTCGCACAGATTGTCCGAGTGCAGCGGAGTTTAGGAACGCATAGCGATCGGTAACAGGTTCACTGAGTCGACAATATAGCGGAAGCATTGAAACAAGTAAAGTAATCTCTTTATTGATATGAACAAGTGTTACAGGCGGCGTATAGCCGAGATTACAAGTCGCTCAAGCCTCTCTCTCTGAAACAGTAAAAGCGTGCCAAGTGGCTACAATTTGGAATGATTGTACAGGCGATGGTCAGGCGATGTTCACAACTTATGTCTTGTATATGTGCTTCAGTCCCGGACGCACCGTTGCAAAGCTTCAGAGGGAACTCCTGGCCTTAGCACGCACGAAGGAGGCGTCCGCTCCGAACGAGGTTCTCCCGCACCCTGCATATCAAACTGGTGGATTATCAGTACATTGAATGCACTGGTGGGGAAGTTACTCGCCCGCTCAACAAATCCAAACACGTAATACAGGTTCCGTGCACAACTATTAAGTTGTCTTTCTAGTTGCCTTAGGATCAGTTCATGCAAACATTGAACAGCTTAACGTGTCGGGCAGTGCGCCGTGCAACATGAGAGGAAACACGGCGAGACTTACCAACTTACCATCTCTTCCCTGTCCAAGGCAACATTAAGGCAACATTGTTAATTCGAGCAGAGGCATGTATAAACATTCAGGAGGCAAGCATATGCATACACGAAGGGTCGTTTAAACATGATCGTTCAGGTGTTCAGTTGTTGCGATGCAGTGACTCGCACGCGGATAGCCGCTAAGCGAGGATGACTTATCTATATGAACACGGTCGCTGGCAAAGCCATTATGGACACTAGTCTTAAACGAGAGTAGTTTGCAACGAAAGTACAGTGGGTGCTACAAGCCATCTCGTTTAGTACAGTAGACTATACAGTAAGTTCAGCCATGGAGCGGATGGTATGCAGCGAAAGAACGGTAGGTGCTGCACACTATCTCGTCCAGTACAGTTGGCTGAAACAGTGGAGTTCCATCCGGATCGGAGCGGCCCCAGTGCCCCGGAGACCGTCCGTGGAACTATGCCTCGTTTCCGAGTTGTCTGCGACATGCAGGTCAGGGTCAGGGTCAGGGTCAGTTTCCCCTTCACTAGATACTCGAGTACTGTAGAACAGGAGTACAATGGTACAGTGGTACAGTGGTACAGTAGAACAGTATAACAGTAGTACAGTAGTGCACGATTACAGGAGGTGCTTGAATCATGATTCTGTACAGTGATTAACTTATCTTGATGCATTCCCCTGGTTCGGGGCTGCCTGGTGACCTAACGGTCCCGGATACTCGCAGGAACATTCAGGCACGGAACGACTACGTAGTAGTCTCCCGGGGTTTGGATGAAAACACGGTAACAATCAAGCAGACAAGCATGCGTTCTAAGGAACATAATTAGCACGTTTGCTCGGGCCCAAAGGTAGTCCGAGAGATGAAACCGTTAAGGGACTTAGCATGCGAGGGTCTGAATATAAGCAGTATTTCATTTCCATGTTCTAGCATAGCAATACAGGTTGGGATTATTCCCTTAGCTAGGTGCGTTGGATTTATTAGCATGCAGGGGGTGATTCACCTAGCGACTAGCATATATGATTCCAGGTTTTATGTGTGCTGGCTAAGCAAAGACAAGTTCACCGTAGCCACCCACCTTAGCGATGATTCGTCTCGGTAGAGCGATACGTCTGAGCGAGCCTCTGAAAGTCCAAGCCGGATTCCTGTAGGGACAAGTCTGGATATCCTTTGCTTCTTGATCGAGGCAAAGCGGGTCGGGACAGTTGCACTATTGCCGATTGAATCGGCAGTCCGCTTGAGCGGAACGGGGTGTTACATCCTACCCAACTTAGAAAAAGTCTCGTCCTCGAGACTTACTAGGGACAAGCAGTAATCTAGGGTTGAGGCAATCCTAGAAGCAGTAATCTAGGGTTGAGGCAATCCTAGACAAGTCGTTTGTACTTGTTCATTTGGATCTTCACTTGCACAAGCTTCGAAATCAGCATATCGCTTAGACTGGATCGTGCGCACTTTCGAAGTGCACTTCTAGCGTGAACACGTCAACCAGCTCAGTGATAGCGAAGTCTTAGCACTCGAGTTTCACCTTTTCTTAAGTCTTGGATGGTGCACTAGTTCAAGGCGTCCCTCGAATAGATACATTCAACCAAACTTAGGGTTAGTGAAAATCGGACAAGCTACTAGCGATACTCTCAAGGGTTCGCACAGGTTGGCACAAAGGCCACTCGCAGCATACAACCAGACAAGCAAGCATACCATTCAAAACGTATTTTGAAAGTATTTAGACTTATTGTTGGAACATCCCATCGAGGCATTGAGAGAGAGCGTGCACATAACCCACGAACGAGCTTTCGAAACAGAGATATCGAATCGAAGTCCAAAGGCGTAGAAGCCAGGCTCTGATACCAACATGTCACGCCCCGATCTCCCGCAGGCAATCGGCCGGTCCCGCTAGGCGGGAATCACCCTCGCCAGCGCTCCCGCGGAACGATCGCTTAACCCATCCGGGCGTGATGCCGCACGAGCGTGATCCACGCCCGTGCAAGGCCATGGTTCATTGGCTGGCGGCAAGAGTTCTAAGCCACAGAGTCGCACAGATTGTCCGAGTGCAGCGGAGTTTAGGAACGCATAGCGATCGGTAACAGGTTCACTGAGTCGACAATATAGCGGAAGCATTGAAACAAGTAAAGTAATCTCTTTATTGATATGAACAAGTGTTACAGGCGGCGTATAGCCGAGATTACAAGTCGCTCAAGCCTCTCTCTGAAACAGTAAAAGCGTGCCAAGTGGCTACAATTTGGAATGATTGTACAGGCGATGGTCAGGCGATGTTCACAACTTATGTCTTGTATATGTGCTTCAGTCCCGGACGCACCGTTGCAAGGCTTCAAAGGGAACTCCTGGCCTTAGCACGCACGAAGGAGGCGTCCGCTCCGAACGAGGTTCTCCCGCACCCTGCATATCAAACTGGTGGATTATCAGTACATTGGATGCACTGGTGGGGAAGCTACTCGCCCGCTCAACAAATCCAAACACGTAATACAGGTTCCGTGCACAACTATTAAGTTGTCTTTCTAGTTGCCTTAGGATCAGTTCATGCAAACATTGAACAGCTTAACGTGTCGGGCAGTGCGCCGTGCAACATGAGAGGAAACACGGCGAGACTTACCAACTTACCATCTCTTCCCTGTCCAAGGCAACATTAAGGCAACATTGTTAATTCGAGCAGAGGCATGTATAAACATTCAGGAGGCAAGCATATGCATACACGAAGGGTCGTTTAAACATGATCGTTCAGGTGTTCAGTTGTTGCGATGCAGTGACTCGCACGCGGATAGCCGCTAAGCGAGGATGACTTATCTATATGAACACGGTCGCTGGCAAAGCCATTATGGACACTAGTCTTAAACGAGAGTAGTTTGCAACGAAAGTACAGTGGGTGCTACAAGCCATCTCGTTTAGTACAGTAGACTATACAGTAAGTTCAGCCATGGAGCGGATGGTATGCAGCGAAAGAACGGTAGGTGCTGCACACTATCTCGTCCAGTACAGTTGGCTGAAACAGTGGAGTTCCATCCGGATCGGAGCGGCCCCAGTGCCCCGGAGACCGTCCGTGGAACTATGCCTCGTTTCCGAGTTGTCCGCGACATGCAGGTCAGGGTCAGGGTCAGTTTCCCCTTCACTAGATACTCGAGTACTGTAGAACAGGAGTACAATGGTACAGTGGTACAGTAGAACAGTATAACAGTAGTACAGTAGTGCACGATTACAGGAGGTGCTTGAATCATGATTCTGTACAGTGATTAACTTGTCTTGATGCATTCCCCTGGCTCGGGGCTGCCTGGTGACCTAACGGTCCCGGATACTCGCAGGAACATTCAGGCACGGAACGACTACGTAGTAGTCTCCCGGGGTTTGGATGAAAACACGGTAACAATCAAGCAGACAAGCATGCGTTCTAAGGAACATAATCAGCACGTTTGCTCGGGCCCGAAGGTAGTCCGAGAGATGAAACCGTTAAGGGACTTAGCATGCGAGGGTCTGAATATAAGCAGTATTTCATTTCCATGTTCTAGCATAGCAATACAGGTTGGGATTATTCCCTTAGCTAGGTGCGTTGGGGGGTGATTCACCTAGCGACCAGCATATATGATTCCAGGTTTTATGTGTGCTGGCTAAGCAAAGACAAGTTCACCGTAGCTGTCACGCCCCGATTTTTGGCTAATCGATAATCGTCCCCCGGGCGTGATGCCGTGCACGCGTAGGGCGCGCGTGCACAAGGCCTTAGGCATAAGGATATTATTTAGAACAATGCAACAGAGTAGACATATAAGATAACACAAGGTTGAGGCATAGAAAAGTTTCTCTTTTATTCATAATGAACATCTTTTTACATTGCTTGACTCAAAAGTATAAAATGCCCACGGGCTTACAAACTTGGACGCAAAATGAGATAGCCGATCCATACATTATGTCCATTTACATAGATTCAAAAACGCAAAACCACCTTGGGTGCGAGTAAGCACCATCGCCCTAGCGATATTCAGCAACTGGAGAGAGAGTGAAAGGCTTCTAGCTTGAGCCTCCAAAAGTCTTGGCCACGAACCGCCAAGGATCCCAAAAGTTCGGAGTGAGCTTCAGCTCCTCGCCGCGTCGCCTTGCGCCGGGGAACCTGCTACAACGAGGGTCAGTACTTCGGAAAGTACTGGTGAAGGCTAGCTGCTCAACTTTACCAAGCTCAAGAGATGAGATCTAATGAGTATGCTACAATTATGTTCTTAGGTGGGTTTCTATTCTTGCCTAGATCAGATTTCATTTAGCAGATATGCAAGAACAAAATAACATAACTTCGCATGCCACCGTTCGGTGACTTTACCTGTCCCGTCTGAACCACCTGTACAACTTACCATAGCCTTCCCTGTCACGAAGACATAGTTAGTCTGCACAGTTTAAATGTACACTATATCTTTCTTGGTTGGACGGGGGATGGATCGGCTGACATTCCGCCTCAGGTAGCTAGCCTTTGGCGGACGCACGGACCCATCCAAGCGCTAGGACTACACTAGCAAATGTTCTACCCAGGTCGAAGCGGTCCCGGTGCCCCGGCGACCGTTCGTAGAACGTTACCCCTTGTATACAAGTTTGTCCAACACCAACCCACCAAACCCATAGTTAACACATAAGAATTTAAAGAAACGGCATGTACGGAACCGCTTTACGGTGCTACCATAATCGACCAACAAGTTATATGCAATAACATTTAGCAGTTTAAAGAAGAATAACTTGTGCTATAAATAAGTGCCGATCAATTAATATACCCAACGAACGTGCATGCATCAATGAATTTATGCAAGGTTCTGAATGACAAGCAATGAATGTTCCAAGCCTACTTTTTACCTTTTCATTCAACTTTATATAAATTTGGTATCGTTTGAATGAATGCACAACTGAGTCAATCTTTTATTATGAACGGAGCCCTTGGAAAGAAGGTGCTTATCGAAATAGAGCCACTCACAAGTTTGGTTGAATAGGAAGAAGAAGGAGAGACCCCTAAGACTCCGCTCGCGCGTCGTCTACACGATCACCTGCACGCACCAACGGATGATCAATACCTCCTGCTTCGGTCTCCAAGGGTCGATACGAAATGCGAAATCCTAAGAACGAAAGCAATGAAATCCATTGAAACCGTTCAAGAAAACGCAAGTCATAAAACCAACAAGTAAGCATCCAAGCGGCACGAAAACGGACAAGAAACCAACGCAACGGAAAAGCCCCTCTCGACTCTGCCGCCGAGTCCATCCTCGAGGCACAATCCATTGTATATGGGACCCGATTCCGAAGAAACCAATCCATAACGAGGAAAGGATCTTAATTCAATCTGTCCCGTTCGGACGGTCGTAAGTATTTCTTGGCCGCGCTCCCCGAATAGGGGGAACGGGGCATTACATCATAACCATCCAAAAGAAAGTTTCGTCCCGAAACTTAGGAATAGAACCTACCACTAAGGAATAATGAGGGGAACCTTTCCCTCATATCAGCTTCAAGTTCCCAGGTCGACTCCTCGACCGAGTGGTTCCGCCACAGGACGCGCACTAGCGAGACGGTTCGGTTCCGCAACTGCTTCTCTTTACGATCCAAAACTTGGACAGGCTCTGCCGCGTACGACAAGTCCGCTTGCAGATTCAACTGACCCAAGTCGACTATGTGGTTCGGGTCATGTACAAACTTTCTCAGCTGTGAAACGTGAAAAATATTGTGTACTTCTGATAGGGCAGGCGGCATAGCAACTTGATAGGCGACCGGAGTAACCCGTTTGAGAATTTCAAACGGTCCAACAAATCTCGGACTTAGCTTTCCTTTTACTCCGAATCGCATGACTCCGCGCATAGGCGAGACTTTCAAGAACACGTGGTCCCCTTCAAAGAATTCAAGGGGGCGACGTCGAGCATCGGCATAACTCTTTTGTCGGCTTTGTGCTGTCTTCAATCGTTCACGAATCAACCAAACCTTTTGCACGGTTTGTTCAACCAGCTCCGGACCAAGGATTTGCCGTTCTCCGACTTCGTCCCAGCAGATTGGTGACCTACACTTCCGCCCATACAAAGCCTCGTACGGAGCCATCTCGATGCTGGACTGATAACTGTTGTTGTATGCAAATTCGGCCAGCGGCAGGTAGACGTCCCAACTTGACTTCGAATCGATCACGCAGAGGCGCAACATGTCTTCTAGTATCTGATTCACTCGTTCCGTCTGACCATCGGTTTGTGGATGATAGGCTGAGCTAAACTTCAACTTGGTCCCCATCGCCAGCTGAAGGCTCTCCCAGAAACGCGAGATGAATCGCCCGTCCCGATCTGATACTATAGAAACTGGCACTCCGTGCAGCCGGACTATCTCGTCAAGGTAGGTCTGGGCGAGGCGATCGGCGCTCCAAGTACTTTTGATGGCAATGAAGTGTGCAGACTTGGTTAACCGGTCGACGATAACCCAGATTGCGTCGTTCCCCCGTTGCGTCCTTGGCAGGCCAACAATAAAATCCATGCAGATGTGCTCCCACTTCCATTCCGGGATAGCAAGATTTTGCATTTCTCCGCCCGGCCTCTGATGCTCTGCTTTCACCCTTTGACAAGTTATGCATTGGGACACAAAGAGTGCGACATCTTTCTTCATGCCGTGCCACCAGAAGGTCGTTCGGAGGTTCTTATACATCTTCGTGCTCCCGGGATGGATCATATAGGCTGCGTAATGAGCTTCCGCAAGGATCTCCTTTCTAAGTTCTGAATCATCGGAGACGCATAGCCTTCCTCTCACCCGCAACGCTCCATTTTCATCTACTGCAAAGTCCTTCGCCTTCCCCGCTAGAATCTGCTCGTGCATCTTCCTTAGGAAAGGGTCGTCTTTCTGAGTAGATGTGACCCGCTCTATTAGGTTGGGTACGAATCGCATCTGAGCGACCCGCGCGCCACGATATCGAATTCGGAGTTCGATGCCCAACTCTTCTAAGTCCCTTCGTAACCTGCGATCGACTGACAGAGACCCAACGAAGATCCGACTCAGAGCATCCGCTACAACGTTCCCTTTTCCAGGCGTGTAGTCTATCGTCAAGTCGTAATCTTTTATCAATTCTAGCCAACGGCGCTGACGAAGGTTGAGGTCCGTTTGGGTGAATAGGTACTTTAAGCTCTTGTGATCAGTATAAATTCGGCAAGGCACTCCATAAAGGTAGTGTCGCCACAATTTCAGGCCAAAAACAATTGCCGCTAATTCCAGGTCGTGTGTAGGATAATTTTTCTCGTGCTTCTTTAGTTGCCTGGAGGCATAGGCTATCACTCGATCTCGCTGCATAAGTACACACCCCAAGTCTTGCCCGGACGCGTCGCTAAATATTTGGAATCCCGAGATCTCGTCTGGTAGTGCAAGTAACGGGACAGAGGTGAGGCGATGCTTTAACTCTTTAAACGAAGCTTCGCAGTCGGCGGACCACTCAAATGCGACTCCCTTTTGTGTGAGGCGAGTCAGAGGTAGTGCAAGTTTGGAAAAATCCTTTACGAACCGTCTGTAGTAGCCCGCTAGCCCGAGGAAGCTTCGAATCTCGCTAACGGATGCAGGTCGCTTCCACTCGACAATGGCCTCCACCTTCTTCGGATCGACTGAGATGCCTCCCGCAGAAATGATGTGCCCGAGGAAAGATACACTACTTAGCCAGAATTCACACTTACTCAGCTTAGCATATAGCTGGTTGTCCCGAAGAGTTTGTAGCACGGTCCGCAAGTGCTCTGCATGTTCTTCCTCACTCTTCGAATACACCAAGATATCATCGATGAATACTACTACAAACTTATCGAGGTAGGGCCGGAACACAAGGTTCATCAAACTCATAAAGGCAGCGGGTGCATTGGTCAGTCCGAACGGCATCACCAGGAACTCATAATGGCCGTAGCGAGTTCGAAAAGCTGACTTTGGCACATCGTCTGGCTTGATCTTTAGTTGGTGATAGCCCGAACGGAGGTCAATTTTAGAGAATACCGTGGCAGCTTGCAACTGATCGAAAAGATCGTCTATTCTTGGAAGAGGATACTGGTTACGAATGGTTGCTTTATTCAATTCTCGATAGTCGATGCAGAGCCGCAACGAGCCATCCTTTTTCTTTACGAATAGTACAGGCGCACCCCACGGAGATACACTAGGCCGAATGTATCCTCGATCTAGCAAGTCTTGCAACTGTACTTTAAGCTCCTTCAATTCTGCCGGGGCCATTCGATACGGCGTCTTGGAAATTGGTCGAGTTTCTGGGAACGTGTCTATAGTGAACTCGGTCTCTCGATCGGGCGGCATGCCTGGCAACTCGTCGGGGAACACATCAGAAAATCCGCCACAACGGGAATAGACTCAACGTTTGCGCAATCTTGCCGAGTGTCTCGAACGGACGCTAAGTACCCTTCGCAGCCGGAGTGAATCATCCGTCGAGCAGACATTGCTGAGATCACCATGCAGGCATTCGACGCTTTCGACTCAGGACTGCACGTGAAGCAAAACTCGTTCTCGTCGGGCAAACGAAATACGACTTCCTTTTTCGCACAGTTGATTGTAGCTGAACAAGCGCCGAGCCAATCCATCCCCAGAATAAGATCGTAGTCCCTTATGTCTAGAACTATCGCATCTAATGACAATCTCCGTCCCCCGATGCAAATGTTACCTTCACGACAGACTAAGCGAGCCGATAAATCTATGCCCGAAGGAGTGCTAACACTTAGGTTTAAGCCTAGCGGTGTCATAGGGAATGTGTGTTCGGCGGCAAAATCCGCCGAAATGAAGCTATGTGTTGCACCAGAATCAAACAATACTCGAGCAGGTACATTATTAAAAAGTAATATACCTGACACCGTCGTGTTCGATGCAAGTGCCTCATCCCGAGTCAAAGCGTAGACTCGGCCCTGAGCGTTTGGCGGTGCTTGATTCGCTCGTTGAGTTTGCCCCTGATGCTGAGGCTCCTGGTTTTGTTGCTGCTGCTGCTCTTGCCCGCTAACACGACAGTTCACTGCCATGTGGCCCTGACGACCGCACTTAAAGCATGATCCATTGAACACCCGACAGTTTCGTGCGATGTGTCCCGTACGATTGCATCGGTGGCAGACGGCTTCGTTACCCCTTCCCGGGTTTGCTCCCTGTTTACCACCGTTGTTGTTGCGGCGCTTATGCGCGTTGTTTCCTCCTGTGATGGCAGGACGCTTGTGATTGTAATTTTGCACAGCGTCGGTGCGAACTGGAGGATACTGCGACTCTAGGGACAGTGCATGATTCAAGGACTCCCGCATGGTACGATATTGAGTCACTACGACGTGAGCACGGATAGAAGGTCGTAGTCCGAGCTCGAACTTTCTTGCACGACTTTCGGCATCGGCGAGCTGAGACTTGGCAAATTTTGTAAGTCGGTTGAATTCTGAAGCGTACTGACGCACCGTCATGTCTCCCTGCTTCAGTAGTGCAAACTCGTCTTCCTTTTCGCGACGGACGGCGGGTGGAAGGTATTCCTCCACGAAGGCCTTGCGAAACACGGACCAAGAGATAGCCGTTGTGCCACCTTCACTCATAATAGCTTGCTTGTGCACATCCCACCAATCATGTGCATTTTGTCGGAGCTGAAGCTGGGCACACGCCACTTTCTTGGTCTCGTCTAGGCACAGCGCTTCGAAGTGGTCCTCCAACTCAACCAGCCAGTCCATCGCTAAGGAAGGGTCCTCAGTGCCTTTAAACGTAGCACGGCACATCTTCTTAAATTCTGATATCGACACGGTTGACCCATTCTCGCCTGAGGGTAAGGTACCCTGGGAATTCTGCGGTCCGGTGGCTTCAGCAACTATAGGCACGGTTGCGGGGGCGGATGCAGAATGATTGTTGGCGACCATATTCGTCACCATTGTTTGCAGACTATTCATCTGCTTCTGCTGTGTATCCGCCTGAAGTCGCTGCGCCACGAATTGAGCCTCGATTCGTGACTCGAACTGACTCTGCCGTAGTTCAGCTTGTTTCTGCTGCGTCTCCATCAAACGCATCATTCGCTCGAACGGATCGGCAGAGGGTGCGGCAGCTGGACTCCCAGAGCTGCCCGAGGTGCCTGAACTACTCGCTTGCACTTGCGCCACCATCTGCGCTTGTGCACCCGGCTCGGAAGTCGTTCCTTGAAAGGAAAGTAACTTGTATTAGTCTCAAGGTATATTATGGACTCACTGTATGGAACGTATCTCATTTTGGCCAAGCGAATTCAAGGGTCTACTCGAAAGGAACAAGGTCCTCTTTAGAAACTTTCTTTGTGAGATCAAAGGATCTGAAGCATGCTCTGATACCAATATGTCACGCCCCGATTTTTGGCTAATCGATAATCGTCCCCCGGACGTGATGCCGTGCACGCGTAGGGCGCGCATGCACAAGGCCTTAGGCATAAGGATATTATTTAGAACAATGCAACAGAGTAGACATATAAGATAACACAAGGTTGAGGCATAGAAAAGTTTCTCTTTTATTCATAATGAACATCTTTTTACATTGCTTGACTCAAAAGTATAAAATGCCCACGGGCTTACAAACTTGGACGCAAAATGAGATAGCCGATCCATACATTGTCCCTTTACATAGATTCAAAAACGCAAAACCACCTTGGGTGCGAGTAAGCACCATCGCCCTAGCGATATTCAGCAACTGGAGAGAGAGTGAAAGGCTTCTAGCTTAAGCCTCCAAAAGTCTTGGCCACGAACCGCCAAGGATCCCAAAAGTTCGGAGTGAGCTTCAGCTCCTCGCCGCGTCGCCTTGCGCCGGGGAACCTGCTACAACGAGGGTCAGTACTTCGGAAAGTACTGGTGAAGGCTAGCTGCTCAACTTTACCAAGCTCAAGAGATGAGATCTAATGAGTATGCTACAATTATGTTCTTAGGTGGGTTTCTATTCTTGCCTAGATCAGATTTCATTTAGCAGATATGCAAGAACAAAATAACATAACTTCGCATGCCACCGTTCGGTGACTTTACCTGTCCCGTCTGAACCACCTGTACAACTTACCATAGCCTTCCCTGTCACGAAGACATAGTTAGTCTGCACAGTTTAAATGTACACTATATCTTTCTTGGTTGGACGGGGGATGGATCGGCTGACATTCCGCCTCAGGTAGCTAGCCTTTGGCGGACGCACGGACCCATCCAAGCGCTAGGACTACACTAGCAAATGTTCTACCCAGGTCGAAGCGGTCCCGGTGCCCCGGCGAACATTCGTAGAACGTTACCCCTTGTATACAAGTTTGTCCAACACCAACCCACCAAACCCATAGTTAACACATAAGAATTTAAAGAAACGGCATGTACGGAACCGCTTTACGGTGCTACCATAATCGACCAACAAGTTATATGCAATAACATTTAGCAGTTTAAAGAAGAATAACTTGTGCTATAAATAAGTGCCGATCAATTAATATACCCAACGAACGTGCATGCATCAATGAATTTATGCAAGGTTCTGAATGACAAGCAATGAATGTTCCAAGCCTACTTTTTATCTTTTCATTCAACTTTATATAAATTTGGTATCGTTTGAATGAATGCACAACTGAGTCAATCTTTTATTATGAACGGAGCCCTTGGAAAGAAGGTGCTTATCGAAATAGAGCCACTCACAAGTTTGGTTGAATAGGAAGAAGAAGGAGAGACCCCTAAGACTCCGCTCGCGCGTCGTCTACACGATCACCTGCACGCACCAACGGATGATCAATACCTCCTGCTTCGGTCTCCAAGGGTCGATACGAAATGCGAAATCCTAAGAACGAAAGCAATGAAATCCATTGAAACCGTTCAAGAAAACGCAAGTCATAAAACCAACAAGTAAGCATCCAAGCGGCACGAAAACGGACAAGAAACCAACGCAACGGAAAAGCCCCTCTCGACTCTGCCGCCGAGTCCATCCTCGAGGCACAATCCATTGTATATGGGACCCGATTCCGAAGAAACCAATCCATAACGAGGAAAGGATCTTAATTCAATCTGTCCCGTTCGGACGGTCGTAAGTATTTCTTGGCCGCGCTCCCCGAATAGGGGGAACGGGGCATTACAGTAGCCACCCACCTTAGCGATGATTCGCCTCGGTAGAGCGATACGTCTGAGCGAGCCTCTGAAAGTCCAAGCCGGATTCCTGTAGGGACAAGTCTGGATATCCTTTGCTTCTTGATCGAGGCAAAGCGGGTCGGGACAGTTGCACTATTGCCGATTGAGTCGGCAGTCCGCTTGAGCGGAACGGGGTGTTACACTTCATTAATGCCGTCACTTCGACACTTGTCCCGAAAAGTGTACTTTGCCTCGCCCGTGCGTCTAAGTACCTTATGCGCCCTGACTTCATGTGACTCTATGTGCCCTGACTTCATGCGGCACCCTGAGCATGCGCTTGTTTGGTTCATGCGCCTGACATTCACGCGTACAATTTCATATGCATGTTATCCTTAGTGACTCCATGCGTGAACGTAGAACTTTCATTATGTGTTCACTTATTTTATTTGGAATGTTTCTCATCATCCTCTTATGTGGTTGATCATAGTATTGCTTGTGTTATGATTCTAAGAAAGAATTGACTTAGAAACTAGACCCCATGCTAGATATGACAATGTGCTAAGATTGGCTTCATACATGGCATGAATATGTATTGGATTGAGATGTTCTGGGTGAACCAGACTAAGTGAATAGTGACTAACCGGCTATGTGCATGACATAAGCTTCGTATTATAATGTGATCAAGATTCATGTGACCCAATAATAATTTGGTAATTGGACTCGAATACCGTATTCGTGCTGATACAATTATTGTCTGATATTGTTCATGATTTAATGTGCACCGAGGTGCGACATACCGTGTTACGTGTTAAATGATTTATATTTGGGTTGTGCATCGAGAATGCCTCCAAATTCCTTATCGCGTGATACTATAAATATATTTCTCCCCAGCACGGACATGATATGCGAGTCAAGTACCAAAGCGTGGCTAGGATATTGATTTATTGAATATTGCATGCACGCTCGGATGAATTCAGATTAAATTTCCATAAGTTAGTATCTAGCGTGCCCGTACCTTGTACGACATATTAAGAAAAATTCTCACGTGGCCACGCCTTAAGATTTCAAAACAATATAGGATTAATTAGGCAACTAAAAGTGGTAGTAACATTGGGAGGAAACGGTATCCCGAGATCATGCCAACAAACCTTCCCACAGAGACATATTCTAGGTGCGATGTGGGCTGGCCACCATAGATATTGTATATCATCCGCCTTAGTGGAATGCAGTATCTGACCTATTATAAATAATGCTGAGCCACTGTTTCACTATAGGAACACTAGAACCGCTAATACCGTGATTTAGCACAATAGCCCTATGGAAAACTGGTGCAATTCATGAAGTGCATGTATAGTCCTCTATTTGGCTCGGTTAGCTCGTGTTCGGCAATGGCGTGATCCGAGGATACCTATTATGTATTATTCTGATATAACCTCAGACCCACAAATAGCAAGCCGTACAAGTGATTGATCGATTTTATAAATTGGACTTGGTTGTGATTGTATTATTCTATTAGTAGCATAAAAAAATGGACTATCATAGTATGATGCATTCAACCATGTTCATTTTTTGGTTGTAGGGTTGATTCTTTGTGCTAGGATATGCCATGGACCTAAGTTACGACACAGAACCTATATTATTATATATTTATTGCTTGAGTTTTTGTTTCTCCATTTAGTGTTTCTTTTGTGGTACTTGCTATTTAGGTGTAACCCTACTGGCTTTGCATGGTCAGGTTTCGAGCCAGCACCCGAGGATCCAGCTTACTTTTTTCAGACTCATGGCGCGTAACAGGAACATGGTCGCCGAGGATAACAAATAGGTTTTCTTCTTCCCTGCTCGTCATTGTACATTTTTCTTCTTTTGGACGTTTAGCCACCGACACATGTAGCCGACACGTCTGAACATTAGTAAATTTTCATGACTATATATAAATCAGACTGCAGTTGTGATACCATCATATATTTTTGATATTCCACCAACTTCTTATTTTGTACAGCTGGTCTCCAGAATATTTTGATGAAAGCGTTTGGGACGCTTATTGTTTTATCATATATGCTCTATAATTACTATTTTTTGTTTGATTGATTGAGACATAGATGTTCGTGTGACCCTAAGTGACATGATTGTAGCATGCACCCATTGTCTAGTTATAGCCGTGATCGTCATACGACGTATAGTACATTGTACGGGATAGCTGGCCGTGTCCGTCTCCGTATTCTGGTACTAGGACGTGACATTAAATATGTAGCTACATTGATAAAGACAAACAGCAAAAACGTAAAAAGATAGGAGACGGGTGACTGCATTCAAGGTAAGTGAAAGGTATCTTTTGAGGTGAAAACCAGGAAGACTATTTCAAAATGGTTAGCACATGTGAACAGAGGAAGAAAAAAAGATCACTACAATCCAACTAGGAGTGGTAGTAGCATGTCTTGAAAAGCTGGCAGGCATAGGAGCAAAGTAAAGTCAAAGCAAATAGCAAGTTTTCTACTTCCTTAGAGAAAGGGGACACTCGCTCACTTAGATAGCGTAAGAAGTCGACTTGCCACACAACCAATCCAGAGGAGTATCCAGACAGAGCGACTCATGGGGCTTATCCTTCGACGCGGCGATTATGTGGAAGCGTCCAACATCGCCCATAAGCTTTCAAAGTCAAATTATATCGTTTAATCATAGTAACATGGAATTGCCAGTCACAAGTATTATAGTTCTAAAGGTCATGAATAATCGAGATATTCAACAGATTAGTGTACATATTGTGCATGCATTTATCTTCTTTAAGAGTCCCAAGCAAGTACACTATACGAGTGCTACAGCTATAGGGAAGAAGTAGAGTCAAGGTGATGAGTCGTAAAGGTCGTAAAGTACTAACCAGTGTTCTAAAGGTTTGGTTCTACGAACTGTACTCCGGGACCACAGACCCGTTCGTCCTAGGGGGAACAGGATCCGTTCGTCCTAGGGGGAACAGGATGGTGCCGAAGTAATGGCATCGGAATATACAGGACTTTCAGTGAGGCTTGCTACCTGCGTTGTAAAGAATATCAAAATTCATATAGTCGAGATGGTTCGTGGCCATTGACCTTCATATAGACGGGATGTATGCTAACAATATCTTATGCAGGAAGAGTAAGTTATTATTTATTTACATGGATGACTGAACGATCGTAAGAATCACAAAAGGGGTCGATATTATATATTCTTTATATTACTGTTATATATGAGTAATTTACATGCTTTACATTCCTGTCATATACGAATTGTTAACTGACACTAAAGCAACAGATCAAGATCACATTTAATAATATTCCTACCACGTGATTATTTAGTGTTGATTTTAGGTGAGTTGGGTCAGCCCTCTCACCAGTACATAGCAATGTACTGACCAATGTTTGTGGGCAATGGGCATCAACAGGTATTAGGGATTTACAGGTGTGAGGTATAGCTTGAATAGTTCTGAGACATCGAAGGATTAGTTGGCGGGCAAGAGCTCTTCTTGAGAAATTATGTCTCATGTTATAAAGGGCATAAGATATGGAACATTGTAATTCTTTTGTACTAATGATGTTGTAAGCAAGCCAAGTCGGCAAGTTCAATGTAAGCCTAGGCAAGTATTCTAGTTGTCTATTAGGAGTCTTTGTATTTCGCTGCAAGTTTTGTAATTTGTCGCTTATATCAATAAAAGAGACATTTCTTTATATCATTGTTGTGAATTCAATTTGTCAGTTTAATTTTCTGTTTAATTTTTCGCTGCAATATCGTAGTTTTGAAGAAATATCATTCACTATGTTTGTTTTGCCTTATACAAGTACAATCTAGACTTGTACGACATCACGTCCAGTGGTTACTTTTCGATTCTTCAGGATCGGGACTTGACATCCTGCAAGCGCAATTGGTTATTCGTTATTGCGATATTCCCGGGTCATATCTTAGGTTTCCTTCTTGGGTGATCTCAGAATGTGTTCTTTCGATTCGAAGGCCTGGTAAGTAGCATACTCGTTGTTTGTCTGGATCTTGTGTTGTAACGGCACCCTTTGTTTAGCTTGTTATGTAGAAGGGACATTTATACGATATGCACTCTTTTGTTAGATCAGACAAGGAACTTCTATAAGAGATCTTTCCACTCATTCATCATACTACGAGTCGAAATCACAACATTGGGGAGAGGGACTTGGAATAGGAAGGATATGTTGAGTTGCTTGGAATTTTCAGAAGGTAACCTACTCGTTAGATATCATGGCATGCCCTTCTTCTCGACCACGCTGAACAATCAATCGTACGCTTCAGTTTTTCATAAAATCGAAGAGGTGGATGGCAAAGTTTATCACTTTGCAGGTAGAATGGAACAAGTCAAATGTTTTCAAACTTCCTACCATAAAGCTATTGGTCCAGCTATTTCTATCTTCTCGGGTAATCTTTGAAGACTCAATTTCACAGTCACTAAGGTTGATCTAGCTGGAAGGCAAATCTAAGTAAAGGTAACTCTTATTTAAAATACTTTTGTATTACTCCTAGATAAAGAATACAAGCTATCTCACTATCTTCCTGTGAAGAAGATATGGTGGACTAACTCATCTTTACATCAATTGATGAAAGATCCCTTATTTGTCACATGAAACGGTAACCGTAAAGATGTATTCGGGAAAAGATTTTATGTGGCTAAAGATTTCAAGTAAACTGTTGTTTTTCTTAGCCTAAGCAGCTCGGACATTCCAAAATTCCTGTCGTGTTCACGGATTAGATGCATGTCTCGATCACACACGGATACACCAAAATACACTTGGACACATCAAAATAGCAAGGATTCGCAGTATTGGTATCGGAATTGATTTCGGATGCGTCATATGAGTTTCTGTATCAGCATTTCGATAGTTTTGGAAGTTTTGGAGGAAGTATAGGGTTTTTTATTTCGAAAAACCAATACTGATAAAAACTATTTTAAGAAGCTAGAAAAATATTTGATATATATAGACATAACTTTACATTATATGTTATTTCTCGTTAGTTTAAATTGAATAATATTATACTTATAATAGCCATTATTTAAAATGGAATAATATTCTAATTGTTTATTTGCTTGTGTTTACACATATTTCAACCATAGTAAATAATTTTGAATTGAATAATATTAATATGGATAAATGTTGTGAATCTTTAGATATACAACTTCGACAAATGGTAATTGCTATAATTCATAATAAGAAATCTTATCGACACATTGTAATATTTTCAACCTTATTATAAATGAACCATTGTGTTGACATTATTTTTCCATTGTCTATCTTTTTTCGTTTAATTTTTTCTATTGAATTGAACGGAAAAGAGACCCTTGACCTCCAAAGTGGGCTTCGGTCGGTATCAGATCGGGACATGCCAAAACCGATTAGTATCAGCAGTATCATATCGATATTGGCCGATACTGCGAAGTGTGCAAAATAGGAGTCGAATCTATGTTGTCATGTCTGAAACGTATCTTGGCAAATCCGTGTTTGTGCAACATAGCTCATGGCATAGCCAGGTATCTATAGCGCTAAATCAAAATTGTTGCAGCTATATGGAAACCAACATGTAATATTCAAGTTTTACATACTTAAATAAAAGCAACTGTTATAAAATACAAAATATCACCAACCAGGAAGATCACCAATCATTTTGTCCGGATATAAAATTGTTCTATTTTGCATCATCTGCCAGACAGGAAAAAATATAGATCATAAGATACCCGATAGTAACAAAAAGTAATTAATGTGCAACAATGACACAAAAACATATTTAAATAACAAGAAAATCAAGTGTTCTTCATGCAGTCGTACCACCAAAATCTTGAAGTTTGAAACTGCTATAGACTAACTCATGATGTCAGACATGGAAATCTAGTTAGAAGGCATTAGTATTAACCAATATATTAACTAATAATTTCTTGGTTTGCAAGGAAAAAGGCAAAAAAAACTTTCAAGTTGGACAAGGGATAAGAATCATCATCAGACAATGTTTCCCATAGCAAGTTTCCCCAATAGTAACTACTCCTACCTTGTAGAATAGAGAAAAACCATTTCAGCAAAAATGATTCCATTTAACTACATAACTACACAAAACAAACTACATTTGTCACAACTAATAACTAAATTTAACTCTGAATCATTAGATAAGAACGATGAAAGAGAAGGAAAAAAATTAACCATTCAATGTTATATTAAGCAGTTTCCACTGTGGTCAGAAAATGGCTGGTTAGCGATTAATCAGATTACTCAGCCGATTAATACTCTTTAGAGCATTGACATCAATGAACATAAACCTCTTGACAGCTTGAAATGATAATAGACAAAATAGAGGAAATTTAAACACCGACTAATGATTTCTTCAGGAGTTACTGATAGGCACTTGTCATGTCTTTCATGAAGAGTTAATTCCATTGGACAGTAATTTAAGGGCATCTTAATAGGGCAAACTCTCCTTCTGTTATCTCAAAGCTTAAGAGACCAATCTATTCATTATGTTGCTTACAGGTTCTATTAATAGGGGAATGATAAACAAGGTTTTGGTAAATTGCTACCTCCTGTGTATTAGATGTGTTAGAATCAATGCTCAAGATATCGTATATCGGGTTCATATCAGTTTGGGTTTTGAGTGATATCGTATGTCAGATATTGGAGATATACTCAAATATCGGATATCAATATTTAAACATCAACTAATGATTTCTTCAAGTGTCACTGATGGGCACTTGTCATGTCATTCATGGAGAGTTAATTCCATTGGGTAGTAATTTAAGGGCATTTTAATAGGGCAATCTCTCTCCTGCTGTTATCTCAAAAATTAAGAGTGGCATCTCTTGGTTTTACTAAACAAGGTTTTGGTAAATTGCTACCTCCTGTGTACTAGATGTGGCATAAACAATGTGCAAGATATCAGATATCGGATTCATATGAGATAATGGATGTCTGATACCGATGATACATTGAAATATCGGTTACCAATAAATAATATAGTGATGTTTGGAGATAGAGAGGAGAGAAGAGAAGGAGAAAAGAAGGAGAAGAGAGAATATGAGAAAGGAGATTGCAAGAGCATAAAACCCTAGGTTACATCTAATGTCTATTTATATTGATACGCAATACACCCACAATTACTATTATACCCTCATATGATAAATAACAAAATAAAATAACTCTAACACCCTCCCTCAAGCAGGAGCATATAGATCAAACATGTCCAGCTTGCTACATAAATCAGGAAATAGACCACGAGCAAGTGGTTTGGTGAGGATATCACCTAATTGATCCTCTGACCGAACTTAAGGAGTGACAATATGTTTCTTCAGCAACAAATCACGAAAAAAATGATAATCCACCTCAATATGCTTCGTGCGCTCATGAAACACCGGATTACTTACGATAAATATTGCCGACTGATTATCATAATACATCTCCATCGGAATAGGAATCATAATCCACATTTCATGAAGAAGAGACTGCACCAACATTATCTCAGAAACTGTATGAGCCATCGCACGGTACTCGGCCTCTGCACTAGAACGAGCCACAACATTCTGCTTCTTACTACACAACGTGACAAGATTGTCACTCACAAACGTACAATAGCCAAAAGTAGACCTCGTATCACTGTGACTGCATGCCCAATCAGCATCACTGAACCCCGTTACCGTAAACAAATGGAAAGATTTGTACAACAAACTCTTTCCAGGTGCACCCTTCAAGTATCGAAGAATGCAAGAGATAGCCTCCCAATGTGGTTGCCGAGGGACGTGCATAAACTGACTAACTACTCCAACTGCATATGTGATGTCTGATCGAGTAACAGTAAGATATATAAGTTTGACAACCAAACGTCTATAATATCTTAGCATCAAGCTTGTCATGATAATCCATAGGAATCTCAACTAGCCGACACTCCAACATCTCAGTCTCGGAGAGCAAGTCTAGGCCATACTTGCGTTGTGACAAATATACACCCTTCTTAGATCGAGCAACCTCGATTCCAAGAAAATATCGAAGAAGACCCAAATCCTTAGTATAAAACTGACGACTAAGGTAGGCATTCAAGTCCACAATCCCAGCATGATCACTCCCAGATATAATGATATCATCAACATAAACAATCAACACGATAATACATACTGAGAAAGAATTGCAAAATACTGAATGATCTGATGTGGTGCGCCGAAAGCCATACTGAATTAGAACTGAACTGAACTTGTCAAACCAAGCACGAGGTGACTCTTTCAGTCCATATAATGCTTGATTCAATCGACATAAAAGTTTTTATTTTCTGCTACAACATATCGGGATGGTTAATCCATATAAACCTCCTCATGTAAGTTGTAACGACCCGTTCCGCTCAAACGGAAAGCCAATTCAAATGGCGCTAGTGTGACGACCCAACCCGCCTTGCTCAGCGAGAAGACTCGCTTAAGGCAAAGGATTTCAGAATTGGTCCTTCAGAAGTTCAGACTTAAGAGTTTCAAAGGCGCGCTCGGAGTATCGATCGTCCGAGGCGAATCATCGCTAAGGTGGGTGGCTACGATGAACTTGCCTTTGCTTAGCCTATACACATAAAACATGTGTGATAAATGCTAGTCGCTAGATGAATCATCCATTGCATGCTAATAAAGAATACAACGCACCTAGCTAAGGGAATAATCACATCTTGTATTGCTTGTGTTAGAACTTGGAAATGAAACTTGGCTATAATTGGACCCTCGCATGCTACCTTAGCTTCGTGCTAGTAGACTGCTAATATTTCGAGTAGATCATAATATACTCTTCGTAGTACACTGATTCACATGTTTACATTGCTCGTTGTATAGATTACGTCGTCCTATATGTCTTTATACGATTTCACTCCTCGTACAACCCTTAGACCGTGCTAACGTAAAGGCTTATGTTCTAAAGTAGACTATACCGCAAGTTTCCTTTTGCTTATGTTTCAGACAAATGAAATGTTTGCCTGCTTACATGTTGACTTGTACTCATTTGCCTCGTTTTAATGCTTGTCACATAAATTCATGTAGCGATCCTATAACACTATCTTGTCTTGCATTCATCTAGTTCAGCAAAAGACTATCTAATAGTCGTTTCGTGCAAGTATGAACCTAAGTATTCGGGAATGTTAGGTCACCAAGGCATTTGCTGAACTAAGGGATTGCATCATGTCAATAAGCAAGAATCACAGCTCGTGGAGCAATACTCGTGCAGAACAAGAATCAAGAATTAACATGTGTCATGAATCCCGTGAATCTGAGACCCTAGACTTGTATGTCGCGGACAACTTGTGCACAAGAAATATTCAATTTGTTCCTGCAGACGGTCTCTGGAGGGCCGATCCGATCCTGACGGAACATCTAATAGTCTTTTTGTTTCGGGCAGGATAGCATGTAGCGCCTCGTGTACCTTTTGTTGCACGTCATTGTCGCTCTAAGACTAAATAGTCTCTTGTTTCAGACAGGATGGCTTGTGACGCCTCGTATTCTTTGAGTCGCATAACATTCTCGCTCAAGACTACATCGTGGTCCTTTATGACTATGCCAGCGACTCATGTCATATAGATATGTCATCCTCGCTTAGCGGCAATCTGCGTGCGAGTCATTACATCACACCTAGTAATCTAGAACACCTGAAAGGATATGAGTATTAGACATATGTGCACATCTATAAATATTTGAACACCTGAGCAATCTATTGTAACCCATCTGAGTAATTCGTGTAACTCGTGCACCTGAGTCAGAACCCGCTCGTGACATTCGTATTTGCTTATGCAATTTTTCTTGGATTTCATTATATATACTCGTGCTTGGTTTAACTTGATTTTATCTTTAGACAGGATAGGATGGATGATAAGTTGGTAAGTTTTGCCGTGTTTCGCTTATATCGCATGGCGCACTGCCACACGAGTTAGGCTTCATCATTATCATGAAACTGATCCTAAGGCAAGACTAGAAAGACAACTTAATAGATGGTGCACGGAACCTATATAACGTGTTTGGATTTGTCGAGCGGACGAGAAGCCTCCCCACCAGTGCATTCATATACTGATAACCCACCAGATTGCTTGCAGGGTGCGGGAGAACCTCGTTCGGTGCGGAAACCCCCTTCGTTCATGCTAAGGTGTGGAGTTCGCTCTGGAGCCTTGGAACGTTGTGTCCGGAGCTGAAGCACATATACAGGACATCATGTTGGAACATCGTCTATGTATCATTTCATATTGTAGCCATTTGGCACGCTTTTATTGTTTCGAGAGAGAATGCTTGAGCGACTTGTAATCTCGGCCTAGCGCCGCTTGTAATACTAATTCAATATCAATAAAGTGCTTGTTTTACTTCCATACTTGTGTTATTCAATGCTTCCGCTATGACGACTCTGTGAACTTGTTACCAATCGCATGTTCGTTTCTTCTCCGCTGCATTCGGACTATCTGTGTGACTCTGTGGCTTAGTCATTTTATCGCATGTTCGGAGCATGGCCTTGCACGGGCGCAGTTGGTGCTCGTACGGCATCACATTCCTGATGGGAACGGTCGTTCCGCAGGAGCGTTGCCGCAGTGATTCGCGTCTAGTGGGGACGGCCGATCCTGCGGGAGATCGGAACGTAACATATTGGTATCAGAGCACGGCTTTACGTCTTTGGACTTCGTATCGATTTTTCAAGTTTTGAAAGCTCGTTCGTGAGTTATGTGCATACGCTCTCTCGTTGACCCGTTGGGATACCGTTGGGATGTTCCATACAATGAGTCTAAATATTTTTAAAACTGCATGTGAATGATATGATTGCTTGAATTGGATAGTTATGTGAAGACCCTTGTGCCAACTTGTTTCAGACCTTATGGGATAGACTCGTGCTAGAATTTGCAAGTTATGTGCGAACTCGAATACCTATACGTGATTACCAAGCGGGTTAGTGTACGAGATGGAATATAGTTCGAACGGTTAGCTATGCACACAGCCTTTTGGCTAAGTTGTGTTGAGTATCGCTAGCCAAGACCCTTTTGGTGCGAGCAAATTTGCGAGCGAGATTGGGATATCGTTCAGATAAGGATAAGTCAGACTTAGAATGGCAACCGATAAAAACGTTATCATTAAGACGAATATAGAGGATCGTGCTTGGATTTTGAGAAATAACTCGAACGGTATTTCGTGTCGGCAGATACAAATCAAATATGGTTTACTGGATGACTATCAATAAGGATATATAAGAGACTAAGATTTATCGAGGTGACGCTTAGGTATCGCACAGGAGTTCTAAGGAACGAATTGGTGAATATGCGAGCGAGTGATGCGAACACGATTGAGGATTTAATTAGATGACTCAATTCCTGAGTGGTGTATGGATCATTTTGGAAATGTTCGAACGAATTCGAAGGTCCAGTGCGATAGTTGATTTGAACGATTGAGAATGTGTTGAACAAGTGATAAGGCTTATATCAAATAGGGACTCAAGGTAATGGAATCAATATCTTGGTCAAGAAAAACTTGGTTGATCGTGCATGCGATTTCGAATTGAATCAAAACGGATTGAACTTGAGTAGGATATCGCTCGATAGAAGTTAGCTTGGGAATGGATATTGTGGTTTCGAATTAATAGACTTGATATGGCATCGATAATTGGAAGATAGCACGGATTGATACAAGTAAAGAAATGATATGGTTCGATAAAAGAGGTAAGCGATAACGGATTTGATCTTGAATTGGACAAACGATCTTGAATCTAGTTCGAAAGAAAACACTAGACATCAAGCGCGGATGAGAACGATTATCCCGCGGGAGCGCTGGCGTGGTGATTTCACGTCCAGCGGGGATGATCGAACTCACAGGAACATGTTCGATGATTATTCAAACGAACTCGATGAATGGAACGTAACAAAGGTGGATAGACTTTGGCTTGAGGATTTGAACTTAGTTATTTGAGGAATGTCAGAAGTAGACTATGGAATTATCGAACGGTAACATTAAAGTTTGACGATTTGGCTAGTCCAATTATGATCACGGTATAAACGGTTATTAGATGATCATGACTTGGTGGATCATAGTATAACTTGGAAGGAATGAAGTACAAGGATAAGGTGTCTTGATCGTTTCGATGATAACCATAACGTTCGACGTTCTTGTCTTGTGCGAGCGTAACTCCATGCTCGTACATGCATCACGTTCGGATTAGGACGATTATCCAGGGAGAACATTGGCGTGGTGATCTCACGTCCAGCGGGGATGATCGAACTTGCGGGAGACCGAAGCGTGATAATTGAAGGATTGTCTTGACTAGTGGTTAGACAAGATAAGATAAGTTTGTGATGCAAGTGAATCGGAAGTGTTTCGTAGATGAGTTAGTCTAGAACCTGGAGTAAGTATGCTTGATGGTTTTGTGAATGGATACGTGAATCATGTTGGACGACTTAGAGTTTATGATTGAGATCGAAGATTTAGAATTGAATCATGGCTTGGTGGTCTAGACTTATAATGGATAAGTGGGTTCTATCAAACATGTTTGAGGAGATATACTATACGAATCGCTAGGCTTGACATGCGACATGGATATATTATAGATTTGCCTGAACGGACTCGGACCCTGTACAAACGAACGTGTGATGTGAGTAGGATGATTTGTGCTTGATATTTAGAAATCTGAGCAAAATGAGCTTGGGTAGAATACCCGTGCAAATGTACAATGGTTTGACCTTAGGAATTAGGACGATCATCGTGCGACGAATTTGCACGATGAGTCATGAGCATGAACTGTAACTATAACCTTGTGAGCTGACCAGTAATTAGTCAAACGACCATGTGCCGAGTGAAAGAACTTGTGTGAATGACTTTAGAGTATTGCTTGAGCAAACCATAGAACTGGGACAACAAGACATAGAATTAGACTTGAAACGGTAAGTGTGTGTTATGTTTGACACAAACAGAATGAACGATAGGACTTAGACGCTAGTCGGTAGATCGAATAGATCGTACTTGACGGTAGTGCAATGCTTGGTTGAGTGGGATTTGGAAATGACTTGGATTTTGATTGACCATGTTGGAGGTATCATCGTGATTTGTAAGACGAGAACCCTTAAGACTTTCCCGAGTAACTCGTCCAACTCCGCTATCTCTAAGCTTGGTTGAAATGCATGTGTTTCGGGGACGCCTGGAATATGTGTACGATCCAAACTCAGTAATGTGCTAAAATTGAATGTTGTTATAAGTGAATGTGCTAATATGCTTGGACAAGTATATCGATTTGGATAAGTTTGTCTCAACCTTAGAACGTCAACGTATCCCGCTTTAAGCGATATGTTCCGCGCTAAGGCGCATTATATACACATCAGAGCTTGGATTGAATGATAGTCATTCAATGAGGCAGACCCAACACACACGCGACATGGAATGAGGAGCGAGTAGGAAGTTGTGTTCAAACGGATCTAGTGATACGGATTGTTATGCTTGAGATAGATTCGATAGTGTGCGATAGATCGATTTGCTCTCAGGAAGTCTCAAGGAAGAGACTTGTTCTGAATGGTGTATAATGTAACGACCCGTTCCGCTCAAGCGGAGAGCCGATTCAAACGACGCTAGTGCGACAACCCGACCCGCCTTGCTCAGCAAGAAGACTCGCTTAAGGCAAAGGATTTCATACTTGGCCCTTCAGGAGTTCAAACTTAAGACTTTCAAATGCGCGCTCGGAGTATCGCTCGACCGAGGCAAATCATCGCTAAGGTGGGTGGCTACGATGAACTGGTCTTTGCTTAGCCTACACACATAAAACATGGACGATATATGCTAGTCCTTAGGTGAATCACCCATTGCATGCTAATAAAGAATACAACACACCTAGCTAAGAGAATAATCTCATCTTGCATTGCTTTTGTTAGAACTTCAAAATAAAACTTGGCTATAATTGAGCCCTCGCATATTACCTTAGCTTCGTGCTAGTAGACTCCGCTAATACTTCGAGTAGATCATAATATACTCTTCGTAGTACACCGATTCACATGTTTACACTGCTCGTTGTATAGATTATGTCGTCATATATGTCCCTATACGATTTCACTCCTCGCACTACCCTTAGACCGTGCTAACGTAAAGGCT
Source organism: Iris macrosiphon (assembly GCA_036927795.1). Classification (NCBI taxonomy): domain Eukaryota; kingdom Viridiplantae; phylum Streptophyta; class Magnoliopsida; order Asparagales; family Iridaceae; genus Iris; species Iris macrosiphon. Next base: position 102,795,723 of record JAYESA010000014.1, on the reverse strand, counting down.
TATGTTCTAAAGTAGACTATACCGCAAGTTTCCTTATACTTATGTTTCAACAAATGAAATGCTTACATGCTAACGTGTACTCGTTTGCCTCGTTTTAATGCTTGTCACATAAATTCATGTCGCGATCCTATAACACTATCTTGTCTTGCATTCATCTAGTTCAGAAAGTCTATCTAATAGTTGTTCCGTGCAAATATAAACCTGAAAGTATTCGGGACCGTTAGGTCACCAAGGCATTTCTTGAACTAAGGGATTGCATCATGTCAAGAAGCAAGAATCACAGCTCGTGGAGCAATACTCGTGCAGAACAAGAATCAAGAATTAACATGTCGTGTCGTGAATCTCGTGAATCTGAGACCCTAGACTTGCATGTCGCGGACAACTTGTGCACAAGGTATATTCAATATGTTCCTGCAGACGATCTCTGGGGCACTGGGGCAGATACGATCCGAATGGAACATCTATTAGTCTTTCGGTTTCGGACAGCATGTAGCGCCTCGTGTACCTTTCGTTGCACGCAATTCTCGCTCTAAGACTAAGTAGTCTCCTGTTTCAGGCAGGATGACTTGTGACGCCTCGTGTTCTTTGAGTCGCATATCATTCTCACTCAAGACAACAACGTGGTCCTTTATGGCTATGCCAGCAACTCATGTTCATATAAATAAGTCATCATCGCTTAGCGACAATCTGTGTGTGAGTCATTGCATCGCACCTAGTAATCTGGAACACCTGAACAGATATGAGTATTAGACATCTATGCACATCTGTACATATTTGAACACCTGAGCAATCTGTTGTAACCCATCTGAGTATAACACATCTGAGTAATTCGTGTAACTCGTACACCTAAGTCAGAACCAGCTCCTGACATTCGTGTTTGCTTATGCAATTTTCCTTGGATTTCATTATATATACTCGTGCTTTGTTTAACTTGGTTTTATCTTTAGATAGGAAAGGATGGATGGTAAGTTGGTAAGTTTTGCCGTATTTCTCTTATATCGCACGGTGCACTGCCACACGAGTTAGGCTTCATCGTTGCCATAAAACTGATCCTAAGGCAAGACTAGAAAGATAACTTAATAGATGGTGCACAGAACCTATATAACGTATTTGGATTTGTCAAGCGGACGAGAAGCCTCCCCACCAGTGCATTCATGTACTGATAACCCACCAGATTGCTTGCAGGGTGCAGGAGAACCTCGTTCGGTGCGGAAATCCCCTTCGTTCGTGCTAAGGCGTGGAGTTCGCTCTGGATCCTTGGAACGTTGCGTCCGGAGCTGAAACACATATACAGGACATAATGTTGGAACATCGCCTATGTATCATTTTATATTGTACCCACTTTGCATGCTTTTATTGTTTCGAGAGAGAATACTTGAGCAGCTTGTAATCTCGGCCTAGCGCCGCTTGTAATACTAATTCAATATCAATAAAGTGCTTGTTTTACTTCCATACTTGTGTTATTCAATGCTTCCGCTATGACGACTCTGTGAACTTGCTACCAATCGCTTGTTCGTTTCTTCTCCGTTGCATTCGGATTATTTGTGCGACTTTGTGGCTTAGTCATTTTATCGCCTGTTCGGATCATGGCCTTGCACGGACGCAGCTGGTGCTTGTGCGGCAACACGTTCCTAATGGGAACGATCGTTCCGCGGGAGCGCTAGCGCGGTGATTCGCGCCTGGCAGGGACGGCCGATCCTGCGGGAGATCGGGGGGTGACATAACTCACCATGCAAGAAAGCATTCTTTATGTCCAGCTGATATATAGACCATTGGCAATTAACCGCCACAGAAATAAGAATCTGAACTGAATTCAGCCGAGCCACTTGAGAGAAAGTCTCCATATAATCCACATCATATGTCTGAGTATACCCTTTGGCAACCAACCGTGCCTTGAGGCGCTCAACAGAACCATCAGGATGATACTTAACAGTGTACACCCATCTACAACCCATTGTCTGCTTCCCAACAGGTAGTGATGTAGGCTCCCAAGTCCGATTTTGATGTAAAGAATACATCTTCTCATCCATTGCACTTTTTCAACAAGAAGATGACATAGCCTGCTTGTAAGTTTTGAGAATGAAAATAGAAGACAATGGAACAGCAAATGCATGAAAAGATGATAAAGCACGGTGTAATAAAACATAGTTAGAAATGGGATGCTTATTCTTTGTGGTACAAAGGTATTTTCTTTTTCTGAGAGCAATAGGAAGATCATCTGATTTGTGGTGATGGGAGCAGAAACCACAGGCACGAAAGTTGATTGGTTGAGAGCTGAATTTTGCAGAACCACTTGCATGTCATTGGATCTCTGATAAACCTGTAAAGGGGGAATGGAGACAGAAATTGATTCAGGAATGACCGGAAGTTGTATGGAAGATATCAAATCTGTTGTAAAAGGAATACAACGGTCTCCTGAAAGAAAGAAAGAAAGAAAGAGGTAGACTCAAAGAATGTAATATCCACACTGACATAATACTTGCGTGACTGTGGACTGTAACACCGATAACCTTTTTCAGTACGAGGACAACCAATAAAGACACTTCAGAGATCTATGAGCCAACTTATCTCGATTAGGTTCCAAGTTATGAATAAAAGCGACACACCAAAACACTCAAGGAGATAAAAAAATGTGCAACATCTGTATGTAATATGGAAAATAAAACTTTGTTATTTAATACAGATTATGGCATGCGATTAATTAGATAACATGCAGTAAGAACGGCACCTGCCCAATACTGTTTAGGGACGTGCATATTGAACATGAGAGTTCGAACCACATCTAAAATGTGTCGATGTTTGCGTTCGGCTATACCATTTTGTTGAGAGGTGTGGACACAACTGGTTTGATGAATCATACTACGATCAATACAGAAACTGTTCACAGAAGATTGAATATACTCCAAAGCATTATCAGAATGTAGAATTTTGATACATTTATCAAACTGAACATAAACTTCATTATAAAAGGCAGATAACACATTTAGAAACTCATATATTTCTTTCATTAAATAACACCAAGTCATTCTGGAATAATCATCAATAAAAATAACAAAATACTGAAATCCTTTCGGACTTTTGACTCTAAACGGACCCCAAATATCAGAATGAACAAGATCAAAAGACTCTAATTGACGACTCTCACTACGACGAGGAAAGGAACTACGGTGATGATTGCCTAACTGACAAGCCTCACATTCAAGACTAGAAATATGACTCAAACTAGGAACAACTTGACGCAACTTAGCCAAAGACGGATGTCCCAAACGATAATGTCACTGCAATGGAGAATTAGAAACAAAAGTGAAAGCATTTCCAGGTAAATCCAAGTAGTACAGTCCATCTTTTTCATGCCCCGAACCAATCATCTTCTTCGTCCTAAGGTCCTGAAAAACACACGAATTGGAAAAAAATGTCACAGAACATTAAAGAGATTTGGTTAACTGGCTCACAGATAACAAATTAAATAAAAAATTAGGCATATAATGAATCAAATAATGATAGTAATTTAGTAGGATAAATGACACATTTTTAAGCAAATGACGAGTAGACCCATCAGTCAAGATAATATTATGTTTCATGGGGCTACGATTATGAAAGAGAGGTTATACCATACATGTGAGAGCTTGCTCCTGACTCGATGACCCAAGAGGTGGATGGTGATCAAAACTACGACCACCATCTCTACCGCCACGTCTACTACCACGTCCACCACCACGACCAACAGTCCTAGAAATAAGGACAGAAGAGTCGGTACTCGGCACCACATAACTGTCCCAGAAAGGAACGATTAAGACGGAAGAAAGTATCTGTCACCGTAGGTAACTGCTCTCCAGCAAGGATTTGAGCTTTATAAGGTTCGAGCGCGGGATCCAAGCCGTCTAGGATAAGTGAAACATGAAACTCTTCCTTCTGTCTCTGAGCTTCCTTCAAATCAGTAGTAACAGGATGATATTGAAGCAGTTCCTCCCACAAAGCCTTCTTTGAAGCCAGATATTCATTCACAGGCTCATTTTGCTTTGTATTAAACAATAACTCGTACAACTCATAGATACGAGCAACGTTTCGATTCTGCGAATATGATTCTTCCAGAGATGCTCAAATCTGTCTGCTTGATTCACACCACTGAATATTAGCAACGATATGCGGCTCCATACTATGTCACAACCACGACAAAACGTATGCATCTGCACTCATCCAATCTTCATACTCAGCAGAAGTTTCAGGCGAGGATTTTTCCGTCAAAAACTTCAACTTCTTCACCCTTAACACAACTTTGATAGACTTGGACCAGGCAAGGTAGTTTGCACCAGTAATCGACTTTTCCAATTATCATTATGAATAACAGTAATAGGAGAACCACCTCCGCTACCACCACCACTATTTACCTTGTCAGAAGATTCGGTCCCCACCATATTTGTAGATGCAACAAAAAGAAGAGATCTTTGAAACCCTAGATCTCACAACGAACCTCAATCGACGACAAACAACCAACGGAGATCTGTAGAAACCCTAGATCTCATAAACGAACCACGAATGACCACGAACAACGAACAGCGAATCATGAAAAGTAGACGAAAAACAGCTGAAAAAAAATTCGAGGTTGTCGCCCCGAACCCTGTCGAACTCACGACCGAGTTCGATCGGCCATGTCGTGGATGGGATATACAGTACTTTCAAAATATGCTCTGATACCAAGTGAAGTTTGGAGATGGAGAGGAAAGAGAAAAATATGAGAAAGGAGATTGCAAGGGCATAAAACCCTAGGTTGCATCTCATGTCTATTTATATTGATATGAAATACACCCACAATTACTAGTATACCCTCATATGATAAATAACAAAATAAAATAACTCTAACATTATATATTATATATACTAAATGTCTATCATATTCAAATTTCTAGATGTACTAAATGTCCTAATGTCCTAAAGGCTAAAACTAACTAACAAAAAACATCAATCCTAACATCATAACATGGTAACTAACAATTATAAAATTATAAGTACAAATAAAAAAACTAGTAATATTAATAATATTTGTATCAATATAAAAACCTACTAACCCAACACAAAAATACTTATTCACCTTTAGTATCCAATATTTTCATATATAGTGAGATACCAATATCATATAGACCAATATATCGTATTTCAACCGATAAATTGCCCATTTTTTTCTCAAAACAATATACATGATATATATGGCTCATATATGCCAATTTAGGTCTCAAACCAATATATCAGTCAACTGTCACCAATATCTACAATACTAGATATAAATGCCTTAAAGGACTATCTTGATTGGAGGTGAGATGAAAGGTGGTAAGTCACAAGTGGACCGAGGCTGCCGAGCACTTCCTACTTCCACAATTTGGATAGAGGGTTTAATGATCAGCTACTTGTTCCCCCCCCCCCTTAAATCCAAGTTTCGACTTCATCAAAAAAAAGTGGATTGGGTCTTGTTTTCTTTATGTTTTAATAGTATTATCTACTTATTTATTAGTATTAACTACTTATTTATATTTTTAGTAATAATTGACATTAAGTAATTAAGATAATTAAATACTAGCTCCAAAATAGAAATAAATAAAAATAACAATTAATACTAAGTAATTTGGAAGGCTTAATTAATGTACAAGTAACTAAGTTAGTTAATTAATATTATTTGATTAACTAATATTAGTTAATTAAATTTATTATTGATCAAAACAAATACTACATTTTTCAATTTAGTATTGTTTAATTAACCATTAATGCTTAATTAATATCAAGAGACTAAAATTATTTAATATATATTATTGTATTACTTTGATGATTAATTTATAACATATAACTAATCAAGATAATTAAATTATATATTGTACTCAATAATGCCTAAATTTTGAAATTTAATACGGTGTTTAAAAATTTCGACTCATCATTTACTAATATTTACAATGCACACCTAATTCCACATCAATTATCCAAGCGCCTTATGGAAAGTGGAGGACAATAAGTAGAAATTTTGCGACTAGAGCTCTATTTGCTCGCCTTCCTCACTTCCTGCTATCCAAGCATGCCCTAAGGGGTTGTTTGGCTCATGAAAGTTAGCGAGAACTTTGGCAGTTTTAAGCAGTGTTCTAAATTTTGACCAAGGCAACCGCCTAGGCGACGCCTAGGTGCTAGGCGGTCGCCCGCCGTACCGAAAACCCCTTGTTCAGCCTAGTTAGGCGCCTTTTCGGCCATATTCGGGCCAGTTCGGCACCTAGGTGGGCTTATTCGGCCTTGTGCGGTTGTTCAATTTTTTGAATATTTTTTTTTAATTTTTTAATTTTTTATGTTTTAGTTTTTTATTTTTTTAATGCTTAGTTATATTGCGGATATATTGTTTGGGTTTTAAGATTTAGAAGTTAGAACATATTTGGATTTCAAATTTGTATTATTAATTTCAAATTTTTAAAAAAAAATGGGCCGCCTAGGCTGTCCTCCACCGCACAGATTTCGCCTAGCGAAATTTAGAACACTAGTTTTAAGTTCTCTTGTTTGGTATGAAAAAGTTAGAGAAATTAGGACGACAAGAACCTAGCCCACATGGGTTTGTCCCAATGTGATATATCTTTAGTTCTCCAAGTTCCTTGGTTATGTTCCAAATTAAAAATGAACTTGGAGAAATAGAGTGAAAGATGGGTCCCAACATACCAAATGCTTGGGTTTTTTAGGTTCCAAGCTAAAATTTCTCACCAAGCAAACACAATAAACCAAGGAAGAGGGAACAAAGTTAGAGAGCTTGGCCATGTAACCCATCATATAGTTTCTTATGTTTTGTGGCTTCTCTAAATTCCATATGTTCAAAACAACTAGACAGTCCCCAAGGGAAAAGTAACTCTTTTTCATCAAAATCACCTGCAAATTCATTCTTTTACACCATCTCAAATTATAGAATATTCCCTTCCTTCTGTGCTTGCTACTTTGTGTGTCCTACTTCAAACCAACTTCATCGTCCAACTGTAATTCATCCAAAACTTCTCTTATTTTGTATTGCTCTATGTAGTGATAGGATCTATGTCCAGTTTATAGCTAGAACCATTTGCACCCAATAAGCTTGTTCTTATTTTCTCACGTGTCTTGTTCTAAATAACTCGACTTAAGAAAACTTTTGTTTCTAATCATAAAAATGAATCGAGGTGCAAGGGTTACAAGAGGCAATGGCCTCTTCTGCCTCAAAGGCACAAGACCCACAAATATTTTATTTTTTGTAACTCTGGACTCCTTGCCTCAAATTCTAAAAAATTTGTTTTCATTGAATTTTTAAGTTATTTGGTATTGGCAAACGGTAATGTTTTAATAGAAATTGATATTCTCACATGTTAAGTTGTCAACTCAAACCCTCTAATTAAATAATTAGTTTTTTACTATCAGTTTATTATATGATCCATTTGGAACTTTAATATGTTGTTCTTAGACGTCTACATAGACTTGAAGTAGTTATTGGCACACTTTACACACTATATTCATGATTAGTTATTTTTCTTCAAGTGCTATAAAATAGCTTACAATCTCAAAAAGTTGTGCCTCGCTTCAATGAGGTTTGTGCTTTGGGTTTTTCTCCTCGGGTGCTAGTTGTACCTTGTGCCTCACCTTTCATCTTGCGTCGTGAAAATGCTGAAGTAATTACCACCACTATGCTGTCCAATTTAGGACTCAAGATCAAGCCCAAATTTTGGCGATTGTAAAATATGCTTCCATAAACCAACATCCCACTCGGTCCATAGAACATTCTTTGGTGCCATTCAACAAAACAAGAAATATTTTGGTCGTGATGTATCAAGGCTTCAAAAGTTCAGTTTAACATACAATTACTTTTTAGCAGACTATTTTCTCTCTTTCCATGCTATTACATATCAAAGGAGATTGATGCATCACATGTCACACATACAATAGAATACAGCGTATCCTTATGCTAGTGCAATTTAACATACTATCCCTGTCTTATAATTTGTTCCGAAGCTTCCACCAGGGTTCAATGAGGAATACTAAACATGTAAAGAAACTGAGCTAGAGCATGTCACACTTCCGGAGATGAATTTACTACCTAGTGATTTCAACCATGTTTAATACCTGTAAATGTGTAGTACTAGTGAGCTGATTCTAGACTGAAAGAGCAATTAGTTCCTACTCCTAATTAAAAGGTACCTAAAATGACAATAGCACAAGTCTCGTTAAACAGATCAATTCAAGTTACCCGGATTTTCATGATTATTACTTGATACTTCTAAGGAAATAAACCTTCGTAGGATGAAAATTATAAAAAAATGTAAAACGGTATTAATGGACTATAAATATTGATTATCAATTACAAGACAATTGGAGGTTGTGGATACAAGTCAGGCAAACAGCCTCAGAATATTGTCTGCAAGGCTGCCTACATTTTGACACTCACTAGACAAGTATCAGCAGGAGCCTCGTGGGCACTTGGATGCACTTTCTTATCATCAATAACAAAACAGAAAACAAACAAATCACATATGGTTCTGCTTTGTGAATCAAAAATATTCAAAGGAAAAATACCGGCACACAAAAGATCCAACTATTAGCTGTCTGTAAGGTGCCTACATTTTGACACTCACTAGACCAGTATCAGCAGGAGCCTCGTGGGCACTTGGATGCACTTTCTTATCATTAATAACAAAACAGAAAACAAACTAATTACATATGGTTCTGCTTCGTGAATCAAGAATATTCAAATGAAAAATATCAGCACACAAAAGATCCAACTATTAGCAGAACTTGGCTGTCATGGCTACCCCAATGGCTCAATGAAAGAGAATGCAATCTATTACTTGCACTGCCCATTGTCAGCTCATGTATTTATTATCAGCTAAATTTTTATCATAACTAGTCACATGCACATGAGTTGCACGTAAAAGAAAAAAAATCTCTGATATTGTTGAAAAATAGTTTAAATTAAAATTGTTATAAATATGATTAGAATATATTTTAATTAGGATTTGTTATAAATATGCTTATATTTTAATTAAGATTTATTATAGTTATGTTTATATTTTAATTAGGATTTGTTGTAGATATCCGTGCATGTAGTTAGATAACATCAGGTAGTTAAGCTATTAACTAGGATATATTTTTATCTTAATTTTAATTACATATGGCTTAGACGATGGCTTATTTTGAGCCGTTTTCAAGCCTCTTTATAATAGTGGAGATAAAAAATGAAGAAAAGATAGGCATATAATTTATTAGGAAAAAAGAAGGTATCACCTGTGCACAACATATATTAGGAGGAACAAAGGCAACAAACTATAGAGAACAGATACACAGCTGACCTCTGTTATAGCCTTAAGGTCAGGTCTTTTTGAGACTCTTTTTGTATCCACTTCAGCTGCAGATACTTTCTGTACAAGCAACATATCAAGGCATTGCAAATGAATAGAAGAATAAAGGTTGAACAAAATGTCAGCAGAACATAGGCATGGTATCAAGAAACACAGACCAAAATAAGCAAACCAAAACTTTGGCAATCCTGAAGGCAGAGATCTCTGCCTGCAGGACTAAAAGTTAAAACTGCATTTACAACAATAAGGAGCTAGTTCAAAAATGTTACCTTCGATTTCGGAGAAGCTTTTGCCTTCTTGCCCTTTTTCTTCTACAGAAGAAATAAAATAAAATAGTTTTTATTGACATAGAAAAAACACATAATCGAATAACTATGGAGATTATGAGGCAGATTTTGTGGAAGAAATAAGTATTATAAAGGTTGTGTTTGATAGAGTTACGACTACCATGCAGAAAGTTGGAGATTACACCATTTTTCATTGTTGTTGGCTACTTGGCTTACATCAATAATCAACATATAAACCCTTACCCCTTTCCTCTTTGCGCTACATGTGGATGAAATATCAAAGTACTAGGCATGCTAAAGAAGAGGTTCCATGGTGTATTGTGTATAGTGATGATATTTATTATTTTCTAGTTCATGAGAATAGATAATGGTTAGCTGCTAAAATGAAATTGTGGATAGAAACTTTGGCATATAAAGATAATAAAATTAGAACGACGAAATTTGAGTATATGGAATATTGAATGTAATCCAACTAAAGTCAAAATTGAGAGAGGAACCAATATGGATGGGCAAAGGAAACTTAGGCATGACATTGTTTTGTATTTAGGATCAACAATTCACCATGGTGAAGAATTTAAGATGGTGGTGTTCATAAATTTAAAAAATGGATGGTTGAAATGAGAAAGTTCTTACGGAGTGATTTATGATCGTACGATAACCGAAGTTGAAGAAAATTATATAAGACACCTATAAGACTAGTCATACTTTATGGATGCTAATGTTGGGCATTTAAAAACATGTCCAGAAATGAACATAGCAGAAATGAGAATGTTGAGATGGATGAATGTTGATTCATCAAAAGATGGAATAAGAAATGAGTGTATTGATGGGAAGTTGGTGGCATCACAATTGAGGATAAGATAAGATAAAATTGTCTCAAGTAGTTTGAACACGTGCAATGCAATGTAAACCCATAGATGCATCAGTTAGCAGCGACCAGATATTTAGTTAAAGGAGATGCAAAAACTAGGGATATGCCCAAACGAACATAGATTGAGACCGTACAGAACGAAATGTTTTTTTTGTTAATTTACAACATAGCTAAATAGAAGAAAAATATTCAAATGACTGACCCCAAAATTTGGAGGAGACAAGGCTTTGTTTTGTAGTTGTAGACTAAAAAGGATACAACATGTTAACACGCAACTCAGAGAGTTAAACTAAATAGACACAGGCATACAAAATTGGAATTGTAGGCTATAGATAGGCATAGAGAGAAATTTACCATGGAATCCTTTAGTTCAGGACTGGCTACTAGACCGTTTTCTCCTTCCTGATAGTTTTTCTTTTCCAAACAAACAGATTCAACACAATCATGTAACCATGTAACCCGGATTAAAAATCAAGAAATAAAATGTATGAAACCTCACCTTCGGCGAATTCTTAGCCTCTACTTGTTTTACTCGTTTCTCTTCTTCCTGTATAAAGTTATAAGACATTTACAATGCCATCTTTAGCTAACTAATTCATGAATTACAAAACTGAGATGTTTGGGAATCTGCTCGCCTGGATCAGCTGTAGGTAATGGGTGTTAAACAGACGTAGAGTCTCCTTGACCCTGAGATGGGAGGTCTTGGCTCCCGAGTGTGGGTTCACCGAGAAGGCCTCTGCATTGACATTGGGCAGCTCTCCTTCTGAAACACCATTAACTACATTTGGTACAAGACTAACTGCATTGGGCACCTCTCCACAACAAACACCGGCTACTACTTCGTTGTGAACTACCAATTGGTCGGGTGTGGGAGGAGGGAGTACTGGGAGAACTTTTGGTGTTGTCTTAGAAGTTCCTGGTCTAGGTCGCTTCCGGCTTGCCGACTTCTTTGGAGAAGTCTGTTGCACAAACGGATAAGCCATCTTCTGGCAATAATTGGGCCTCTCTTTTCCCAAGTATCTAGTGCTACATCTCCTCCCAGGGAAGGTATCCACTGTCACATCACTCGTTCCCTCCATTTCTTCAACTATCCCATTAAAATAAACCAAACCAAGTTACCGAAATAAATCCGAATTAAGTCCTATAATAAAGGGAATATAAGCTCAAATATTGAAGAGAGAAACAATAAATCTCTAATTTCTAAAGCATCAAAAACCCATGATTCCTGATGATCCTCAGCTCTGAAACCCCAAAAACCAAGGACACTTCAAAACCGGTGTTGTGTCAGTGTTAGACATATCAAACACGACATATACACTCCACAACATATACTAGGATGCAGAAATAATCACATTTGAAAAAAAAAAATTAGCACATTAATATTTCTTCCATCACTAGAACCTCGGATATATGAATAAAAGAAAGAGGAAAAAAATAGTTAAAAAGACAATTAAGTTAGGTACCTATAATAAAGGAAATAAAAGGTCAAATATTGGAAAAATCTCTACTTTACAAAGCTTCGAAAAGCCATGATTCCTAATGATCCTTAGCTCAGCAACCCTAAAAAAACACAGACACCTCAAAAAAACTGTGTTGTATCAACACCAGATATATCAAACATGACAGACTGCCAAAATACACTAGTAGACACCAAAACTGGTATTGTGTCGTATTCCCAACAAAATTAACAGCAGTAACCATCAGCAACAAGAAATCTAGGATTTATAACGAAGAACATAAAGTCATCATCTATTCGACGAAAGAGAAGAAAGACTTATTTTCCAGGAGAAGAAACCTACGACATCAGTACGACAGCAGCCTCCCGCCTAGTGACAAAACCTTCCCAAAATTGAACCAACTTTCCAAAGGACTTAAAAAAATTAGGAGAATCAGCCATGATATGCAATGCCGACCCCAGCCTAAGGTTTATGGTACTTCTTATTTTGGGTGCTTCCGCTTATCCTTTTCAAAAAGCAACTACAAAAAGTTGTATGGTAACAGTTGCTTCTGGTTTTTTTGATAAATCACTTCATTTATGGGACAACTTATAAGCGCCAAGTGTGTGTAATAGTGTTCTAATTGGCGGTCGAGGCGGCGCCTAGGCACTAAGCAGCCGCTCTTCGCACTGCTTTTGCTGTTGGCGCTGGAGTAGGCGGCCTGCGGTGGTGAGGCGGCGTAGACGGAGGTGAGACGACGTAAGCGGACGCCTAGGCAGAGCAATACCTAACTACATGTTTTGGCAAAACAGTTTTAGAAACATTATGGACCTATGGTTCATTTTCACAAGACTGAAATTTCATAAATCTTTGTTCTATAACTTAGTTATGCATAAAACATCCTTAAAATATGCATATTATGCAAACAAAACTGTGATAAAATAGTAAAAAATGTGCAAAATGTATCAAACACCTAGGCGGTGCCTACCTCTCCGCTGGGTACACGCATACCGCATGTTAGAACTTGGTGTGTATCGATTCTGCTTTTTGAAAAACATCAGCAATGCCAAACCAAGACTTACATTTATGCACATGAATAATCACAATTGGAAAAAAGGGGAAATAACACATTAATATTCCATCCATCTCTAGAACCTCGAATATATTTACAAATAAATAAAGTTAAATTAGTTAAAAAGACAATTACAAATCGACCTACAATAAGGGGTTGTTTGGGTGTTGGATTTGGAGCTGTGAAATGAGTTGAAACATGCATATGCACCTTTGTGCATCACTTCGCCCGTTTGGATATGGAAGGAACACCCGACAAGGATTTGCAAGAAGCACTTCTTGTCGGGTGCTTTATGGCCACTTTAAGGCCAATCTCACATCCTTGTTTTTAACAAGGATGTGGTAGTGAGGGATTTTTTTAATTTAATCTTTTTAATATTGTGATAAATATTATTAAATATTAATTTCTAATAAACTAAATAATTAGTAATAGTCCTTGATTATTAATTTAGCTAAATATTAATTTCCAATAAGTTAATGGTTAGTTATGACATATCAAAATATTAATTTCTAATAAACTACAGACACTCAAAAAAAATGGGTTGTGATGTCAAACGCATACCGGAAACGTATCAGACATATCACGAACATTCCAAAATAAGTAAATGTAATACAATAATTATATTATTTAATACATTATAATAGTTAATAAAATATTTGATGATATTAATTTTTAATAATTAAATTAAAAAAAGTTCAGAAATTATTAGTAATGAATAATTGTCAATTTAGTTATATTATTAATTATTTTTTGTTATTATTATAATGCACTTTCCCACCTACATCTGTTTCACATCTACCCACTGGGCGAGAGTTGCAGCCAACCCACCTACGCACTCATCAATTACGGTGTTCAGCTGACTCAACAAAACTATGAATTTGCCACTTTCAAGCTACACTTCTTCAAAACATCCAAACAAATGAACTAGAAATATATGCATATGCAATGCGTGTGCAAATCCAGATTTCACACTTTCGGACTTCCATCCACTTCATGCATCCAAACAGCCCCTAGATGTAAAAAATTGGAAGAAAATATGTATCCTTTACAAAAGCTTCAAAACCCATGATTCCTAATAAATTCTTAGCTAGAATCCCTAAAAAAGACAGACACTTCAAAAATCGGTGCTGTGTCAGCGCCAACGTAAGCCATATCAAACACGACACAGAACTCCAAAACACACTAGGACACGCCAAAATCGACGGCAGTGACCATTAGCAACAAACATAAGGTTTATAACGAAGAAAACAAACCGATCATCGATCGATTCAAACGAAAGAGGGAGAAAAGAAGGCTCACCAAGACCGATATCAAACAAGACCCAGAACTCCAAAACACACTAGGACACGCCAAAATCGACGGCAGTGACCATAAGCAACGAGAAACCTAGGGTTTATAAAGAAGAAAACAAACCGATCATCGATCGATTCAAACGAAAGAGGAAGGCTCACCGAGACCGATTTCGCAGCAGCGGAACGAGGAGAAAAAATAGCGTTTGGCAAAAAAGAGAGAGAGAAACTTAGGGTATTTGCTCCTCTCTCTGCTCTGAGCGGGAAACGACGATAATGGAGCGGGGAATTAGTAGGGATGGAAAAGTGGAGAGGATTTTCGTTTGCACGCAGGAGAGAGAGAGAGAGAGAGAGAGAGAGACAGATTGCAAACACTTGTTGCCCATGTTTTTGTGGGGTATTTACGGTTACCGCCATCGTAGTATGGGTTTTGATTTTTCTGGGAAGAACGTTTGTGTTTATTTTTGTCTGTGGGGGTAGTTTAGGAAACGGTATTTCGGGTAATAGACAAACTTTCAAACAGGTTATAGCTGGTGCTTCTTTTTCGAAGAATTGCATATCTATATTACTATATCTATACTATTAATGAAAAATAGACTTCACAACTTTTTTTTTTCCCATAAATGTACTCATCTTTATTTACTAATTAAAATTATTCATCTATACTACTATACAATATTAAAAATATGCTTCATCGTAAAACTTTATATTCCAAAAATACCCTCATCTATATTTACAATTAAAATTGTTCATGTTATAACGTGGTTTACTAAAGGGTTGGATTCTCACTTTGTATTTTAGTCCAACATTGGTTAGAGATTAGTATTACACCTTCATTGGGTTGTATAAATAAGGCATTTGCCTCCCAGTATGAGATTACACTAATAAGAGATCTTCTCTCCTATTTTTTTTCCTTCTTCTACGTTTATTTTAACACGTTATCAGCATCAAGCTCTAACGGGAGGAAATAAGCGAGAGCATCTCAGTGAAGCCGTCATTTACGGATTCTCCACTTAGGTAATAGATATGGTTAATTTATGTTTATTTTTTTCTGCATATGCATACCCTAGGCGTAGCCTGATGTTGATGTTTATACATCTCTTGGCATACCACTAGGGCAAAAAGAATAATTTTTATCCATTCATCTCACTTCTTTTAGCTAACTCTGATAGCACTTCGATGTTAATCACATATAGATCTCTCGGAAAGAACGCTGAAGTTATTCTTTATTTATTTATTTATATATGTTAATACATTCAAATTAAAACCATCAGAGATTTGATGACCATGAACATGAATTGTTTGGTCTATATATATAAGACTTCTGGAACATCATTGTTCGAAGCATACCATATGTGGTATTTTTGAAAGACTTCTTAAACATAATCATTGTTCGAAGCATACCATGAACATCTAGTGTTTGGTATTTACCTACGACTTCTGGAACATCATTGTTCGAAGCATACCATGAACAAGATTTGTTTGGTATAAATAGACTTCTGAAACATCATTGTTTGAAGCATACACCATGAACATGAATTGTTTGGTGATTTACCAAGTTCTTATGTTAAATTGTTATTATTGATCTTATACAGCAATATGTCGAGCTTCACAAAGCATGATTTCAAGCCTCTAAACTTAGAAGGCTAGAACTTTCTAAACTGGAGATTGGATGCTGAATTGCACCTTCAAGTCAAAAGCTTATGTAAACCCCCAGATTTTTTCAGAATTTAAAAATAAATTTTTGGAATTTTTTGAAATTTTTAACTAATTAAAATAAAAGTTTTCTGGTAGTAAATAATTTTTGTGATTTTATTAAATATTAAAATATTATGAAAATAATATTTTTGGGTGTAAAATAAAATATTAGACATAGGATAATTTTTCTAGAATTTATTGGACCCCAGAACTAGTTTTTAAGACCTAAAAACTTATTTCTAATTAAACCCAAAATAAACCAACCGGATTGAACCAACCGGTTCAACCCTGAACCGAATCCTGAACCAACCCAACCCAAACCGGACCCAAACCCTAGCGGGTCAGGTCGGATCTAAAACTCGACCCGTACCCGCTAACCCGACCCACTAGCTATCTCCTCCCCGCTGCGACCCGACTATTCAGCGCACCGTCGGCCGTTTCTTACTGTCGCTCCGGCTTCCGTCGCCTCACCTCCGTCGTTCACCCGCCGTCTGCTCGCCTCCCCGTCGTGACCCCTCCGGTCCATCTTCCCCCAACCGTCGGCCACCACCACCCTATAAAACTCGAACCCCGGCCGCTCCCATCCACCACCTCCACAACGCCACCGGCCATTGCCACTCCAGCCCCCGCCGACCTAGCTCTCCGACGATGTCTCCGCCACCAGCAGCCCTCGACCCCGGCCACCCCTTCACAAACCCGCTGCCAACACCTTCACCATCACCAACAACCACCACAGCCCCGGCCATCCACCGCCCCTCTCCGTCAACTCCGGCACCCTGATCTCCGCCGCCCTCGATCAGATCTCCGCCTCAGTTTCCCGGCGACAACTCCGGCAACCCTGAAGACCAGCAGCCACCACGGATCCCTCCTCCAGCAGCCGTAGCAGCGCCGTGCCTCGCCGCCGACAGGCCGTCATGCCACCGCGTGGACGCGTAGCACAGTCATCTCCGATGCCTTGTTCAGGTGAGCAATTCTCTCACCTCGTCGCGCCATTTTCTGAGTAGTCTGTTGTAACCCGTTCCCTGTGTGACCCTTTCGAACCCCGTACAACTCGTTTAGGGTATCGCGTCCTGTGGCGATCGCAAAATGCGACACAAAATCAGAAAAATAAATCCCCTTTTCTAAAAATTCAGAAATCGTCCCGAACTCCCCAGTTCGCGACCTTTTTTGCGACCAACCTGTGAAATGTTTTCAAAATTGGTTTGAACAATTAATTAGACTATATGACCAAGTTTTTAACCCTATTTTTAGTTCAATTTATCGTGTTGTAATTTGTATTTAATTCGAGGGTGAAAATGACCAAAAATATTGGTTATTTAAATACCCTGATTTTTCCGGAACTGGGTGCGCTCCGCTAAACGAGGCGACTTGGTCGTGTGCGAACTTCACCGAAAGGTGCGCACCATTAATACGGACGTATAAGATTTTGAGGAAGTTGATTTGGATGTGCGTGCACACCGGAATCAATGCGTATCCGTCGACAACACCCTATATCGGTCCTGTTCTGAAACTCGATGTAACTTTGTGTACGCTCGTCGTTTCGAAACGAAACTTGCGCCATCGGACTCGTAGCAATACTATGGTCCTGTCACCCAAGTTTGGTTCGATTATGAGAACGTTGACAAAATCTCGTATCGTTGGTCCTACGGCTCCACTTGATGGGCAATTTTGTGATCGGCTCATCGGAATCCAGTTCTGGATATTCTGTTGGGTTCGTATCGTCGTTCTGAACTTGTAGACACTAAGTTTGACAAATTTGGAGAATATTGTCTTTGGAACATTTCTCGGTGCGAAGTGGGCCACATGTGGACCCCGCTTTGACCAGAAACTGTCACTTTTGCCCTTGTGTCCAAATTGCACTTATATGGACAGGCAATTCTAGCTATTTGATATTTTCTGAGCATGGTGGTAACGTTTATTTCAGTAATCGGAGGAGTACCTACAGATCCCGCTGATACCAGAGCAGCAGTTGGAAATCAACCCCAGGCAAGTGTACCTTGCCAATCTTGTAGTTCTTGTTACATAACATTCCTTTAATTTATTATATGATGTATCTGTTCAACCTAGGACCGTGTGATATTACTTAACGTTCGAACAAGATTCGGGTGTTAACGTCGTACACGGATTTGTGTAACGTCACCTAGAGATGGATATCGAAACCCTATATATCTTCGTGCTTGCATCATCAAGTACGTCATACCACAGGACACCTGACACTATTCATGAGACAGAATCTTCCTGAGATATTCATGGTGATTCTGTATAGGTTACATAATTCGTGACATAGATATTGCATGTGCTTAGATATCATTATGTCTTGCTGCATTAGATATGATCTTTCGTGACATGGACATGAGACGTCGTGGACATGAGACGTGTGATTACATTGGGTGGGGAAAGACACACAGGCTACAGGTTGATTATATTATTACGGTGTCGTAGCCACTCCGAGCTAGGCTCCTACATGATATCACTGCTACCGGCTCCCCGACATAGAGCTTGTAGTGGTCTCAGCCTGAGTTATAGTGATGCTCTCAACTTGCATATCACTTAGCTGGTTACTTAGTATACCCTATTGATTCATTTATTATTGCACTGCATTTATTTGGCTTGAGTTATTCGTGTACCTTGCTATGTCCCCTGAGGACCTGGAATATGGATTATGTTCCCAGGTTTAGTAGAGGAGATCTACCCCGAGGTGTACGGAACAGGAGCAGGCACTGGAGCAGTACCAGAACCAGAAGACGAGGTGATCGCCGAGGATTTCTCCTGAGTATCTGCTTTATCTATACTCAGTATTTATTGTTGTTATACTCTTTATTTCTTGTCTCTTGACTGCTGTATCAAACTCATCATCGGGTTGTTCCCCGAGATATGATTTATTAAGACTTGATGTTGATTTATATTTCATATTGTTTGTATTCATTTTTGTGGATGAGATTAGTATCATAGACCCTTACTGTTGTTATACAGCTTAAGTACACCTTGATGGGTCCATTAAATTGGATTAGCCCATTAGTGTGTGCTACTGGCCATTGCCACGTGGCTAGTCCCTCGGTGTTTTGGGACTGGGACGTGACATGGTTTTTGTGGTGGCCCATGCAGGTCAACGACTAAATTGCTTCGATTTTAACTTAGGAATCGAGTAAGCCTGCAACAAAGTTATAGGATCTCATCCACTTGATTGAATCGTTCTTGATCTCTATATCGGATTTAAATTTCTTGACTTGCATCCTGCCTTGATTCCTTTGTGCGCCTCTTATAGTTTATTTTGGATGCAGAGTAATAGATCCACGAGCAAACAATGAGACTCCTGCAAGATCACCACAAGGTGCTGTGGTAACCAACGAAGATGAAGTAACACTAGTGGAGGAGGTCGATGAGCACACCGAAGCAGTCAAGCCAATTAGCATGCCTCGAGAATCCAGCAAGATGATATTCTGCCACAGTTTACTCCACCAATGCCCGTATTCCCACAAGGGCAGGCAATGGACGGGCAACAGATGTTTCAAATAATCTACGCAATGATGCAACCTCAACAGCAGATTCAACAAGAGGCTCTGCGAAATAGTATAGTGATCGCACTAGAGCAGGCGAATCTACCAGCACGACGGCCAACAACGGGCTCTATCACCAATTTTTGCCAGCTGAAGCCCCGCACCTTTTTAGGCAAGGAGGAGCCCAATGAAGTTCATGAGTAGCTCACAAACACTCAACATCAATTAGAAGCAGCTGAGCTTCCAAGGGAACATTGGATGACTGTTGTC
Source organism: Iris macrosiphon (assembly GCA_036927795.1). NCBI lineage: Eukaryota > Viridiplantae > Streptophyta > Magnoliopsida > Asparagales > Iridaceae > Iris > Iris macrosiphon. The sequence continues at coordinate 102,775,971 of JAYESA010000014.1, read as the reverse complement.
CGAATGCAGTTGACGGACAATGCACATCACTGGTGGCTATTTGAGGAGACACGGCTCGGACCAGACCGAGTCACTTGGGAAGAGTTCTCTAGACTTTTCCAGGAGATGTACATTCCATCTACTGCTCGATCGGAACTTCGGGACAAGTTTAATCGCCTCACTCAAGACAATATGACAGTGGAAGAGTATAATGCGGAGTTTATTCGTCTGATTCGCTTCACCCCAACCCAGATCCCGACAGAAGAAGAGAAGGCTGAGATATTCTTCGACGGACTAAACTTCGAGCTACAGAGACTAATCGGATCCGTTGCACCTATATCTTACTCGAACGTCCTTGCTGCAGCCCGACGCATGGAGCACGTCACTAGGAGAGAGACCAGACTGAAGTGGCCTTCCACATCAGCACCAGCCAGAGCACCACAGGAAGAAGCTGTAAAGAGACCTCACATGCACCAGCCACCCGGAGCATCTCCGCAGGCACTGCCTATCTGTCAACATTGTGGCAAGCGAGGCCATATTGAAAACGAGTCCAGACGCAAAATGGAATTATGCTTAGCTTGCGGATCCAGTCAGCATTTAGTGAGAGAATGCCTCGAGGGTCGAGAAGGAGCACCAATGGTAAACCAACAAGCTCTACCAGCACCAGGAGGATATCATCCGAGGCCACCCTTGGCACCCCAGGCAGTACTCTTCCAGCAGGCCCAGCAGCAGCAGAGGAATCCACCATAAGGACGCGGACAAGCTTTTGTGATGACCTTGGAGGACGCGCAGACTCGTGGAGTAGCAAATGCGCGTAAGTTATTCATAGATGCATTGCTTTAGCACGTGCCTGTTAGTTCATGACTTTAGCCTTAAACCTAGTATTTTGAAACTTGTTAAATTGATAAACCTAGTTTTTCTAAGCTGTAGTTTTCTCTAACCAGATTTCCTTCACTCTTGAATTACCTAATTGTTTAGGAAAATATTTTATTTATTCCCTATGTGTTTTGCTTAACTCTCGTCCTTCAATTTATCCTTGATCATGATTCTTTGATGGTGTCGTGCTTCGAACAGGTTTTGTAACCGTGTCATCTCTTCTGACCGGTTATGTTATTCTTTGATTGCAAGGACGCAATCCTCTTAAGGGGGATAGATTGTAAACCCCCAGATTTTTTCAGAATTTAAAAATAAATTTTCAGAATTTTTCTGAAATTTTTAACTAATTAAAATAAATATTTCTGGTAATAGATAATTTTTGTGATTTTATTAAATATTAAAATATTATGAAAATAATATTTTTGGGTGTAAAATAAAATATTAGACATAGGATAATTTTCTTGGAATTTATTAGACCCCAGAACTAGTTTTAAAGACCTAAAAACTTATTTCTAATTAAACCCAAAATAAACCAACCGGATTGAACCAACCGGTTCAACCCTGAACCGAATCCTGAACCAATTGGACCCAAACCCTAGCGGGTCGGGTCGGATCTAAAACTCGACTCGTACCCGCTAACCCGACCCACTAGCTATCTCCTCCCCGTTGTGACCCGACTGTTCAGCGCACCGCCGGCCGTTTTTTACTGCCGCTCCGGCTTCCGCCGCCTCGCCTCCGTCGTTCAGCCGGCCACCCCTTCACAAACCCGCTGCCAACACCTTCACCATCACCAACAACCACCACAGCCCCGGCCATCCATCGCCTCTCTCCGTCAACTCCGGCACCCTGATCTCCGCCGCCCCCGAGCAGATCTCCGCCGCAGTTTCCCGGCGACAACTCCGGAAACCCTGAAGACCAGCAGCCACCACGGATCCCTCCCCCAGCAGCCGTAGCAGCGCCGTGCCTCGCCGTCGACCGGCCGTCGCGCCACCGCGTGGACGCGTAGCACAGTCATCTCCTACGCCTTGTTCAAGTGAGCAATTCTCTCACCTCGTCGTGCCATTTTTTGAGCAGTCTGTTACAATCTGTTCCCTGCGTGACCCTCTCGAATCTTGTACAACTCGTTCGGGGTATCGTGTCCTGTGGCGATCGCAAACTGACCGCAAAATCAGGAAAATAAATCCCCTTTTCTGAAAATTCAGAAATCGTCCCGAACTCCCCAGTTCGCGACCTTTTTTGCGACCAACCTGTGAAATATTTTCAAAATTGGTTTGAACAATTAATTAGACCATATGACCAAGTTTTAAACCCTATTTTTAGTTCAATTTATCGTGCTGTAATTTATATTTAATTCGAGGGTGAAAATGACCAAAATATTGGTTATTTAAATACCCTGATTTTTTCGAAACTGAGTGCGTCCCGCTAAACGAGGCGACTTGATTGTGTGTGAACTTCACCGAAAGGTGCGTGCCATTAATATGGACGTGTGAGATTTTGCGAAAGTTGATTTAGATGTGCGTGCACACCAGAATCAACGCATATCCGTCGACAATACCCCGTATTGGCCCTGTTCTGAAACTTATTGTAACTTCGTGTACGCTCGTTGTTTCGAAACAAAACTTATGACATCGAACTCATAGCAATACGCTGGTCCTATCACCCAAGTTTGGTTCAATTCTGAGAACGTTGACAAAATCTCGTATTGTGGGCCCGACGGCTCCACTTGACCGGCAATTTTGTGATTGACTCATCAAAATTCAGTTCTGGACATTCCGTTGGGTTCGTATCATTGTTTTAGACTTGTAGACACTAAATTTGATAAATTTGGAGAATATTGTCTCTGGCACGTTTCTCGGTACGAAGTGGGCCACATGTGGACCCCGCTTTGACCAAAAACTATCACTTTTGCACCCGTGTCCAAATTGGACTTATGGATAAGCAATTCTAGCTATTTGATATTTTCTGAGCATGGTGGTAACATTTATTTTAGCAACCGGAGGAGTACCTGCAGATCCCGCTGATACCAGAGCAGCAGTTAAAAATCAACCCCAGGCAAGTGTACCTTATCAATCTTGTAGTTCTTGTTACATAACATTCCTTTGATTTATTATATGATGTATCTATTCAACCTAGGACCGTGTGATATTAATTAACATCCGAACAAGATTCAGGTGTCAACGCCATACGCGGAGTTATGTAACGTCACCTAGAGATAGATATCGAAACCCTATATATCTTCGTGCTTGCATCATCAAGTACGTCATACCACATGATACCTGACACTATTCATGAGACAGAATCTTCCTGAGATACTCATGGTGATTCTGTATAGGTTACATAATTCGTGACATAGATATTGCATGTGCTTAGATATCATTATGACTTGCTGCATTAGATATGATCTTGCGTGACATGGACATGAGACGTCGTAGACATGAGATGTGTGATTACATTGGGTGGGAAGAGACACACAGGCTACAGGTTGATTATATTATTACGGTGTCGTAGCCACTCCGAGCTAGGCTCCTACATGATATCACTGCTACCGGCTCCCCGACACAGAGCTTGTATTGGTCTCAACCTGAGTTCTAGTGATGCTCTCAACTTGCATATCACTTAGCTGGTTACTTAGTTTACCCTATTGATTTATTTATTATTGCACTGCATTTATTTGGCTTGAGTTATTCTTGTACCTTGTTATGTCCCCTGAGGACCTGGAATCCGAATTATGTCCCCAGGTTTAGCAGAGGAGATCTACCCCGAGGTATACGAAACAGGAGCAGGCACTGGAGCAGTACCAGAACCAGAAGATAAGGTGATCGCCGAGGATTTCTCCTGATTTATCTATACTCAGTATTTATTGTTGTTATACTCTTTATTTCTTGTCTCGTGACTGCTGTATCAAACTCATCATCGGGTTATTCCCCGAGATATGATTTATTGAGACTTGATGTTGATTTATATTTTATATTGTTTGTATTCATTTTTGTGTATGAGATTAGTATCATAGACCCTTACTATTGTTATACAGCTTAAGTATACCTTGATGGGTCCATTAAATTGGGTTTGCCCATTAGTGTGTGCTGCTGGCCATTGCTACATGGCTAGTCCCTCGGTGTTTTGGGACTGGGGCGTGACATGGTTTTTGTGGTGGCCCATGCAGGTCAACGACTAAATTGCTTCAGTTTCAACTTAGGAATCGAGCAAGCCTGCAACAAAGATAGGATAAGTTATAGGATCTCATCCACTTGATTGAATCATTCTTGATCTCTATATCGGATTTGAATTTCTTGACTTGCATCCTGCCTTGATTCCTCTGTGCCCCTCTTATAGTTTATTTTGGATGCAGAGTAATGGATCCACGAGCAAACAATGAGACTCCTGCAAGATCACCACAAGGTGATGTGGTAACCAACAAAGATGAAGTAACACTAGTGGATGGAGGTCAATCAGCACACCGAAGCAGTCAAGCAAATCAGCATGCCTCGAGAATCCAGCAAGATGATATTCCGCCACAGTTTACTCCACCAATGCCCGTATTCCCACAAGGGCAGGCTATGGACGGGCAGCAGATGTTTCAAATAATCTAAGCAATGATGCAAGCTCAATAGCAGATTCAACAAGAGGTTCTACGAAATAGTATAATGATCGCACTGGAGCAGACGAATCTACCAGAACGACGGCCAACGACGGACTCTATCACCGATTTTTGCCAGCTGAAGCCCCGCACCTTTTCAGGCAAGGAGGAGCCCACTGAATTTCATGAGTGGTTCACAAACACTCAACATCAATTAGAAGCATCTGAGTTTCCAAGGGAACGTTGGATGACTGCTGTCCGGATGCAGTTAACGGACAATGCACATCACTGGAGGCTATCTAAGGAGACACGGCTCGGACCAGACCGAGTTACTTAGGACGAGTTCTCTAGACTTTTCCAGGAGATGTACATTCCATCTACTGCTCGATCGAAACTTCGGGACAAGTTCAATCGCCTCACTCAAGACAATATGACAGTGGAAGAGCACAATGCGGAGTTCATTCGTCTAAGTCGCTTTGCCCCAACCTAGATCCCGACAGAAGAAAAGAAGGATGAGATATTCTTCGACGGACTGAACTTTGAGCTACAGAGACTAATCGGATCCGTTGCACCTACATCTTACTCGGACGTCCCTGCTGCAGCCCGACGCATGGAGCGCGTCACCGGGAGAGAGACCTGCCTGAAGCGGCCTTCCACATCAGCACCAGCCAGAGCACCACTGGAAGAAGCTGCAAAGAGACCTCATATGCACCAGCCATCCGGAGCATCTCCGCAGGCACTGCCTATCTGTCAACATTGTGGCAAGCGAGGCCATATTGAGAACGAGTGCAGACGCAAAATAGGATTATGTTTAGCTTGCGGATCCAGTCAGCATTTAGTGAGGGAATGCCTTAAGCGTCGAGAAGGAGCACCAATGGTAAACCAACAAGCTCTACCAGCACCAGGAGGATATCATCCGAGGCCACCCTTGGCACCCCAGGCAGTACTCTTCCAGCAGGCCCAGCAGCAGCAGAGGAATCCACCACAAGGACGCGGACAAGCTTTTACGATGACCTTGGAGGACGCGCAGACTCGTGGAGTAGCAAATGCGCGTAAGTTATTCATAGATGCATTGCTTTAGCACGTGCCTGTTAGTTCATGACTTTAGCCTTAAACCTAGTATTTTGAAACTTGTTAAATTGATAAACCTAGTTTTTCTAAGCTGTAGTTTTCTCTAACCAGATTTCCTTCACTCTTGAATTACCTAATTATTTAGGAAAATATTTTATTCATTCCCTATGTGTTTTTCTTAACTCTCGTCCTTCAATTTATCCTTGATCATGATTCTTTGATGGTGTCGTGCTTCGAACAGGTTTTGTTACCATGTCATCTCTTCTGACCGGTTATGTTATTCTTTGATTGCGAGGATACAATCCTCTTAAGGGGGGTAGATTATAAACCCCCAGAATTTTTCAGAATTTAAAAATGAATTTTCAAATTTTTTTTGGAATTTTTAACTAATTAAAATAAATGTTTTCTGGTAATAAATAATTTTTATGATTTTATTAAATATTAAAATATTATGAAAATAATATTTTTGGGTGTAAAATAAAATATTAGACAAAGGGTAATTTTCTTGGAATTTATTGGACCCCAGAACTAGTTTTAAAGACCTCAAAACTTATTTCTAATTAAACCCAAAATAAACCAACCGGATTGAACTAACCGGTTCAACCCTGAACCGAATCCTGAACCAACCCAACCCAACCCAAACCGGACCCAAATCCTAGCGGGTCGGGTCGGATCTAAAACCCGACCCATACCCGCTAACCCGACCCACTAGCTATCTCCTCCCCGTTGCGACCCAACTGTTCAGCGCACCGCCGGCCATTTCTTACTGCCGCTCCGGCTTCCGCTGCCTCATCTCCGCCGTTCCCCCGCCGTCTGCTCGCCTCCTCGCCGCGACCCCTTCGGTCCATCTTCCCCCAACCGTCGGCCACCACCACCCTATAAAAACTCGAACCCCGGCCGTTCCCATTCACCACCTCCACAACGCCGCCGGCCACTGCCACTCCAGCTCCAGCCCCAGCCGACCCTGCTCTCCGGCGACGTATCCGCCACCAGCAGCCCTCAACCCCAGCCACCCCTTCACAAACCCGCTGCCAACACCTTCACCATCACCAACAACCACCACAGTCCCGGCCATCCACCGCCCCTCTCCGTCAACTCCGGCACCCTGATCTCCGCCGCCCCCGAGCAGATCTCTGCCGCAGTTTCTCGACGACAACTCCGGCAACCCTGAAGACCAACAGCCACCACGGATCCCTCCTCCAGCAGCCGTAGCAGCGCCGTGCCTCGCCGTCGACTGGCCATCGCGCCACCGCGTAGACGCGTAGCACAGTCATCTCCGACGCCTTGTTCAGGTGAACAATTCTCTCACCTCGTCGTGCCACTTTCGAGCAGTCTGTTGCTACCCGTTCCCTGCATAACCCTCTCGAACCCCGTATAACTCGTTCGGGGTATCGCGTCCTGTGGCGATCACAAACTGCGACACAAAATCAGGAAAATAAATCTCTTTTCTGAAAATTCAGAAATCGTCCCGAAATCCCCAGTTCGTGACATGTTTACGACCAACCTGTGAAATGTTTTCAAAATTGGTTTGAATAATTAATTAGAACATATGACCAAGTTTTTAACCCTATTTTAGTTCAATTTATCGTGCTGTAATTTGTATTTAATTCGAGGGTAAAAATGACCAAAATATTGGTTATTTAAATACCCTGATTTTCCCGGAACTGGATGCGTCCCACTAAACGAGGTAATTTTGTTGTGTGCAAACTTCATCGAAAGGTGCACGCCATTAATACGAACGTATGGGATTTCGTGAAAGTTGATTTGGATGTGCGTGCACACCGGAATCAACGCGTATCCGTCGACAACACCCCGTATTGGCCCTGTTCTGAAACTCGTTGTATCTTCGTGTATGCTCATCATTTCAAAATAAAACTTGTGCCATCTGACTCGTAGCAATACGCTGGTCCTGTGACCCAAGTTTGGTTCAATTTTGAGAACGTTGACAAAATCCCGTATCGTGGGCCCCACGGCTCCACTTGACGGGCGATTTTATGATCGGCTCATCAAAATCCAGTTCTGGATATTCTGTTGGGTTTGTATCATCGTTCTGGATTTGTAGACACTAAGTTTGTCGAATTTGGAGAACATTGTCTCTAGCACATTTTTCGGTGCGAAGTGGGCTACATGTGGACCCCGCTTTGACCAGAAACTATCACTTTTGCCCCTGTGTCCAAATTGGACTTATGGACAGGCAATTCTAACTATTTGATATTTTTTGAGCATGGTGGTAACGTTTATTTCAGTAACCGGAGGAGTACCTGCAGATCCCGCTGATACCAGAGCAGCAGTTGAAAATCAACCCCAAGCAAGTGTACATTGACAATCTTGTAGTTCTTGTTACATAAAATTCCTTTAATTTATTATATGATGTATCTGTTCAACCTAGGACCATGTGACATTACTTAACGTCCAAACAAGATTCGGGTGTCAACGCCGTACGCGGAGTTGTGTAACATCACCTAGAGATGGATATCAAAACCCTATATGTCTTCGTGCTTGCATCATCAACTTGCATATCACTTAACTGGTTACTTAGTTTACCCTATTGATTCATTTATTATTGCACTACATTTATTTGGCTTGAGTTATTCTTGTACCTTGCTATGTCCCCTAAGGACCTGAAATCCGGATTATGTCCCCAGGTTTAGCAGAGGAGATCTACCCCGAGGTGTACGGAACAGGAGCAGGCACTGGAACAATACCAGAACCAGAAGACGAGGTGATCGCCGAGGATTTCTCCTGAGTATCTGCTTTATCTATACTCTTTATTTCTTGTCTCGTGACTACTGTATCAAACTCATCATCGGGTTGTTCCCCGAGATATGATTTATTGAGACTTGATGTTGATTTATATTTCATATTATTTGTATTCATTTTTGTGGATGAGATTAGTATCATAGACCCTTACTGTTGTTATACAACTTAAGTACACCTTGACGGGTCCATTAAATTGGGTTTGCTCATTAGTGTGCTGCTGGCCATTGCCACGTGGCTAGTCCCTCGGTGTTTTGGGACTGGGACATGACAGCTTAGGTGACGCAATTATGGCTGATAAGCCAATATCTGCACTAGATAAAGCTAAGGCTTTAATTTTCCTAAGACATCATATTCACGATGATATCAAGGCTGAGTACTTAACAATTAAGGACCCCTTGGTGCTATGAACTAGTTGAGAGATATGATCACCAGAAAATGGTCATACTACCAGGTGCACTCCATGAATGACTCAATCTATGTTTCCAAGATTATAAGACAGTTGCAACCTATAATTCAACTATGTTCAGGATTACTTCACAATTGAAGTTATGTGGTAAAGAAGTGACAAAGCATTTTATGCTAGAGAAAACATTCACCATATTTCATGCGACTAGTATGACCCTACAACAGACATATAGGGAGGAATTTTAAGAAGTATTCCGAACTCATTGTTGTCTTACTCATGGCCGAGAAAAATAATCAGTTATTAATCAAAAACCACACTAGTAGACCAACTGGGTCTGCACCACTCGAGCTGAAGTGAATGTGACTAGTGCTCAAAAAAATATGATCAATACTAGGGGTCAAGGAAATCACAGAGGTAGAGGGCATGGATGCCGTAGAAGCCAAAAAAATGGCTATAATCCGGGTCCAAGGAACGATATACAGTTCAAAATAAGAGATTTAACCCTCGAAGAAACAATGCACAAATTTTTAATCCAACTGCTCCAACTGATATTTGCAAACGTTGTGGAAGACCTGGTCATTGGATGCAAAACTGTCACAAAAGAAAGTGGACGAGTATGAAGCCTCAAATGGTGTGAAGACTAATCTCAAGGAGGGTACAACACACATGGATTTTAATAATTTCTTCTAAGATAAGGATAAAATGCAATTTCAGAAGACCAGTTCAACGCCATGATAGGCAAAGTCAATGAATAGTTATTGTATGCTTATCTAAGTTTATTTACTTTCCACTTTGAATAAATTGGTCATTATATAATCAATAGTCTAGGTAGTTTACTTTCTTTGAAATAGTTTCATTTAGATTTAGATCAAGTTATAATAATTGGCAATATGCCAAGTTTAACAATTTAGTAGCATATTAATATATTATTAATTTTTGTTTTTGAAAGGTATGAACAATGATGATGGCATATGCTTGATAGATAATGCAATAACTCATACTATATTAAAAACTAGGAAGTTTTTCACAACATATGCCTCAAACACTGCCAAGATGACCACCATTGCTGGACCCGTACAGATTATAGAAGGTTATGGTAAGGCCGATGTTGTGTTGCCAAATGGAACACACTTAGTTATTCGAAATGCATTATTCGAAATGCATTATTCTCTAGTAGATCTAATAGAAAACTACTCAACTTTAGATATATTTGAATAAACGAGTTTCATGTTGAAACCATGAACGATGATAGCAAAGAGTATCTTTGTATCACCTCTAATGTTGGAAGTAATAAGCTCTCATTAGCAAAGTACAAGTTAATCTCCTTGGGGCTATATCAAACTACTCTGAAGGTATTAGAATCTCACCCCATCACTAGCAAAAGGCTAAAGGATCCAAGGAATCTAATTCTTTGGCATGACATATTGGGTTATCCAGGATCGACTATGTTGAGAAAGGTCATTAACAATACCAATAGGCATAATTTATCATACCAAAGTATTTCATTTCCTACTGAACATTTGTGTGTAGCTTGTTCACAGGGTAAACTCATTACAAGACCTTCACTTCTCAAAATAGCTTCTGAATCACCATCATTCCTTCAGAGAATACAATGTAATATTTGCGGACTAATTGATCCTGCTAGCGGACCTTTCAGGTATTTTATGGTTCTAATAGATGCTTCTAATTGATGGTCAAATATTTTCTTACTCTCATCTAGAAATTTTGCCTTCCCCAAGCTACTTTCTCAGTTGATTAAGCTTAAGACTCATTTTTTTGACCAACATGTTAGAACGATTCGACTTGATAATGTAGTTGAGTTCACTTTTCGTACTTTTGATTATTATTGTGCTTTCGTAGGAATAAAAGTTGAACATTATGTCCCTCATATTTATACCCAAAATAGTTTAGCAGAGTCTTTGATTAAGCGTTTTCAGCACATAACAAGGCCTTTACTCATGCAATCAAACTTACCCGTTTCAGCTTGGGTACATATCATATTACATGCTTCTAAATTGATCATTATTAGGCCAACTGCATATCATAAATTTTTACCATCATAACTTGTGACAAGCCATCAACCTAATATCTCTCATTTGCGTAAATTTGGTTGTGTTGTTTACGTTCTTATTCTCCCTCCTCGGCACTCTAAAATGGAACCTCAGCGCTGTTTAGGAATTTATATTGGTTTTGATTCGCCCTCAATCATTAGAAATTTGGAACCTTTAACTGGTAATATTTTTACTGCTACATTCGCAAACTGCAAATTTGATGAGACTAAATTCCCATTGTTAGGGGTAGATAAGAAAGAAAAGAATGTTCTTACAAAATAATTCGCCACAAATAAATGGCATAAATTATCATGGGATAATCATACTCTGTCTCATCTAGATCATCATACTAATTGATGTGAAACTGATGTCCGAAAGATATTGCATCTATAGGAGATTGCAAATCAAATGCCAGATGCATTTACTGATGCAGCTATAGTGATTAAATTACATATGCCAGCTATAAATCCGCTAGCTCGAATTGATATCCCCGTAGGAAAAAATAACAGAGTGGCTAATGAATCTACTATACGCCAGAAGCATGGTAGACCTATAGGTTCGAAGGACTTAGTCCCTAGAAAGAGAAAATGCCCAAGTAACGCTCTTAAGGAGGTTATGCATAACGCTCAAGAAGAGGTTATGAATGACAAATTTATACTCTCTGAAAACCCATAAGAGGTTATTATCTTAGAAAAGATACAAGCCCAAGAAGAGGCTCAGGTACCTGAAAGCAAAGAGATCTCTATATTTTATACATATACAAGAGAGGTATGTGATCGCAAAGATATAATAAATAGATGAGATATTCTCATTCTCAGTAGCTACTAAAATATCTAAGGGCATTGATGACACTGAACCACGTAGCATCGATGAATGTCGACAAAGAAAAGATTGGCCAAAATGGAAAGATAATATTCAAGAAGAATTGGATTCCCTTAATAAATGTGGAGTGTTCGGTCCTATAGTACAAATACCAAAAGACATCAGACCGGTAGGTTACAAGTGGGTATTTGTAAGAAAGCAAAATGAAAAGAATAAAATCGCTCGATTTAAGGCACGATTAGTGGCACAAGGGTTTTCTCAGAGACCCGGGATTGATTACGAAGAGACGTATTCTCCCGTAATGGATGCAACGACGTTCCGTTATTTGATAAGTCTGACAGTTAAGAAAAAACTGGATATAAGACTTATGGACGTTGTAACAACCTATCTATATGGTGATTTAGATAGCGATATCTATATAAAAATCCCAGATGGATTTAACCTACGCAGCTCAAAAGCTAAGAACATGCATTCCATAAAGTTAAAACATTCATTGTATGATTTGAAATAATCCGAAAGGATGTGGTACGACCGTCTTAGTGAATATATAAAAAGGGAGGGATATGCGAATAATCCTATATGCGCATGTATCTTCATAAAAAAAATCTAAGGAGGGTTTTGCTATAGTTACAATATATGTCGATGACATAAACTTGATTGGGACAAGACATAAAATCAATGAGACTGCAAACTATCTGAAAAAGAAGTTCGAGATGAAAGATCTCGGCGACACGAAATATTGTCTTGGATTACAAATTGAGCATTGCACTAATGGAATTTTAGTGCATCAATCCAAATACACCGAAAATATATTAAAATAGCTCAATATGGATAAAGCCCATCCCCTTAGCACTCCAATGGTTGTTCGATCTTTATATATCAATAAAGATACATATCGTCCTAAGGACGATAATGAAATGATGCTAGGACCCGAAGTACCGTACCTTAGTGCCATTGGGACATTAATGTATTTATCACAATGTACAAGGCCAGACATATCATTCTCTATTAATCTGTTGGCTAGATATAGCTCGGCACCAACTCACAGACATTAGAATGGCATTAAACATGTGATGAGATATCTTCATGGAACTACCTACATGGGATTATTTTATACTTGTGGTTTATCTGATATCGCGAATTTAGTTAGCTTTGCATATTCAGGTTATTTATCTGATCTCCATAGAGGTCGTTCACAAATTGGATATGTATTTCTTAATAGCAATGCAGCTATTTTTTGGCGTTCAATAAAACAGACAATGGTTGCTACCTCCTCAAATCTCTAAGAAATATTGGCTCTCCATGAAGCAAGTAGAGAATGTATTTGGCTGAGATCGTCGATTCAACACATTCGTAGCTCCTGTCACATTTTTCTTACCACAGATACTCCAACTGTTATTCATAAGGATAATGCAGCATGTATGCACAAATTCAAGGTGGATTCATTAAAGGAGACATGACTAAGCACATCTCACCAAAGTTTTTCTATACTCATAAGCTTCAGAAGAATTTTGATATTGACGTCCAATAAGTTCGCTCAAGTGATAATCTTGCAGACTTTTTCACCAAATCGTTGCCAAAGTCAACTTTTCAGAAACTACTTCATGGAATTGGAATGCGACGTCTTCATCTGCTGACTGTTCAAGATCAACATCATCAAGGGGGTAATTGTTTTCAGGGGGAGATACATTTTGTATGGACTATAACGCATTGTACTCTTTTTTCTTAGTCATGGATTTTTTTCTATTGGGGTTTTCCTGACAAAGTTTTAATGAGGCAACATTGAGTGTGTCCAACACCTATCTAATTCATTCTAAAGATTGTACTCTTTTCTTTCGCACAGGTTTTGTCCTAATGGGTTTTTCTGTCAAAGTTTTAACGAGGCAATAGGCTTAGAAATTGTGGTCATCCAAAGGGGGAGTGTTATAACGTGGATTACTAAAGGGTTGGATTTCTACTTTATATTTTAGTCCCACATTAGTTAGAGATTAGTATTACACCTTCATTGGGTTGTATAAATAAATTATTTGCTCCCACTATGAGATTACACTAATAAGAGATCTTCTCTCCTATTTTTTTCTTCCTTCTTCTATGTTTATTCTAACAGTTCATTAAATTTAATATGGGTAGTTATGTAATTATGTATAGAAGAATAAAAATTAAGGATGATGTTTGCTCTCCCAAGTATTATGAGATACGTGCAAGGCACGTGCGTATATACTAGTACATCGTAGATTTAATTGAATTTTTTTTAAGAGCTTCAATTTTTTGAAATTACATCGTAAGGCACAAAACGCTTATTAATGTTTACAAAATAGTCCTTTAAAGGGCGTGTTCGTATCATCTATTTAATCTCTGCAACCATCCTCTTAAACTCTCTCCCGCTCTTCCCGCTCATTATTAACATTGTGTAGAAATGTCCTCCAAAAAAACATTTTTGTGCATATCATTGACTTAATAGGTAGAAAGGTTGGGGTGGTATTAAACGAGTATTAGTGGGGGTAGATGGATAGAATTAAAGGAGTATGGATGGGGTATTAAATGTCTCATGGTTATATATGGGGATGGGGTGAAAGTTATTATTGAAAGAGAAGAGAAGGGAAGATGAAGGAGAAAAGAATAGGTAAGTTTGTATTTTTTTATTTTTTATATGCTTGATTTTAACGTTAATTAATTACTTAATATTATATATCTGAATTGCATGTTAAATTAGATAATTAGATAATAATTTTATATTAATTAAATTGTATTGTATGTTAATATAGTTGTTTAGATTAAATTAATTATTTAGATATGAATATAAAATTTAGTTTACCTAACCATATCTAAAACCCTAAAAATAAATTCTAAATCGTAAAAAGGAAAAAAAATAGATTTTAAAAAAGAAAAAAATCAAAAAATAATTCTTAGAAAAATAGGAAATAAAAATAAAAAAATCGAAAAAGAACAAAAGAAAATAGATTCTCAAAAAAAAGGAAAAAAACCATAAAAAAAGGGGACAAAAATTTAAAAACTGAAAAGTCAAAGAAATTAAAAAAAGAAAAAAAAGAAAAAAAATAGAATATCGAAAAATAGCAAATTGGGAAAAAAACTAAAAAGCAAAATTACTAAAAGCGAAAATACATAACAAAAAATAAAATACTAAGAAAAATAACTAAAAATTCATAGAAAAAAGGAAAAATAGATTAAAAATAGCAAATAAAAAATAACTAAAAGCAAAAAATTCGTAGAAAAACGAAAAAATCAAAAAAAAAAAAAACCAAAACGTCCAGAAAAAAATTAAAAAACACAAAACATAGATTGCAAACCAAAATAATAAATATATATGTCATGCCGCAGTCCCAAAATACCGTGGGACTGGACACGTGACAATGGCCAGCAGCACACACCGATGGGCAAACCCAATTTAATGAACCCATCATGGTGTACTTAAGCTGTAGAATAACAATAAAGGTCTATGCTACTAATCCCATCCACATAAATAAATACAATCTATATGAAATATAAAGCAACATCAAGTCTCAATAAAATATATCTCGGAGAACAATCCGATAATGAGTTTGATACATCAATTCAATAAACATAAAATAACAGAAATAACTGAGTATAGATAAAGCAGATACTCAGAAGAAATTCTCGGCGACCACCTCGTCCTCTGGTGATGGTACTGCTTCAATGTCATCTCCTGTCCGGTATACCTCGGGGTAGATCTCCTCTGCTAAATCTGGAGACATAATCCGGATCCAGGTCCTCAGGGGACATAGTGTAAAACCCCATATTTTTAAAATATTTTATTTATTTAATTATTTAGTTATTTAATTTATTTATATTATTACGTAGTTATCTGAACAATATATACGTAGCGATTTAAGTACCTAGAAAATTACTCATTTAGAGTTATTGTACAAAAACCCATTCTTTTATTTTAGGAATAATATAGAGGGGTGATAGAATTTTGTAGAATTATATTAGGTACTAATGTATTTTTATATACCCTAAAATATATGTAAATAATATATAGTAGTAATAATAATAATAATAACAATAATAATAATAATAATGATAATAATAATAATAATAATAATAATAATAATAATAATAATAATAATGATATTATTATTATTATTATTAGTAATACTAGTAATTTTAGTAATAGTAATAAAGAAATAGAAAAGAGAAGAAAAGAAAAAGAAAAAGGAAAAGAAATGAATTAGAAAAGAAATAGAAAAGAAAAAGTAAAACAAAAAAAAACCCTAAACCTATTTTTTTCCTATGTCCTAAACCTTAAGCAAATTCCTTAGCCACTCACCCCAACCCGAAACTACCATAGCTCACACCCCCCCCAAACCCGCTTATAGCAGCAGCAAGTCCAAACACTCCCCCGCGTTGGGAAACCGCGGCCCATTGCGCTCACCCGCTCTCTCTCTCTCTCTCTCTCTCTCTATATATATATATATATATATATATATATATATATATATATATATATATATATAATCACCTGATTCTAAAACCCTAACCCTAATTCATCCTCCCATCCTTTCGACCACCACCGTTCGCCACCCTCAGCCTCGACCACCGCCGTTCGCCGCCTCCAGCCCACCGCACGGCCGTCCGCGACTACCCCACCGCGCACCGCGAGAGAAAATACACAACGAAGTACCTGTGTTCAAGCCCTGTTTTTCGTCTTCTCGCTCGACCAAACTCGACCCCGTATTCATCGGTACGTTCACGACTTCACCCCCTTCCATATATGTATGTTAGTTGACCTCGAACATCGCATAAATCTAGGCGAAAACAACGATCAAGTTGGTAAAATACGACAACCTTTGGGTATCGCAGAAAACTGCGGTAACTACCTATGTTCACGGATTCGTATCTCCCACCACAGAGATCCGAATTCGGTTTTTCTTTTTGGTATGCGAAGACCACCTAAGCTAGTTTATTTTTTGTCAAATACAATAATTTATTAATTTCTGTGTGTAAAATTAAATTAGATGGAGAACCCCAAAAACCTATTTTTTCCCAAATTCCAGAAATTGTGATACGGAGCACGCCCCACCAAACGGGACCGTCCCGTCGTGTACCAAGTATACCAAAAAGTGCGCACAGTATACCCGGACGTGTGGGTTTTTGCGAAAACTGATTTAGACGCGTGTATGCGTCAGAATCAGCCCGTATCCGTAGAAAATCTTCCGTGTCGCAACTTTTGCAAAAGCCCTGCGCATTTAGTGCACTCTCATCAAAATGTGATGAAACTTGGGCCATTGGACTCGTGGTATCACGCTGGTCCTGTGACCCAAGTTTCATGCAATTCTGAGACAGTTGATCAAGCCGCCTATTTGCGGGCCCTACGGTTGACTTTTTGGGCGAATTTGTGTTCGACTCACCGGAATCCAAAAATGGGACGTACCGTTGAATTCGTATTAATGTTTAGAATTGGTTTGACCTATAATTTTGTCCTATTTGGAGATTGTTACCCTTGGCACGCTTTTCGATGCAAAATGGGCCACATGTGGACCCCGTTTTGACCCAAAATTACCGTTTTGCTCCTGTGTCCAAATTGGACGAAAGGGTAGTGTTTTCTAGCTATCTCGTTTATTCTGGAAACGTTGGTGATATCTATTTCAGCATCCAGAGACGTTTATTCCGAGGCCGCAGCTTTTACTCTTGTGTGCGTGATATCTGGACGTTACACTTTGCAGCTTTCTTGCCAAGCAAGTATACCTTGCCAAATTATTTACAGTACTTTTCATGCTATTTATATTTCTGTTTATTCATTGCCTGTGTAGTTTCATTCAGTTATATTTATTGCATGTCTAGTTCGTTCAGTAATTACTGTATATATTAGATATGTTGACACACACTTGACACCTAGTATCATGAGAGGACAATCATTAGGCGTATGGGCTTTTAACCACTTTGGTAAACCGTAGTATATAGCTCGCACTAGGGCCGTGTATCACGTTGGTCGCTACCCCCGAGGTATGACGATTTCTGATGTTCTAGACGGGTGTGTGAATTGTGAGGTTTAGATCGAGTAGCCTACCCTTGCCCATACGTCGAAAAGTTGTCATCATTTGCATTTTATATAGATTGTCTTGTACATCGTACTTATATATTTTCAAACATTATGCATATTTACTGTATTCAATTGGCATGCTTCTATATATCTTGCTATGTCCCTCTGAGGACCTGGTCCCTTGCCAGGTATAGATGATCAGGAGTATCCGCAGGAGTACGGGCCAGGACCTGACGCATTACTTTCTGCTGAGGAGGTTTTACCTTCTGAGTATTTTTGATTATCTCTAGTGATGGATCTTCATAGCTGATACACTTCTGACATCACCTTAGTTTATATTGGAGATTTTATACTCCTCTCGTTTAGTTTTGGAAATAGTCTTTGGTAGTGGATTTGTTTCCACCCGACTATTATTTTGGATATTTCAGACTCCTTATTCTAGCTTAGTTATTTCTTTTCTATGACTTGTTGTGTGGATGAGATTAGCATATCTGTAACTTGTGATAATATATATACCACATGTGAGTTTATATTCATATTACAACGTATTTGTGTATTATGGAATCCATATATTGGAGTTGTCATATGCATACGGCTGGCATGCTTACGTGTTCCTAGTCCTACGTATTTTGGACTGGGACGTGACATATTTTTGTGGTGGCCCATGCAGGTCGAGAGCATATTGTCTCGGTTATGTTACTATACCGAACAAGTATGCACCTAGGATTAGAATTTTAGGTCTCATCCACACTTGACTATAACTTACCTTCCTTCCAACATGTCCTACTTAAGTGCTTGCATCCTGCTTGATTCATGTACTCTTCCTAATCCTCCGTCCATCTCTTGCAGAGAGATGAATTTGCATAACAGATAAGCCGCCGCCGGGGACAATACGTCTCCAGGGGTCAACGACCAATCACCAGGAGAGGCCTCAACGACTCCTCTTCTTCCGGGACCGGATGGACTGACTAGCAATCCAATCCCATCAACTCCTTCCACGATACCTAATAGGACTGTTCTAATTCCACTAGCACTACAGGATATCCAGACACAGCTGTTCCAATTCTTCCAGATGATAATGCAGGAACAACGTCAGCAGACAGTCGCGCAGGCTGCAGAGCAGAGGTAGCAAGTGGCAGAGCAGAGGCTAGAATTTCTAGAAGTACTTGAGAGAATGACTGTACTAGTCCCTGTACCAGCTCATGCACTAGTTTCAGTACCACAAGCTCGGGTTGGTTCAGTCAAGGACTTTGTGCAGATGGGCCCCAAGCCATATAAAGGCAATGAGAGTCCAGAGGAGACCATGAACTGGATTGCCAATACCAAGAAGTTGTTAGAAGCATCACAACTACCTATAGAACTATGGATGATAGGCGTATGGACTCTGCTAGAGGGTAACGCGCATCACTGGTGGGAATCAATGGAGCGCCAGTTGGGTACACGTCAGACTTGGGAATAATTCTTGGAGTGCTTTGAGAGGAAGTACTTCCCGGACACTGTAAGGGATGCATTGTACGATCAGTTTCTACATCTAGAGCAAGGGAATAAGACAGTTTACGAGTATAATGCAGAGTTTAGCTGCCTCAATAAGTATGGCACCGTCCTAATACCTAATGACTTGGAGAAGGCTAAGAGGTTTCACCGCGGGCTGACTCAGGAGCTCCAGCACTACACTAGCTCACAGTCCCGGATCTCTTATGCTGGGTTATTGACAGAGGCCAGGATTCAGGAGGCCATCAGCAGGGGAAACAGAAATCAGCAGAGAATTCACCAAGGATTAGTAATGACACAGTTAGGAGGACCCATTAGACACCCTTTGACACGCCAGCAACCAGATAGTGCCGCACCATATCCAACCAAGGGGTACCGTACTTGTCACTTTTGTGGTATATCAGGTCATATTCATAGAGATCGTCGTCGTCGATTGGGGCTGTGCATGGTATGTGGATCAAGTCACCATCAAGCCCGAGAATATCCTCAGCAGAACCAGAGGTCTATGGCATTAGAATCAGGAACACCGCATACACCCTCAAGTATAGAAGACCAAAGGGACCCACCACTGCTTCTACAGTCTGCACAAATGGAGGAGACTAGACCCCAGTTGAACAACCAAGGACAACGCCAAGCATTCATTATGACAAATATAGGAGAGCAGACACAGGAAGCCGTTGATACAGGTACGACCTTTTTGTTATATTGTCATTGCATACTCATAACCCCATTGTGACACAAGATCTTAGATGTACAAATAAATATAGAATTATATATGGTAGTTTAGCAGTTATGAGGATATATTTATATTCTACCCAGATAGCATACACGCGATGCTAATGGATGACGCGAGTAGCAATAGTAGTATTCTCTTCCTATCATCATCTCGCCCTCTTGGGTGGCTCATATTCTCTTCTATATCCATTCCTTATCTCGTGCTTAACTCTTCCTATCATAGTCGTATCTTTTGTGCCATTATGAATTGTTTGATTTATATCAAGCTCACCCTTTTATTGTTAGTTAAAACATAAATGTGTTAGTAATGATTAATAACTAAAGGATGAGTTCTTAATAATAACCCTTATGTATATGCACTATAACAATATCTGTATTCTTTATTAATTTAACCCTTAAGTAGCATCATTTAGCCTAATAAAAATTTGTTAGATTGTTGAACTAGTTCATTCTTCAAATAGTTTCATAAAGTTAGCCAAGACCTAAAGTGTTTCCCTAAAACTTAGACTATGCCTAGGAAAGAGTTGAAGGCACTTGTTACAAACTGATGACTATGACAAATCGCTGGCGAGGTAGCGACAGTTGCAGCCAGACGATTATGGTAGAGTAGTCAAATTACTGCAGCCATACTGGCCAGGTGGCGTGGCAGTATTAGACTACGATACTTGACGGTTACGGAAAAAAGTCATTGTCACCCTCACATTTCCAATTGAGGGTAGTTTGGTAATTGGCACGGGAATTTTATTTTTAGGAGGATTGTATTTAATATTGTACATGAGTAATTAATTATTTATTGTATTATTTAGTGTTTGATTAGACATAGTATTTATTTTAGACTTGTGTAGTGGACCTAACCTATTTTATTAGATGCATGAACCCAATATTTGGATGAGTTAGTTTGGGCCCATTTAATTAGGCCCATGGATTAGGAGGTTGGATTTAATTAGTGAAACCATTAGACTAGAACCTTCTCCCTTAATTAATTTCTTCATGAGAGACCCCAAGGGGTATTTGGGACATTATACATTATTAGGAGAGGGATTTATGACCAGCCATAATTAGGAGGAGAGAGAGTGCCCTCATTTCATTTCTTTTCCAAATTTCTAGATCTATTTTTCCCTCTTCCAATTTCCCTCCATTCCTCCATCAATTCTCCACCAATTCTTCTCAAATCTCTTTCTAAAATTATCATTCAGGCCTCTACATCAAGGATCTACAAGCAAGGAGCAAGGAACAAGGAAGAGGAGGCCAAGATCTACAAGGAGAGGAGCTACTTTGCATTTAGAGACTTTTTATTGGGAATCCATCTCCCAATAGGTACATTTCAGTTTTCTCCCTTCTATTAGACTCTAGATCTGAGATTTTACCATGAAAAACCAACCCACATGCATAGGCTACTCATAGGATTTGGTTTGGAGTCATTCGGAGACCTACGGTGGAAGTTACATGCATTTTTGGTGCCAATTTTGATAGAATTCCGAGATTGGCACATGTTGTGTTTGTCAATTGGTCAATTAGACCAAATTGATATATGATTGTTTGTTTGTGACTAGTGTCGTATCCATAATTGGATACGTGTAGGCCGTATCTCGTCAATTTGACGAAACGGGTTAATTTTGGGGGGTTTTCTTCGACACGGAGCCTTGTGCATATCGCATTGTGACACGGACACGTAGACACTCTAATTACTATATGTGTTGCCCATAATTTATGTATTGGATGCGCTCGTGTCCTCCGGGATGCGTTTGTTTGTGTGTTGGAGCCGTATCGCACACGTATCATAGAGCAAGTGTGATACGGGTGCGGTGCACTCCATGTGTTTGTTGTTTGGCCCTCTTTGTTATACGTGCATGTGTAATTATATATATATATATATATATATGGTATTTATATATATATGTATGCATATAATAGTGTATATTGTGTTTAGTGTATATGTGTGTGTCTATGTGTGTATACATACTAGAGTATATATATATATATATATATATATATATATATATATATATATATATATATATATATATATATATATATATATATATATATATATATATGTGTGTGTGTGTGTGTGTGTGTGTGTGTGTGTGTGTGTGTTTGTGTACTTGAATATATGTATGTGTGTGTGATTACGTATAATAGTGACTGTATGCAATAGATGCATTGAGTTATGAGCTATATTGGTATCAGTATGAGTGTGTTTGCTTATGTGTGTGTGTAGTAGTTATGGTGGCAAGTTGTGTGTATTGGTTGTGTGTGTTGTGTGTGAGCATGTGAGCTAGTGAGTGAGATACTTAGCCAGTATCAGGTATCAGTATCAGAAGGATGCATAGTAGTAGGTGCAGTCGGGTATTAGCAGCAAAGGGGGGAGAGCAAGGAGCAATGCACTGAGCAAAAAGATGTGCAGTGCAACCTCAATTAAGTGGCAGCAGTGCACAGCAACAAGACATTGTGCAGCAACCTGCAGACTTCAGTAACCTCCAGCAAAAAGCAAGAAATACCTTCATCAGTGCAAATCAACTGAGGGAAGCCCAGCAGCAGCCTTGGACATGTAGATGGGCAGTGTGCAGCCAAATGAGGGAAGCCCAGCAGCTCGGTGGCAGTATTAGCAAACACAGGGAGAGCAACTGAGAACACAGTGCTTAGCAAAGGGAAAACAGAGCAGTTGGGGTGCTAGTTCAGCATATCTTTAGAGTGGCAGCAACCTAAGCCTTCATGTCACGCCCCAGTCCCAAAAATACGTAAGACTAGGACACGTAAGCATGCCAGCCACATGGATATGGCAACTCCAATATATGGAAACCAAATCCATACGTACGCTGTAATATGAATATCAGATCCACAAGTGGTATAAAATGTAATACAAGTCACAGGGTAAAATCTAAATCTTATCCACAGAAAATCAATATAAATGAATGACCAGCATCTATATAACTAGATCTCAACATAAGTATCTAAGGATGATAGTTGGATGGAAATAAATCCACTACCAACTCGAATATAAGAGCAGATACAATATAAGTTTAACACAACAACACCATATAAGAATACCAGCTAGCAATCTCGGGCTTGAAGAAAGGACATCCATGAAACATATATAACCATCCAAATCTGCGCTCCTGCAATTACTCAAGAACAGATACACCTGGCAGGGGACCAGGTCCTCAGAGGGACGTAACAAGATACACAAAACACATGCCAATTTGAATACAGTAAACATGTATATAATTTGAAAATAAATAAGTACGCTGTACAAGACAATCTATATGAATGCAAATAAGGATAACTTTTCCACGTATGGGCAAGGGTAGGCTACTCGATCTAATCCTCACAACTCACGCTCGTCAGTGGACATCATCAGCCGACATACCTCTGGGGTAGCGACCCTCGGACTCCATCAATCGACATACCTCTCGGGTAGCGACCATCGGACACGACCACCATAGTGTGTACTAGTTACTATGGTTTATCAGAGTGGTTAAAAGCCCATACGCCTAATGATTGTCCTCTATGATACTAAGTGTCAAGTGTGTGTCAACATATCTAATATATAGTAATGACTGAAAGGAACTACACATGCAATAAATAAACAAAAATGCAATAATTATACAGAAATATACTAAGCATGTAAAATACTGTGAACAATTTGGCAAGGTATCTTGCCTGGGGTCCTGCTGCTGGTATGAATCAGAGTCCAAGTCACAGTCCAAATAGCCTATGTATTACAAATTTATCACGTCAAAAGATAATTTATTTTAATTTATTTAATTTTGGAATAATTACTCTAAAATCCTATTTTAATCTTATTATTCTGATTTTTATGTTAATTCCTAAATTTTGTCCAAAGAAACTGAATTTTATCAACTCGAGACTCATGGCACGCAAATCGAGGCGATCTGTTGACCAAAAAGTCAATTGACACAAACTCAACTTTCATGCATGATTTCTTGTAGATTTTAGTGTCAAAAATATGCTGGAATTTACGGCTCGTCCGAATTCAAATTCGTTTGAGAATTATGGCACATACAAATTTGTATTGTGCACCGATGGTTAAATTCTAACCTAGAAGTTCTACAGAATTAAAAGTATGTAAATAATTCTAATTAAATTCTGGAAAAAATTTATATCGATGATCTCGACATTATATTTTCGAAACTTTAAACGGTTCATGTTTCTGATTCCTGGTTCTCCCGGAATCGCAAAAACATCGAAATACGTCTATTTTCGGACATGCTGTGCTCTACGAATTTTCCAGAATTTAATACTCATAATTTCATAAAAAAATTTATATAATCAGAAAGCTAACCTCAATATCATTCTAACAAAAAAAAACTAGGCCTCGTTTGGAGTCTGGAGCTATGCGCAATGGCTTCTGGAAGATGAAGGAACCCTAGATGGCAATTCTCCAAAAATCGGCTCAAGAAAAACCCTAGAAATTAATATCTAAACTATTATATATATAGAGGAGAGAGAGAGTGTAGTCGCGGCTCACAGCGTGCCACATGGCAGCAATCCAGGGCTGCCCGCTCAGATCGGACGGTCAGGCACTGACGCGGCTCGGCTCAGCTGAGTCCGAGTCGAACTCTGACTCGGCTCGGCTCGAGGTCGGCTCGGCTCGGCTCGCACCACTCAGCGGTCACTGACAGGCGAGCCCATCACTGTTCACTGCTGGAGGCTGACAGGTGGGCCCCCTGTTTGCTGACTGGGCAGAATTAATTACTTTTTGGGTTTTCTTTTTCAGAAATTAGTTTTTAATTCAGTTTTTGATAATTAACTCAAAATAAATGCTAAAAATAATCAAAAAATTCTCAAAAAATTATAGAAAATATATTTTATTATTTAGAACCTAAAATAAAAGTTTTGGATATTTTTATCTAAGTTTGAATATAAAATAAATTCTTCAAAGTCCTAGAAAATTAGTGTTACTAGTTTTTAATTAACTAAAAATTATGGAAAAATCCCAATAATCTAAAATAGCCTAAAATAATTCTAAATAAATATTTATATGAGTAAATATACTAAAAAAAATTTATTTTCTAATTAACTAAGAGAATATTCTAAATAAATTCAACATCTATAATAAATATAATAATATAAAATATACATAAAATACCTATTTTTGGTGAGGGAGTTTATACTTCAGCTAGCATAGCCAATGTGTAACTCCCCGCAACCGCTTGGTGCGTTACGCTGAGTCGGATGGAATAAATCAAATGCTGGTTATATTTGAAATATTGGATTTTGGGAAGAAGGATTGATTTAGTTGGTTTCATGTGCAGATGGCTAGCGGGTTCGATGGAAATCAGGTGTTCGTTCAGAACAGTACTGAATAGCTGGATGGGAGCGATAATACCGTCTTCTTTAATCCGATCGGTCGGATGATTCGGAGAGCATGGCCTACTCGCACGGTCATACCAGTTGAGTATATCGCGCTTGCATCGGACCACGGGTTCAAGGAATTGGCCGTATCGGCAGGACATGATGCTTAACGAGATCAAACATTGTGAGTGAGCTCTGTCCCTTCTCCTCTACTCCTTCATGCCTAATAATATAAAAAACACGTAAAGGCTTGAACACTTGGGCTGAAACATTGGGAATCACTACACTGAGGCGTTCATAGAATGTACGTCGGTTGCTTGGTAGGATTGTGGCTTAAAATAATTTATGCGTTGGATAGTTGGAGCTAGAGTTGGATTAATACACTTGAGGCAATTGGTTGAATAATTAGAATTATGCTTGGACAGTTGGAATGATACATTGAGGCGTTAGAAATATCGGGAATGTAGGGCGAACGAGCGTGCATCTATGCACGAGTATCACTTGGTCGCTTTGTCTTACAAAATGAGCAGTTGTGGTTCAAAACCGAACAACTGCATCGACGAGGGCGTTATGCCACTGTTGGGGGCATTGTGCCTCTGTTGGGGCATTATGCCATGGGTTTGTTCTGAGTTAGGGTGTTGCACCATTGGAAACACTGTATTGAGAAGAGGCATTGTGCCTATGGAAATACTTGGGATTTGGTGCCTTGGGCAATATGTTGGAAGAATGGTTATGGATACTTTGGTTGGATATTTTGGTTGGATATTCGGTTGAAGGAGTCTAGGATCGCTTGGTGGGGCGAGAATGTTCGATCCTCTCGTCATACCTACTTGGTGTCTGCATGTCACGGACAACCTGTATTGCACGGGGTTTGGTCTCCTCGAACGAGAAGGCTCCGGGGCACCAGGACCGTTCGGCTATGAAGGAGACAATTTGGTAACGTGCCTTGGGCGCGGTGCCGGCGGTTGGATGCGATCCAGGTGGGTTAGCTACTTAGCGCTGTTTCGAATAGAACCATATTTGATCAGTCTGATCAACGTCCTTTATGGCTTGGCCAGTGACTTCATATAGATAAGAGTTGGTTTGCTTTACTTTGGTTGGTTTGTGCTTCGTGTAGGCGCGACCACCTTGCCTCGACAAGAGTGTGCACTTTGAGATTGGATTGTAAGCTTTGGTTGAGGATGGATGTTGAGGCGAGTTTGATGGTATGATAGTCGCGTTGCTTGGGTTTGAGTATGATGGTTTGCATGCTAGAATCCTTCGGGTTGGTTATATTTGCTTGTCGATTGATTTGAGTTGAATATTTGCATGCTTAAACTGCTTTACAGCTTTCCTTAACATGTCATCCCTATGCCATAAAATGAATCTAGGATTCAACTAGAAAGATTACCATATAACTGTTTGTATTCACTTTTTACTTAGTATCGGCTTAGACGAGTGGGTTATCCCGCTCACCAGTACGACTGCGTACTGACCCACGTTTGTGGGCATTATTTCAGGTACACAGGTGTAGTGGCACTGCTTGGATATACGAGACATGATGTATGAACTGCAAGTACCTTTGTGGGCTAGAGAAAGAGCAAGAGTATTTCATCGCCTTCGTGGCATTGCCTTCGGGACATTTTATTTGGACCCTATCGTGAGCTTCACTGCATTTTACTCTGATGTGTGCTTGGTACACAATACTTGACTTTCGCTGTAACTTGGTGGTTTCGATGATAACTTTGGTGTTTGACAACATCGCCTTGTACGAGCGCAACTCCAGGCTCATACGGTATCACGTCCCGATGAGAACGATTGTCCTGCGGGAGAGCTGTAAATGTGGTAATTCACGTTCAGCAGGGACTATCGAGCTTGCGGAAGATTGGGGCGTGACAAGTTGGTATCAGAGCGCCTGGTTCATTTCTTCGGACTTGGTCCTTTGTTTCATCACAAACTCTAAATAGCTTCCGCGTGTCGTTTAGCTCTTGACTCTACTCGGTGCCGCATTGGATGATTCATGCAATAAGTCTATATACTGCTGGTTGTGGTTGCATGTTATTCTTGGTTGCGTTGCCTTGGTTGGTTTTTGTTAGATCGCTTAGCCTCGTTAGGCGTTGTTGCATTCGTGCAGCAAGTTGGGTGGTGTTGTTGCATTTGTGCAACAAGTTGTGGGCTTTCGTTGGGTTGGCTTGGCTTATCGTTCGGAGAGTTTCTGATTGCCTCAATGGATCAGTTGGTTGGCATATGAGATTTGGTTATACGGCATGTTATGAGTAGAAACATTCAATGGGAATGGATTATTGCTCGTCTAGCGACTGTGTTGGATAGAAGTTGGAATTTTGGCTGTGGCGCATCGGTTGAGAATGTTTGAGTTGTCTTGGGAATTATCAGAATAAGTTGGCACGAGTTGCTCGTACAATAAATGTGTGAAAACCATTGGTTATTGGGTTGGATTATTCGGAAGAGAGCTCGATACACGGGATTGCTCGTGTTGCGAAAGTATCAGACGGTAAAAATAGTTGGAAGTATGGATAACGGGATATAGTACGAGTCACATCGCAAGATTGATGGAAATAGTTGGATAATTCAAGCATTGCCTGAGTTTTGTGTCAAACTCGAATTGGAAAAGGCATGATCACACATAAGGGATGGTTCGAACGAATTTTGGATTTCTGCAAGGAAATCGTAATTCGAGTAGCGACTCGATTTGGAGTGGTATATAGGATCAAACATTTTGAGCAAGGCATTAGAATAGTTTGGTTGGACATCTATGGGAATTGCCTGAACGGACTCGGATTACGGAAATACAAGTTGGTTGGTGCACATCGGCTGAGTGGGGAAGAATGAAAAATGGAGCAAGCGATTATTGAGTTAATCAATCGAGAACGGACTTGTGAAAATGAAAGTATAGTTGAACTTGAGAGATAGACGAGATCGGAACGAACAGTTGGGAGACGCTTGAGCGAAGCGATGGGTTAATCGGAAGATAGCGAGCACGGACTATGATTTTGGGCAACACGTTTGAGCTGTTGATTGAGAAATGAAACATGGCTTGGTTTGGAGGGGCAATGTGATGGATTCGCACGAACTTGAAGGATTTTGGATATTGTTGCTCGAGAAGTCGACTCAGGTTTAGCAGAAGTGGATTTTTGGGCAAAATGGTGCAACGATGGTAGACGGATTCTCCGGAAGACGTGAACGGATTATGGCAACAACTAAAGTCAAGGATTTTGTGGCGGACAGACTTTTAAAGATAGCTAAATGGGGGAACAACGTCGGAACAAATCACTGTACCGTTCGAGTAAGTTGGACGTGCATTGTGGGACGCAGCAAACGGATAGGAATTTGAGCAAGTCTCGAGTTTCGAGAATCATTGCAATTGGTAGTGCGAGAAGACGAACATGGCAATTCGAGAAATTTGATGGATTCAGGGTAGAACGACAGATTGATGGAAGACGGTTTCGACGAGCGCAGTTCTCGAACTGTGGCTCGGATAGATAGCAAGACTCTAGGTGGCTAAGCGGCATTGGTTGACAGATCATCAAAGGTAGTACATGAAATGATCGGATTCGAAAGTTTGCTCGGATTGATTGGTTGGAATTTTGATTTGGATTTGCAGATGAGATATAGCATGGTTCATAGTAACTGTCCATCGTGATGATTATAATTATCGAGCGTAGCTTCGGGACAGCTGACCCTAGCGACTTGTCCGTCGAATCGGAGATGAATATGGTAGACCCATAGAACGACCCTTGAGGCGATGTATTTGGGGATGCGTCAAGGGTAGATGTGAGCGATAAGATTTGGCTTATTGACTGAGTGTTGGATTTGAGAGACCCTTGGGATAGTCTTCAGCTGATGATGTAGCCAAAAGATCGAAGCGATGGTGGAAGTAGCCTAGTCAACTGATGAGATTCATAGTTGCAGATTTTTATCGATGGCATCGCCTCTGACTCATCATGCCCTGGAAGGAAATAATATTCATATGAATTGGCGACTGTGAAACTAGCTCGTGAAGTTAAAGCAGCGGCTCGTTCAAATCAAATTCTTGCGAATACTGGATGGAACAGATTTGCCTCAGATTTACAAGATGTCTCGGAACTTAGTCTGGGAAGTGTGCTCGTTCGGAAGGCAAAGGTGATATTCTATGCTTCGAGGCAGTGGAAGCAGTACGAAGAACTATTCCCTGCACAACCTAGGAATTGTGGCGAGTGTGTCCACGTTGAAATTATGGCGACACTATCCCTTTGGCGTGGTGGCGAGATCTTTGTGGATCACACGAACCTTAATATAGATGTTCACCCAGCGAGGTATTGAGATGGCAGGAAAAGGTGTTGGTTGAGTTGATCAAAGAGCATAATTTGATTTTTGGGTAAGTCGCCTAGTTGGGGTAGTATTAGTTGAGATGATAGTTCGGTACACGAGATATATTTGGAGATATCGCTAGTGCGAATTCAGAAATAGTTGGATAGATTGAGTTAGAACACGAACTGATTGAGTCAGTTGAAAATCATCATATTTCAGAATAGTGCTCAAGCGAATATGTTGGAATGGAAATCAGGATTTGGTTCAATTGGGAATAAAGCAAATGGATGCCTCGAACATAAAGATACCCTTGTAACTTATTCAAATTTGCTATCGCAAAGCTCGGCTGAAATGTATGTATTTTAGGGATGCCTTAAATATGTGTACGATCCAAAACTAAGCGATACGAGAAATTCGTATTGAGCTACAAGAAGGATATGGGAATTCGTAGAAATTGTACGAGCGTTCAGCAGAACGCGATGCGGAATCAGGATCTTGAATATGAAAGTCGCCTAAAGCAGATCTTGGAATTGGATTGTGGCATGTGATAGGAATGAGTACCAGCATGGTTCGTGGACGAACCTGATTCTAAGTGGTATATTATGTAACTTCCCGCAACCGCTCGGTGCGTTACGCTGAGTCGGATGGAATAAATCAAATGCTGGTTACATTTGAAATATTGGATTTTGGGAAGAAGGATTGATTTAGTTGGTTTCATATGCAGATGGCTAGCGGGTTCGATGGAAATCGGGTGTTCGTTCAGAACAGTACTGAATAGCTGGATGGGAGCGATAATGCCGTCTTCCTTAATCCGATCGGTCGGATGATTCGGAGAGCACGACCTGCTCGCACGGTCATACCAGTTGAGTAGATCGCGCTTGCATCGGACCACGGGTTCAAGGAATTGACCGTATCAGCAGGACATGATGCTTAACGGGATCAAACATTGTGAGTGAGCTATGTCCCTTCTCCTCTACTCCTTCATGCCTAATAATATGAAAAATACGTAAAGGCTTGAATACTTGGGCTGAAACATTGGAAATCACTACACTGAGGCGTGCATAGAGTGTACGTCGGTTGCTTGGTAGGATTGTGGCTTGAAATGATTTACGCGTTGGATAGTTGGAGCTAGAGTTGGATTAATACACTTGAGGCAATTGGTTGAATAATTGGAATTATGCTTGGACAGTTGGAATGATACATTGAGGCGTTGGAAATATCGGGAATATGGGGCGAGCGAGCGTGCATCCGTGCACGAGTATCACTTGGTCGCTTTGTTTTACAAAGCGAGCAGTTGTAGTTCGAAACCGAACAACTGCATCGGCGAGGGCGTTATGCCACTGTTGGGGCATTGTGCCATGGGTTTGTTCTGAGTTAGGGTGTTGCACCATTGGAAATACTGTGTTGAGAAGATGCATTGTGCCTATGGAAATACTTGGGATTTGGTGCCTTGGGCAATATGTTGGAAGAATGGTTATTGTCACAACCACATTCCGGAAACAGGAGTATTTTTGACTTTTTATAATATTTAATATTATTGTAGTTACAATTAATTAATTGCATGATAGTATATTTGATTTTAAATAAATGTGTGATGTGTAATTTAAATATAATATTATATGCAGTGTTTATTTAATTTTAAGCTAGTGGACTTGACCTAGAAGCCTAGTAGATGAACACCTGTCGAAATTATGGAATTTTTGTATTTAATTATTTAGTTAGAATTTAATTCTTGGAGTTTGTAATTAATTACCGTATTTTATTTAATATTTTGTGCATTGCCTTTGCTTCGATATTTGGAGCGCTACCCTGACTTTTGCCTTCCAACAAATTTCACAATCTTGCCCTAGACATGCCCGCCTTCCATTCTGCTATTTTTGCAACTCATAATTATGCTCTCTGTACATTATTTCTAGCCGCACAAAAATCGTCGCGGACGGTATTTAATAAATCCCTATTTTGTATCGTTGTGCGTTCCAATTAAAATTGGAGGCAATCTTGACCTATTTTTCGTGCGGTCCAAATTAGGGTAATATTCTGTTCTGAGTTGTCTTCATTATTGGTATTGATGACCTGACCTGATTTTGGCTCCATGTACTCCTAATTAATTTTAGAACACAACTTGCATTTATTTCTAATTAAATTGAGGATACTATTTTAACCAATTCTGAAAATCCCAATTTAATTCCAGCACCCTGCTATTTGAGCCCATACCAAACTTACAGCGCCCCCTGACCCTACAAAACACCGGACACCGAATCGCCCACCAAATTTTTGTCATTTCATGTGTCTGTGCAAATACCCAAATTTAAAGGGGCTAATTTGCAAATTGGCATTTTGGTGTCAACACCCATTTGTTAAAACCCATGAGGGAGCCCTATTAATTTTTAATTAAACCTCACCCTCATTCCTACATGAATTATTTTTTCTCTTGACAAATCTGAACCACTCATTTAATTGAGTGCATCCTCACCCTCCATCAAAACCCTCTCCCCTATTTAATATCACATCAACCCTAATCCCTAGAAAACCTAGGTAGCCCACATCCCCAAGCAAGCCCCCATCTCTCCTCCATCCTCAACTCCAACGTAGGAGTTCTCCTTTCTTCTTCTCTTTTCTTTTCTTCTTCTCTTCTTCTCCTTCTTTTCTTCTTCTTCTTCCTTCTTCATTTTTTAAATTCAAATTTAAATTGGAAGGGGGGGAACACTGTTCACCCACCCCTTCACCTCTGTACCCGGCGGCCCGGCCTAGCCCCCTCCTCTGCACCCGACCGAGTCCCCCACTTCGGCTGCTCCTTCCCCATTCTCTGAGCCGAGCCACCTCTCCACCACCTTGCTCGACTCCCCGACCTGCACTCCAGCGCTGACTGCCCCGACCACCCGGCGACTCTCCTCCTCGGCTCCACCTCACCCTGCTCCTCCCCACAGCTCCTCCGGCGGCCCACTGCACCCAGGCCGACCCGCCGGCTACTGTGCCCGACTTCCCTCCTCTGATTCCGGCCTGCTACTACTCCGGTGGGCGGCCAACACCATCACCACTCCTCCCATCTACCCCCTTCGACTCCTTCCCCATCCTCCCTACAGCTGGCCCACTGCTCGGTCGACTCCCTCCGGTCGAGCTCCTCCTTCCTGTACTCCGGCTGTACTCCGGCCGACCCACCACTGTAAGTCTCCTTCTCATCTTCCTTCTTCCTTCTTCTTTCTTCCTGTGTATGCCTATATATATATATATATATATATATATATATATATATATATATATATATTTAGTATATGAATGCAATGTGTATATGTATATATATATATATTAATGTGTAGGTGTATGTATAGTATTTATTTAACTAATACTATATACATGTATGTATAGTATTATTTTATTAATATTAAATTGTATAAGTATAGTATATATATACCTTAGTATAATGTAATGTATGTATTTAAAACATGAATATGTATATTATTTATTTTTTAGATAAGTATAGTATGTATATTAGTATAATGTATATGTATTAATAGTATATGTATGTATTTTAATTATGTGTCATATAGTGTTAATATGTATATACGTATTGTATATTTAATAACTGATATACATGTAAATACGTATATATAGTATATATAATTAATTTGGTATATGTATATATGCATATTTTGTATACTTAATATATTCTCAATATTTCTAATTGGTTTGTATATATGTATATATGTTGGTTTATTTTTATATAATATCTATTTAATAAAGAGTATATGCTAGTATAAATTTAATTTGGTGTATTAGTACTAGTATATTTAAACTCATAATGTATAGTATATATATAATGCATTAGTATGTTAATGTAATTAATGTATTAGTATGGTTAATGTAATGTATTGATAAATTAATTAATGTGTATAATTAATGATGATATGTATATATATATGTACATGTATATAATAAAATATGATTATATATATATATATATATACGTATTCTAGTATGTATGATTAAATTGATATATATATATATTGGTTATTTTATGTATATGAGATATCTAGTAAATAAAAATGCATATACTAGTACAAACTAAATTCATATATTAGTATGTTTAAGAATGATGTTGACAATATATATATGTATATTCTAAAAATGTACTTTTACACATATATGATATGTACGCATTTTGACATATGTTAATTATATATGTACGTATTTTGGAAAATGTACAACTATAGCAAGTAATTTATATTGGTATATATTTTAGATATATATATCTTATGTTAAATTCTTTCGTATGTATACAAATATAAATATGTATTGTATTCCTTTCCATGAACTATGTTTATATAGATATACATACAAGTATTATTTATTATGTTTATATATATATACAAGTATTATTTATTTTAAAGTATATATATTTTTACTTATATCTATTATTGTAACTAAAGGATATTATATATATGATTAGTTAATGAGATGTATAATATGCATCCCTACTAGATGACCCTAGTTGACTAGAGCCATGCCTGGCATAGCCCTGAAGCCATTGTATTTCTATTGTGTGTTAGAGTAACATCTGATGCAAGTGTTATTATTGATATATGCCTATAGGACTGTTGGTTCGTCCAGGAGATACTCTGGAACAGGACATCAATAAATACCAGCTAAGGACCCAAGGCAAGTACATTCTCTGATAATTTCCAATTCCTTGATAATTTCTATAAATTAAATAATCATGAAATGTTACATCTGAATCCTTGACACTGTGTTACATGGACTAGTATAGCTTGGATCTGCAGTCATGAGATATTACCTTGATTATCGTTTGACATTGTACACGATATGTATATTAGACATCGTACATGATAGATTGGAATTGCTCGTGTATCGTGACGTGTCATGGTTGGATCCACATTACTAGTTGGGGGCGGGGAAGTAGTTAGTAAGAAATGTGATCATAACCTCTTATTGTAGTGTAAAATAATATAAGTGTTAATCATGCTCTTCACCCATGATTAGCCAGGCCCTGTAGCTATCGTACATGTTCCCAAGCCGATCACATTTTGAAACTACTATTTCAAACACTTAGAATAGATTACAGTTCCCTATTTTAAATCATATACTACATCACCCATATATGATGCTGTTCCTTGTTCTTTTCATTTTCATACATGCACTGACTATATCATATTGTCTGTTGCCTGTCTCTTTACATTGCCTATCTTTTTTTAATTGCCATTGTATTTATTTCACTGTCTTCTCAGTAGCTAGCATCATATGTTTATTGATTTATAGTCCTTATCAATTAAATAGAACTGTTATTTGAGATTGTACTTTGCTCCTTCCTGACTGGAAACATTTTTCCAGACTATGCCTTAGAGGATCGGTAGCCAACACTTTATGGACCATATGGTGAGTAGCTGCACTTGGGCTTGATAGTTAGTTGTGATTCCGGGAGGTCTAGCAGGAATCGCCAATCTTCTAGTTAGTTCTTTTAGTAGACTATTTGGTACCGGATTTGTCTCCGGCATTTTTATTGAGACTTGGATATTGTTGAGTTTGATTATTACCTTAGACTTGTGTTGTATTTAATTTTGTTTTGCTATCTTATCGTGTTATAATCCTGTGATTGAGTATGTATTCATTTTATTTGTGTCATCTGTGCCTCCTTATGGAGATTGGATGATTGTGTGAGATTGGCTAGATAGTATCAAGACCTTGACAGCGTTCTACCGCCGATGCTGCGGCGTAGGCTGGACGTACTCGCGTACTCGTGCCCCAATTCCGGGTGTGGGTCGTGACAGTTATGGATACTTTAGTTGAATGTTTTGGTTGGATATTCGGTTGAACGAGTCTAGGATTGCTTGGTGGGGCGAGAATGTTCGATCCTCTCGTTGATTTTAATAAGATCATCTTCTTCATATGATCATCTTGCCATACTTTGCTGTGAAGTCTGAATATGTGTAGCTTTGACACGTCTGATTCTTTACGCCGACTCTGTGTAGAAAGAGTGCTAGGTCCTGTCCTATCATGTCTTTTACGCATAACTAAGGATGGGTAGAAAGCCGTTTTAGTAGTCGAGTGTTCGAACTATCCTGCTGTTAGGAACCGCGTAGAATTCTGAACTATTTTTACTTCTGATAAACAGAATTTTTGTTCAGACCGTTGTCTTCAAGAGTGACTTCTCGAAAATCCCTTAGAACAGGGCGAGGAATGGCTGTCAAGAACTGAGTTGCCATCTTGAATTTGCAGACGAAATATTCAGACTAGATTCTGGTTGAACTTCGAATCGACCCATGAAGAAGAGTAATTTTCAATGTTGAACTCCGTATGCTTCGGGTACTTGGGGTATCTTGAGGTCAAGAGGGAGTATCTTCTATATGAACTCCTGCAATTGACCGTCTTGAGAATTTGTTCAGATGTACTATACTGGCCTGCGCATTTTTCAGATACACGAAAAGTCGTGGAGCATGAAATCATAAGTTCGTTGCCTCTGAGCGTAAGCTAAATGCCACCGAGCGTGAAATCATAGACTTGTAGTTCCTGAGCGTGAAGTCGTAGGTTTGTAGCCTCTCGAGCATAAAAGCTACCGAGCACAAAGGCATTCGGACGTAAAACCATAGACTTGTAGCCTTCGAACGTAAAACCGTAGATTTGTAGCTGTCGAGCGTAGAAAGCTCCTTGGTGCAGAACTGTAGATTTGTAGCTTCTGAAAAGAAAATCTTTCGAGCGTGAAGTCGTGGATCTGTTGCCTCTGAGCGTAAAAAGCCACCGAGCGTGAGATCGTAGATTTGTAGCTGCTGAGCGTGAAGTCGTAGGTTTGTAGCCTCTCGAGCATAAAAGCTACCGAGCACAAAGGCATCCGGGCGTAAAACCATAGACTTATAGCCTGTGAGCGTAAAAATCGTAGATCTGTAGCTGTCGAGCGTAGAAAGCTCCTTAGCGTAAGAACCGCGAATCTTCCTCGCATGAAAACTTTTCGAATTCGCTGACTGTCCGCCTTCTCTGAGTAAATAGGCTGACGTAGTACCCAATCATAACCAGATATTAATTAGGAGATTTTGGTTCTGGATTCGAAGAGTCCATCCGAACTCTATATATACCCTAAGTTTCTGAGAGAAAAACTTTTCATCCGTCTTCTGCGAAAGAAAGCCTTCGTCTGTTCGAGTTCTTCTTCGTCTCTTCTCCGAGATTTCAAAGTTTTCAGTAATGGCCTCGAAACAATCCTCCTCCACTAAGGAAAAGAAGGTTGATTCTTCTTCTCGTTCTTCTGCTCAAGAGAGGGCATCTTCGGTCGGGCAAGGCGAACTTCATTCTGAGCGAAGTATCCCACCGACGAGCAGTGCACCTGGCCTTAAAGGTAGAACATTTGGGACAAAAAAGAATGACTGAAAATCCTTCGCACACGTTGTACGTGACCGCGCTAGGTTGTCTTCTGTGCTGATAGCCTCTTTGAGGAAGATGATGCACAGAGACGTTTCATATTTTATGCCCACATTTCTAATGTGTCAGCGCAAAAACTCCATACTTTCGCAGTTTAGCGTAAAAGCTTTGACTGTCGAAAGTTGGCGTATAAAATTTGAGTGTTACGCTTCTGGATGAAGATTCTGGCGTAATGCCTTAACTTTATCAGTCTGGCGTGAAGCACAGACTGTGTACTGCCAGCCTTGAACTTTTACGCTTTAGGAAATGGATTCCAGCGTAATGGTCAAGTTTTTACGGTCTTGGCGTAGAGCACAGACTGTTGATTTTTTGCGTAGGCTACAAGATCTGTAATGTCTAGTTATAGGAACTGACGTATTTTTCCTGTACTCTTGTAGTTAACCTGCATGTGTCTCCGTTGGCCGATGTTGATGGGTTCGGCCACCGGAATGCTGCACTCCAACTATCTGGAGGATCTGTCACACGTGACATTTCCTATCTCCGGGCCACAGTATCCTGAAGGAAGGAAGATTCTGATATCGGCTCAGGGCGAGCGAATGCTGCTGAGCATGATTAACGGGGAGCCCCTGACGTACATAGAATGGGACCAATACATAAAGCCGGCTTTCCTCTTCGGGGACATGATCGACAAGCAGTCCCAGACGAAGCCCAAGAAAGAACTCTGGGTTTTCCTGCCGGGGGCTTGGTTTTGTATCTGCCCAAGATGCCGAGAGACTATCCTATCTCGGCTTTCTTCCATGCCACACATCCTAGGAGGATGTTGTGGACGCTGACTCCTGATCTTCACGGCAGGCCGGGGAAGATCTTTCATCTGAAAGGAGCTGACCAGGGGTCGTTTGTCAGCCGCCCTTCCGATAATGTGACGGTGTTTAGGGGACTGTACCCGGGCAGTATCCCGAGTGAAGACAGTTTAGTGATCCAGCCGGTCCAGTTATCGACCTTCTGCAATGATTTTATGGGGCACGAGGGAGTATACCCTAAGGTGAACCCTCGGTGCGGTGGGTGGATCGCCCCTACAAACCTTCGATGGGCTCGCTTAGTTGATTGGGCCCTTAAGCATTTTCAGACCGAGTTGGAGAATATTGGTCTGTTTGCAGCTGTGAGTGCCACCAGCGTTGGGTTGGCTTCTAACCCCAACCTGTTTCTAGCACTGATGGAGCGATATATTTTGCTTACCGGGACTTTCGCCACTCCACTGGGGAGTTGGGATTGGCCCTTCATGAGATGGCAGAGATCTCGAGACTGCCGATGGGGGATACTCCGTATGAAGAGTATGTTCCTACGAACCGAGAGCTGGAGGATTCAGATACTCGGGTAGTGGAAGTGTATCAGGAGCTGATGTGCCACTATCTCGCTTGTACTGCTTTTTATGGTGAGTCCTCAGATTTGGCTCACATCAATAAATGGACGTCCTACCTCTTCTTTTATCGGTCCCGGAATGCTAAGCCGGAGAAGGTATTGGAGGGCAAGGATCTGCCTGTGAATCCTCTGAGCGCGCTTAACGCTCAGGTAGTCGACGATCTCATGGTAGACGCTGGGGCTCCGGACTTGATCCTTGACGAAGGGATAGGACTGTATCCTGTAGGCATTAAAGCCTATATTTATTTGAGGTGCTGCCGCAGGCCTCTGTCCAGGGAAGCTCAACTGGCTGGCTTTCTCTCCATATGGCTGCGCCGAGTGGTGGTACCTGGTGTCGCATCTGCGAACCGCATTCACCGCAACACGCTATGGCCTGCAGTGCGTCTAGTGTTTGGGGCAAGACTGGGCTTGCTCCCTGCCATGGTGTGCCGCATTCAAGCTGGCCTGAGGGCCATGACTGATGGGCTGTTCGCCGATAAAACTCGGCACGATAGCTTTCCCAGGGTAGAATTACCATACCTATATCTGATGGGATGGTTAATTCTTCATAACCCCAGGGTTATGTCTCCCGGCTCCGGCAGTAGTTCGGGGGCTAGTTTCTTGCTGAACTACCAGAAATCTTCCTAGAATGTGGCCACGGTTCTAGACTGTCGGCGGGTGCTGGGCTTCAGTCACAGCTGGAAGCTCTTCTGCACTGTCCCTTCTGTACATCGCAATCAATCGGGGATTAGGCTTGAGGATTCAGGCAGAGAGAAGGCCCATCTTTCTCCTGAAGCTTTTAATTGGTTGGTCTGTATTAGACCTTCCCATTTACTGTACAGGAGTGAAGACCATTGCTTCTTGGAGCCCTACCTGCCTAGTCGGTTTGCCAGGCAGTTTTGGTACGATCAGTTGCACGTGGGCAACGCCGTCACCAGCTTCCGGTCCAGGGGTGGACTCATTGATGGAGCGAGAGGATGGCGATATTTTTCTCATAGGCTGCACTGGAGCAATTTTTACCGTACCGGTCATTACACTCTCCACGGAGCTGCGCATCCTGCACTCGTATGCCCAGTTCTATGTGGCAACGAACACCTTCTATCGCAATTTTGACATGCATAGAAGTTTTAGGATGCCCTCTTCCAAGTCTGGGGGAAGAGTCGAAGTCCCCTCGGTTTCTTCTGACGAGGGTGAGGAGTTCGTCAATCCAGACGAGCCTCTGTTGGCGGTATCGAGGGGTGAAGTACCTCTGCCTGCAGGCACTTTGGTAATCTCCGGGAAGCGAAGGGCTCCTACTCCGAAGGAAACTTCCCCTCGTAAGAGAAAGAAGAAGATGGTTAATCGTCCTCTCCGGATTCCTGGTATTGTGGCTCCTGGAAGTGAGCCTGCATCTCCCCATATTGGGGATGATTCTTTGATTGGAGGTTCCTCGCCTTTTAGAGAGGGACCCTCTACAGTTCCGGCTGGTGGTGCCGGGGAATCTCTGCTGGAGGCTGCCGTCGCTGCTACTGCTTCAGGTAGTGGAACGAGGTCGCCTCTGGGGCTGAGTATATCTTTACGTGGATCGGCATCGGGAGAGACCCCTGCCATGCCTGTTAGTGCATCCGGCGAGATTCCTGCCGATGAGCCTCGGTTGGATTTTAACGAGGACCTGGAAGACTATTTGCCAGCGTCGGTTAGCAGATCCCTTTCTCCAGGTATGACAGCTTGCTTAGCATCGTTAAAAAATGATTTAGCTGTACAGGCCGCAGACGCGATATATGTGCAGTCGGCCATGGGTAAATATCGTCTTCACGCCTCTTTTTAGAAAAGTTAACATCATTTCGATACTAACTTCCCTTCGTCCTTTTTTCAGGGGAAGACCTCTTTGGGGAGGGCAATGTAGATGCGCCCTTCAGCTCTGCGTCAGGTCCTGGCGGCGACACGGAGGTGACTAATTTTGAGGAGGAAACATCTTCGGGTGCCGGCTCGCCTGTCGACGAGATTCCGATATCTCAAGAGGAGAACGAGCTTGTCATTGCGACAATGCCTCCTTTGAGTATGCTGGTATCTTCGTCCGGTGTTGGCGCTTCTTCCTTTATCGCACCACCTATTGAGGCGACGGCCGTGGCAATATCGTCTGCGGTTGTCCTTGGAGGGGGATTCGCCAATATCGAGGCCACCCCCAGCGTCCAATCGAATCTAGCTGTGCTGATCGAGCAGTACACTGATATCTTCTACACCACTTTGAAAATGTTAATATCAAGGGTATTGATAAAGAATCTGAGCTTTATGTCACTGAAGAGGTCCTTCCAGTCCGCGATAATGCCGATCCGAGAACTCGACGACACGAGACTAGCTGAAACGCTGGAGGAGATAGTTAATGGTTTGGAGCAACCCATTAACGAATACTTGCTGCTAGCTCAAGACAATGTTAAAGATCTGGTCCAGGCTAGATACGACTCCATGACTGCGTGGCTTGCCAAACAGATGGCAGACATAAATAAATCCATCCAGACACATCAGCAGGAGATGGATGAAGGAAAAGTCGTCCTGGAGGAGACCATTGCTCTTCGAACGAAGTGCCAGGCCGAGCACAAAGGGAATGTAGCGAGGGTCCTCAGGATGGAAACGAAACTCGCTCAGGCAAAAGAGTGGGCTTCTCAGTCATTGGAAGCTCTAGTTGTGGTGGATAGCCGATTGGGCGCAGCACAACAGAACTTGGCGCGTGCAGATATCGCCCGTGCTGGTTTTCTTTGGGCTAGAGCTGAACTGTCCTTCCTGAGCAATGATGATGCATGGCTGGAGCGGGCTCGCCATGATGTCTTGGATTCCAGGACTGAGAGGTTGGCCGCACTGGCGCAGCAGCTTCGCGACCTGACTGCTCTCCCAAAATGATGTACTTTTGCTTTTGCTTTTCAATGTACTTCCGCTCCTTTTTGGGAATAATAAAGAGGCTTTCATCTGACTTTGTGGATCCATCATTTCAGAATGTAAATGACATGTTTAGGTGAAAGTGATATCAGAGGTAATATGGACGTGATATACTCTTGGTAAGTTTTAGCAGGATATATCTATTCAGAGGTTATATGGACATGATAGAATACGATCCAACTAGTTTCGTTTTGGAAGTAGTTTTGTCAGAATGAGGTTTTCGCCATATTCCACTTGAGCAGAGGAGGTTAAGCATAGTACCTTTTCAGGAATTTGCCATTGATAGGAGCCATGAACAGGTCTCCATTAGGCTGGGCTAACCTGTAAGCGCCGTTTGAGAACGTCGTCTCGATCACATAAGGGCCTTCCCATTTGGGCTGGAATTTGCCCTTACTTCTGTGAGTATAAATCATCGGCCTTCTTACGGCTAAAACTAGCTCGCCGACTTTGAACACCCTTTCCTTTACCTTTTGATTAAAAGCCCTGGAAATGCGTGCTTGGTAGAGCGCGATGCGCTGTTGAGCTTGGAGGCATTTCTCGTCTAATTCGTCCAGTTCTTGAAGCCTTAACAGGTCATTCTTTTCTTGAGTCAACCCATTAGCCACGGCTATCCTAAGTGACGGAATTTGGATCTAGATGAGGAGAACCGCTTTGCTCCCGTAGACTAATGAGAATGGTGTGCAACCTGTTGGTGCCCGTACCGTTGTGCGGTACGCCCAGAGACATCCTCCCAGCTTTTTATTCCAATCCCTTTTGTTTGAAGAGACGAACTTCTTCAAGAGCTTGATAATGGTTTTGTTGAAAGCTTCCGCCAAACCATTAGCAGCAGGATTATATGCCGTAGAGGCAACATTTTATATCCGATTTTTATCGCGAAATCGATGAAACGCTTGGCTGATGAATTGAGGCCCATTGTCATAGATTATCCTTCGGGGTATCCCGAAGCGGTAAATGACGTGATGCTTGATGAAGCTGATCACATTAGATGCCTTCACCTCAGCAAGAGGGATCGCCTCTGCCCATTTGGAGAAGTAATCCGTGATGGCCAGTATGAACCGGTGACCTCTGGAAGAAGACGGGTGAATAGGACCAATGTTATCCATACCCCATGCTTCGAAAGGCCAGGATGCAACCGTAGGATGTAGATATTCGGGAGGTTGATGGATAAAGTCTGCGTGGACATGACAGGCTCTGCAGTGTCTTGCATACTTTATTGCATCTGTGATCATAGTAGGCCAGTAATAGCCCATTCTCCTGACGCGATCCTGTAGCTTAGGACCGGGTTGATGCGCTCCGTATACACCGTCGTGGGCTTCACGGATAATCCGCTGTGCTTCGTCACCAGAGAGACATCGTAATAATAGTCCGTCATAAGACCGGCGATATAGACATTGTGACGATGCGTCGAAATAGAAGCGTAATGATCGTCTTTTGACGGATACTGCTTCTTTAGGATCTTCTGGAAAGATTCCGTATGCTACGAAATCTATAAAGGGACTTCTCCAGTCTTTCTTGGGAGGATCTGTGTCCACCGCATAGCTGTGTTCTATGTGAAATTTATTTTTCACACAGAATAAATTTCTGTTAAGAAGGATTACCGAATTCTGCCTTCTTATAGGGGTAGCTAAATCTGCAGCTAGACTGGCTAGGGCATCAGCTTCCAGATTCTGAGATCGAGGCACATGCTCTAGGAAGAATCCTTTGAATGTCATGGCTATCTCGACCGTTGCTCGGTGATAGGGGATGAGGTCTGGATTTCGGACTTCATATATTCCTCTGACTTGATTGGCGATCGGCAGATAATCACCGAAAGCTTCCAGAGATTCGACGCCCAATTCTTTAGCGACTTGGAGACCGATTAGTAGAGCATTGTACTCTGCCACATTGTTGGAACATGGCTCGCTAAGAGAATATGCTCGGTAGATGACGAGCTTATCAGGAGTAACCAGGACAATTCCTACTCCCGAAATCACGTTTCCCCT
Source organism: Iris macrosiphon (assembly GCA_036927795.1). Taxonomy (NCBI): domain Eukaryota; kingdom Viridiplantae; phylum Streptophyta; class Magnoliopsida; order Asparagales; family Iridaceae; genus Iris; species Iris macrosiphon. The sequence goes on along the minus strand of JAYESA010000014.1, from coordinate 102,732,920 downwards.
GGGACCAGTTCTAGAGGCACCATCGAAGAACAGTTGCCAGGCATCACTTTCCATTGCGGAATTATATTCTGCAACTTCGTCGGGAATGTCCTCGTATAGCTTGGAGGCCTCCGGGATCGGATGAGCAGCTAGGAAGTCAGCCAATGCTTGGACTTTGACGGACTTCTGAGGGACGTACACCATGTCATACGGTGTTAATAACATCGCACAGGTCGCGAGTCGGGAATTAAGAATACTTGGCGTGTTCATCAGTACCCGAAGAGGATTGATCCAGGAGATGATGTGAATGGTTTGGCCTGTGACATAGTATCGCGTTTTCTGAATAGCGAACATCGGAGCCAAGCATTCTTTCTCCACTGGATTGTACTGGTGTTCGGCTCTGACCATCATCCTGCTGAGGTAGTAGATAGCCTGCTCGTGACCCATCTCATTCTTTTGTGTGAGAATAGCTCATAGAGAATGATCCATCGCTCGAACATACAGCACGAATGGTCTTCCTATGACAGGAGGCACCAGAACTGGTGGACTAGTGAGGTAGCGCTTGATATCACCGAACGCTTGTTGACAGGCTTCGTCCCATATGAAGGATACACCTTTCTTCATGAGACGAGAAAAGGGCTGACATCTCCCAGAGAGGTTGGATATGAATATCCGGATATAAGCCAGACGACCTTGAAATCCCCTGAGTTCCTTCAGATTGCGGGGCGGTCGCATTTCTAAGATGGCCTTGGCTTTATCAGGGTCCACTTGAATGCCTTTGGCGGTAATGACAAATCCCAGAAATTTGCCACTAGATACCCCCAGAAAGCACTTTATAGGATTCATTTTGAGTTGATGTTGGCGCATCAATTCAAATACTATCTTTAAGTCTTGGATGTGATTATCCTTGAGGCGGCTTTTGACAGCTACATCGTCCACGTAACACTCCACTGTCTTGCGTAAATGCTCATGGAATATGTTACTCATAGCCCGTTGGTTCGTAGCCCCGATATTCTTCAATCCGAAGGGCATGATCGTATAGCAATATACCCCCAGTGGTATCTGGAAGGCAGTGTGCTTCTCGTCTTCAGATGCATCTTGATTTGATTGTATCCTGAAAATTCGTCCATAAAGGACATACGTTCAAAACCGCATGTATTGTCAATCATGACGTCTGTGATGGGAAGAGAAAATTCATCCTTGGGGCAGACTGCGTTCAGATCTCAGTAATCGATGCAGACTCGTACTTTCCCATTTTTCTTCATGACCGGGACAACATTGGCGACCCAGGAAAAAATTAAAGGAGAACGTCCTTTTTGGTCTTCGGGCTCCTGATGCCTGAATTTTACGGTCTTCCGGGAGGATCGTCGTCATTGTATCATCTTTGGATCTTGAGAGAATTCTACCCCCAGCTTTGGATGCCGTCCTGTTTTGTCGAGGTAGGCTACCCCCAGACATGCCGTGGCGTCTGTCCACAGAAGCTGATTTATCAGGACCTGCCTCTGGGTGTATAGGACTAGACTTTGAAGATTTGGGCTTCGCAAGAGAAGCAGTATACCCCAACCCAAAACGAGTTTGTTGACAGTAAGAGTTACCATGCAACGGTGTTCGTCTGCCCTTTCCATAGTTAAGGCCTTGTTTTAGCTTCAAATCATAACCCATGCCTTGTATAATTTTCAACGCCTGTGGGCTATTTCTGTGGATTTGTATTCTGCCCATTTCGGGCTCACAAAATTCTTCTTGTATGATCGGGCTGCTCCGTATGCGACCGAAGACTATTGGATGCTGGTCGTCGCGAGTTGGAGGAATAATAAAGATGGAATCTTCACGTGGTCCACCTGTTATGACGACATTAGATATTGATGCATCTTCCCATAAGATCTCCCCGCGTTTGACCATTAGGGGAACTGAAGCCTGTTTATGACCCTTGTCTTCGTGTTCATCAGGGGGCATGCGGATGTTGGGAACCATAGTCTTTCCTGTGCCACCTATATACAACAGGTTGGCCATCTGGGCGGCGGATAATCCCCGAGGAGGGTGTCTTCCCGTAAATTAAGCCTTCTTTACGCTGAGGGGCTTCTCCTGGCGTAATTTGGAGCTCTGCTCTGGTTGGCGTGAAGCCGAGGATGTGCTTAGTCGGCCATCAGCTTCTCGCATAATCCGGCGGGCAGGCATATTGTTCCCTTGCTGGCGTAAAGGTCGAGGAGTTGAGTAGTCCGCCGCTTGCTTTCCCTTGCGTAGTTTGCAGTGATCATCTGCTTTTCTACGGAAGATAGATGCATTTTTGCGCGCGGAGCACGTTTGGGACTCCTGATTTGGCACTGAGGTATCATCAGAAGTTTTGTCTATTCCGTCAGGGACGGGAGACTGAAATTTACGCGCAGAGCGCGGAGTAGGCTTCTGGACTAGCGCTGAGGCATTGTCAGAAGTTTCGTATGTTTCGCTAGGAACGGGAGACTAAAATTTATGCACAGAGCGCGGAGTATACTTCTGGGTTAGCGCTGAGGCTTTGCCAGAAGTTTTGTCGGTCCTGGCAGAGATACGACTGAATTTTATGCGCAAGGCACGGATTATACTTCTGGGTTAGCGCTGAGGCTTTGCCAGAAGTTTTGTCGGCCCTGCCAGAGACAGGCGACTGAATTTTACGTGCAAGGCACGGATTATACTTCTGGGTTAGCGCTGAGGCTTTGCCAGAAGTTTTGTCGGCCCTGCCAGAGACATGCGACTAAATTTTACACGCAAGGCGCGGATTATACTTCTGGGTTAGTGCTGAGGCTTTGCCAGAAGTTTTGTCGGCCCTGTCAGAGACAGGCGACTGAATTTTACGAGCAAGGCACGGAGGGAGCAAAGCTACAACCTCATTAGTCGGAGAGATCGGAGAGATCGAAGAGTCCACAGGAATGGTAGATGATGTCTTGGGCATCCAGACCTTGCACAGCTTCCTGTTGCTTTGGACGGAGAGGGAGTGAGAGCTACCCTCTGCTCGAAGCATGTCTTCGTTGACCGACTGGTCGAACTGGACGACCAGTGTCTTCTTCACGGATCCCATGGATACCGCATCGTGTTGAGCAATAGCTTCCTCATCAGAAGAGAAAGATGTCCCCAGCGGAGTCGCCATCTTGTTTATGGTTAATAAACGAGAAAAGATTGATAATATGGAAAACGAGGTCTTATACGAAACCTGCCCTTCTTTTATGTTTACAAACAAGATTGTATAATTTAATCCTACACGAGGATGTCTAAGTACAATTTATTTAATCTGAGTAAATATTGCTATAGGTATCTGATCTGCAGTCGATCACTTTAGCCCTTGGACCACACGATGTTGAAGAAGTACCGTGGAAGACAGAAAGCAGCTTCGAAGGTTGCTAAAGAGGATGGATGCACGATGCCAAAGTCGTTGATCCCTTCTCTTTGCCTGAGCTCTGGATTCTTCTCTCTCTCTCTCTCTCTCGACCTCTTTTCTCCATTTTTTTTGACCTTCAATTTGTCGACCCTTTTCCTCTGTTGATAGAGGTCTCTATTTATAGAGTTTTTAGTGACAGTGACCACACAGTCGGCGTAAAAACCGAGTAGTGGAAAATACAGTACCCTTTTACACGATGGTTTAAAATAACCAATGCCTGCGTATAGATGATCTTTTGAGTGAGCATGTGACGCGCGTCCAACTAAGGGACAAAACGCGTATATCTGCTGCGAAGATCACGGCGTTGAAGCCACGTAGGTAGTTATCCCTTGTGTAGAAGAGATTGGCGTAGAAGCCAATGATTGTCACCATGGCATAGAAGCCAAAAATAGGCATAGAAGCCGAGTAGGCGTAGAAGCCAAGTAGGCATAGAAGCCGAGTAGGCATAGAAGCCAAGTGGGCATAGAAGCCAAGTAGGCGTAGAAGCCGAGTGGTCATAGAGGTCGAGTGGTCATAGAGGCCGAGTGGGCATAGAAGCCGAGTGGTCATAGAAGCCGAGCAGGCGTAGAAGCCGAGATGATGTGGACGTTTTAGCCGAAATTACGACTCTTGGAGATATAATCAAATCTCTTGCATTAAATGCAGAGATCTGCCCCCATCCTGCGCATTAAAGGCAGAGGCTCATCTTTAAGATTTGCCATCATTCTGAGCATTAATTGCAGATACGCGCCTCAAATTCTGTACGAAGAGTAACTGCTGATGTGGCGGTCTGTTTGCCTTCTGCGGAGCGTAAGAAGCTCACGTCTGCCTGTGTAAATTGGGCGGTATATTCCCTTATATGCGTAAGAGTAGTTTACACAAAGGGGGTGTCACTAAACGACAGTTCGGTGACATTTAATCAAATCTCCAGCATTAAATGTGGAGATCCGCCATTATCCTGTGCATTAAATAAGGAGGCGTATTTTGAAGGCCTGCCACCCTTCTGTGCATCAGGTGCAGAGACGTGCCTTGGGCATCTGTCAGTATTCGGCGCTTTGAATGCAGAGACGTGCCTCGAGAAACTGTCACCGCCCTGCGCATTAAATGCAGAGACGTGCCTCGAGCCCTGTACAAAGTGCAGCTTTTGATGTAGCAGGCTGTTTGTCTTCTGCGGAGCGTAAGAAGCTCACACCGGCCTGTATAAAACTAGGTAGCGTATTCCTTTGTATGTGTAAAAGTGGTTTACGCAAAGGAAATGGTAGTAAATGACAGCCTGGGTTGCAGTGCCGTGCCATCATGATACCCGTCGCTTGGGTTATCATGCAGTACTCTTTATCAGGAGTCCAGACGTCAGGTTCATTGCATGATCTAACAGGTTCATTTCGAAGAATACGAAGCGTTCCTCGTACACTTCAATGCTGCATTAAAAGCGGATGAGTTTACGCCATAAAGGCGATGAAGCACCCTGTTTACGCTGAAGCAGCCTGGATATACTGTATTAAGCGGATGGTCCTTGAGCCTATATTTTTATGCTGTGCTCAGCGGAAAAGCTGTGTTGCACGTTTGATGGCTCTGAGGTCCTCTATTTACGCTGTCCCGTATCAAGATGCTGCGTATAGCAATCCAGCATATTTTTCATACTTCTACAACCGTTCGGCCATGGAGGAGACAATTTGGTAACGTGCCTTGGGCGCGGTGCCGGCGGTTGGATGCGATCCAGGTGGGTTAGACACTTAGCGCTATTTCGAATAGAACCGCATTTGATCAGTCCGATCAACGTCCTTTATGGCTTGGCCAGTGACTTCATATAGATAAGAGTTGGTTTGCTTTACTTTGGTTGGTTTGTGCTTCGTGTAGGCACGGCCACCTTGCCTCGGCAAGAGTGTGCACTTTGAGATTGGATTGTAAGCTTTGGTTGAGGATGGATGTTGAGGCAAGTTTGATGGTACGATAGTCGCGTTGCTTGGGTTTGAGCATGATGGTTTGCATGCTAGAATCCTTCGGGTTGGTTATATTTGCTTATCGATTGGTTTGAGTTGAATATTTGCATGCTTAAACTGCTTTACAGCTTTCCTTAACATGTCATCCCTATGCCATGAAATGAATCTAGGATTCAACTAGAAAGATCACCATATAACTGTTTGCATTCACTTTTTACTTAGTGTCGGCTTAGACGAGTGGGTTATCCCGCTCATCAGTACGGCTGTGTATTGACCCACGTTTGTGGATATTATTTCAGGTACGCAGGTGTAGTGGCACTGCTTGGATATACGAGGCATGATGTATGAACTGTAAGTACCTTTGTGGGCTAGAGAAAGAGCAAGAGTATTTTATCGCCTTTGTGGCATCGCCTTCATGGCATTGCCTTCGGGGCATTTCATTTGGACCCTATCGTGAGCTTCGCTGCGTTTTACTCTGATGTGTGCTTGGTACACAATACTTGACTTCCGCTGTAACTTGGTCGTTTCGATGATAACTTTGGTGTTTGACAACATCGCCTTGTACGAGCGCAACTCCAGGATCGTACGGCATCACGTCCCGATGAGAACGATTGTCCTGCGGGAGAGCTGTAAATATGGTGATTCACGTTCAGCGGGGACTATCGAGCTTGCGGAAGATTCGGGCGTGACACAATGCATATAACATTCAGTGGCAGAAAGAAGAAGAGCACTGTACAGTTATCAGTGCACTGAGTAGCAAGAACAGGCAGTCAGTGCAGTATCAGTAGAGGTTTCAGTTCCTGGGTATTGGGCTCGAGTAGCAGTAGTTCACTCAGTGCAGCTGGATCTGCATTCAACTTCGGTGTGCAGCAGGATGGGCATCCACAACAAGAGTCAGTATCAGCCACCTCGGGGAGAGAGACCACTGCTCGAGTGAGTAGTCGGGCAGGGAGCTCCTGCTGTGAAGATCTCCCAACTGCACAGAGAAATTAGGAACAACAACTTGGGAGCACCACCGCAGCAGTATGGCATTTCAGTGAAAGCAAGGGCTCGAGCCAATGCTGCAGCAGCTAGCTGCACTATGTGGGCAGCAATAAAATTATATTGTACAGCTGCACTGAGTAGCCAATTCAACAGTTCAGAGAGAGAGAGAGAAGTGGCAGCAAAACTATTTCAGTAACTAACAGTAGGGATGCAGTTCAGCAACTGCACAATGAACAAGTGTGCCAACTGCACAGTGCATTACAGCAGGGAAGTATCACCAAAGTACATCGTGCACAGCTAGAGGAGAAGGAGCAGTGCAGCATCTTTCCAGCAACTAGTAGCTCACTGAAATGAGTAGTCAATACATAGGATGCAGAGCAGTAGCAGTAACTACCACACTGCAACAAGGAGTTTAGCAAGTATCAACACAGCCACTAAAATCAGGTGTCGGGAAGCTGCAGAAATTACACCTGCACAACAGAGTTAGTGTGCTCTGAGATGTATCGAGCAGTTCAGCAGTTGCAGCAAGAAGTCTCAACAGTTGTGGATCCATTCACTGTGCAGTTATGTACAGCTTCAGTGTAGTATCAGTGCCGATACTTCACTATTCAGTTTAGTTTCAAGTCTTGTTCTTGAGTTCGGTTTAGTTTCAGTTTTAGTTAGTTGAGTGAGGTATCGAGAAGTATCAGTGAATTTATTTCAGGTAAGGTTTAGGGGTTTGAGTAAGGTATTGGGTATAGTTGTGTTAGTTGAGGTTTCGATTAGGAAGTCAGTGTATCTGTTCCCAGTTTCAAATTAAGGTATTGCTAGTATGAAGTATCTACATCTAGTTAATTGATTATATAATTAGTTAAGTATTTAGAGTGTAGTGTCAGTTTAGTTTAGTTTCTGTTAAGAGTTAGTTATACATAAATATTTGTATTGGTTGTTAGTAGCTGTTAGCCTATATATGTATATTATAGGGTAGTTTGTATTGTTAGTATACAGATGGTAGTTAGTGGGTAGGTATTACATCGATATCTATTTTAAGTACTTATTATAAATATTGTTATAGTTAGCATATTAGTTTTGAGGTATTTATATATATATATGTTTATCTTTTATTTTTAGTTTTAGATTACCTCGGGATACCAAGGTATTTCCAAGGTATTGGGTCGATACCTAAGGTATTGAGTTTGGGTATCGAGTTAGGAGCGATACGCATTGGTACAAGGCCAAGGTATCATATTTCAACTGTTTTGTTATAATATTATAGTATTTGACTCGTATACATATATAAAACCTATTTTTATATTAAGAAAACTTGCGTATCTTAGGATACGGCTCTTTGAGTGCCATCTTGTATCGTAGCTTAGCTAGTATAGCCTAGTTTCTTAATATTTTGACTTAGTAGCTTAGCATTAGACTCTTGCAACCTAAATTTTATCGGTTTGACTTAGAAATGGCCTTGTGACCTAGATGTTGACTAGTTTAACTTAATTTCTTTCCAACACCTTGTATTAATGTGATATTCCATATATAGGTTTGTGTGACATCAGTTGGGACACAGTTTGACATTCAATGCTTGGACGACAGGCGAGTACATTCTCTGATAGTTTCTATTAATTGCTAATTACTATAATGCAAGAATTTAGAAATATTTTACATGACTCTTTACACATTGGTACACAGACTAGTATACACATGGATCAGTCATGGGATGTTACATATATATTGTTCATTGTTTCTCGTGTTCTCAATGTTTAACTTAGACAATGTTTCGTGTTCAACATTCATGTTTAACTTAGACAATGTTTCGTATTTAATGTTTAATGATCAATGTTTCGTGTTTAAGGTTTATTGTTTACATGACCTTGAGTATCTTGTATCACAACGTGTCATGGTTGGATCCATTGTACTAGTTGGGGAAAATGAGAAATATTAGCTAGGTATGTGACAAATCCTAGATAATGTTTCATGTTAACTTAGACAATGTTTATCCAACGTTAAAGTAGACAATGTTCACCCAACCTGATCACATATCTATCTAGTATTTCAATCACTTAGTATAGTTACAGTTCTTCACCACATTGTTCATTGTTTACCTGTTCTTCCACCATAGTTGATATTATTCATTGTTTCTCGTCTTGTACTATATTCTCTATTTCTGTTTATAGTCATTATCAATTAATTGGAACTGCTATTGGGTTGTACTTTGCTCCATTTCTGACTGGAAAATATTTTTTCAGATGAATGGTTAGAGATGATGTGTCCCACTCACTATAGACTGACAAATGGAGTATCACCCGAGGATAGTGCCAGAGACTGAGGCCTCTTAGACTTCCATGCATTATAGTAGTTTTCCTATTTTAGATATTGGTTGTATTATGTTTGAGATATGGAGTATAGTTTTGAGATGGCTATGTGATATATTGAGACTTGTATTTCTTATTCTTTCTATTCTATATCGTGCGTTCATCTTCCTTCAGTTTTATATGTGATTGAGTATTATTTCATGCCACGACCCGCACCCGAAAATCGGGCATGAGCCGTGGGTACGTCCAGCCTACGCCGCAGAATCGACGGTAGAACGCTGTAAAGGTCCATTCTAGGTCAACCATATCTATCTATATCTCACTGAAAAATCCGGCATGACCTCTCCAAAAGGAGGGCAAAACCACGCAATATATATATATAAAATCCTCTCCCAAAGGAGGCAACCACGCAATATATATATATCAATGATCTCAATCACAAAATCTAGAGGAAGAAATAAGCACGATATGATATAAACAAAGAAACAGAACCAAAAGAGCAAGACAATCCAAAATAATACAGTCCAAGTCTACAAATAGCTACAACATCTCAAGCAACAAAAGAATAAGTACAGTCATCCAAAATACAAACCACTGGAAATAACCCAGAAAACCCACCTAGCTAACTAGGGTGCTATCGGCGTCTCCTCGGCGCACTCCTCCTCGGGGTCACAACAGTCGTCAATTCCAGGCCCGTAGAACGTAGGGCAATAGTCCTCAGGATCCTCTGGAAAAAATATGCCCAGTCAGGACTGGAGCGAAGTACATAACTCTGAAAGCAACTCCAAATACATGGTAAGGTGTATATGACGAGCAATAGAAAAGTAATCAAGATGCACAGGAAATAAATATATGCTGGAGCACAATAAGTAGCTGCAAAGTAAACTGAAGAACAATACAAGTAGTGGAAAAGTAACTGCAGGTGAGAAACATGAATACTAGCTAAGTGCCTTGAGCACAAGTTCGTTATGTGATCGGCTTAGGTTGCACATGAAAAACACTAAGATAACTCCGTTATGCGTGAGTTGCATAACCGACATACACATGAATACTGTTTGGCTTTGATCACATAACCAACTCACTACTCCCCTCCCCCACTAATACCATTGGATCCAACCACAACACGCTACGTACATGATAATAGCTTGCGCACACGAAGGCGAGAGCACAAGAAGCACATGATAGCACATGAGAATCAATACCCGAAGCACATGATGAAATACACGTGATAGAGTACCCGCTGAACACGGTAAGGGGGATAGCATCTCATGACGGGATCCACTAGTACCAGCTCGTGTAATAATGTGTCAGAATCAAGTATTACAGTTCTAGAACAGGTGATATAAACGCTATCATGAAATGGAAACTATCAGAGGTAGGTACTCGCCTGATGTCCTAAGCAACTGATGATAATCGAGGTCCGGACCGGTGTCGCAAGGACCTAATACGAAAAGCAGAATTAAACAGGGTTCTAAGCATTTAAACTGATATAAAATAATTAAAAACAGGCTTCTAGGGATATTCTAGGTCGAACGGGTCAAACCGGTGAAATTCGGGTCAAAAAGTCAACTCGGGGTCCAAAAAGTCAACTCTAGGTCAAAACTAGGTCAAATGTTGACTTTTACGGTCAACGGGGACAATTATGGTCAAAGCTAGGTCAAACTAGGGTGCCCCTGAAATTCTAGGTCAAAACGAGCTCATAAAGCTACTAAACTCTCAAACTCGCCTAATCGAGATACCGGGATACCCTCGGTATCCGATACCTCGCCCTAGGCCACGCACCCCGCTTAAACCCGCTAAAACCTATGCTAGCACGCGTAATTATATATATACAAACATATAAAAATTACTCCAAAGCATTTCCTAGGCTAATGCTCAAATACCCCGCTCGAAACTCAATACCTTGAATATCTCAAGGTATCGAGATACCTCGGTATCTCAAGGTATTGGGGTTTCGCTCTAAAACCCTCTAACTAGCTATCTAGCTATTGATTATGCACCTAGTTATTAATCTAGGCTAGGTAATATAGATATCTATCATATATATATATATCTAAGTAGGTATCTACCTATATACATATATATATCCACACACACATATACACTTATACCCATTTCCTTACCTAATCATAACATATATATATATATACCTATCAAGATATCCATAGATATATATATATATATATATAACTATAGGTATATAGATATCTATCTCTTAGATAGATAAAACTATCTATCTACCTATCTAGTATCTATCTATCTAAATATCTAATAACTATTTAACTAGCTATCTTATCTATTTATCCTACTATCTATCTATCTAACTTATTATCTATTACCTATCTATCAACATATATATATCTATATATCAAACTCTCTTCCTCACTAGCTACTACCCGCTGCTACTGCTGAAGCTTCTTATTCCTGCTGCTGCTGCTCCATGCTACTGCTGATGCTGCTGCTCTTGCTCTTTGTACTGCTGCTGTTGCAGCTATTCCTGCTGCTGCTGTGCTGCTGCTGCAGTGCAGCAGCAGCTGCTCCTTGCTGCAGTCTGGAACCCCCCCTTCCAACTCACATACACACACACACATCCATATATATACATATATATATCACTATCTATATATATATACATACATATATATCTATATATATATAACTAGATATCTATATATATATACACTCATCCACACACTCTAACACACACACTAACACACTCACACACTAATACACACACACACATAAATATATATACATAGCTACATATATATATACACTTAATATATATATATATATATATCTACACACACTCTCAACTATATATATATATATATATACATACACCCAAAATATATATATACATATACACACACACAAGCACACTTACACATATACATATATATATACATAGACATGTACACATACAAGTACATAAATATAAATACACACATATATATAAGTATATATATACATAAACACACATACAAATATATATAAATATATATATATAGACACACATAAATACAAACACAACCACGCACACAACACTCAAACCACACGCCCTACTCACGCCCAACGACCCCGACACTCACCAATACCCTAAAATATATAAAATATAGCCCGAAAACTCTAGCACACACTCCCCGATACTAACCCAACGCGCGTACAAGCCCGAAACGAGGAAACCAAGTCGAAATGGCCGTTCGGTCATTTCGACGAACACGTGGTGCGTGGCTCGGAAAACCTCCTAAAACGCACACCAAACGAACTCGGAATCGGCCCAAAATTTACCCACGCACTCTACATGATGTCTAGATCCTAGAAAAAGTGGTTCTGCGTCAATTCTAGGTCCGTGGCGGAAACGCACAAGCACTTAGAATCGGCGACGACGAAAAGCCCCAATTTCGCCCGAAACGCCCGTTTCTCCGCGACACGGCTTCCCGTGTCCGAACGGAGACACGCACTCACCCTCTAGACACCCGACAACGTCTACCTAGGTCCATCTAACCTAGGGCATCACCCAAAATTGGGCCAAATTCGGATTCCACCCGAATTCGACACAAAACCTAATGTCAAAGTTTCTAAACTCACCCAAACTAGTTCCAACTTCCTCCTACGGGTAGGGTTAGGGTCTAGGAAGGTTCTACAACACTAATTACACTACACAAAAATAATTAGGAAGGGAAAAGTTAGGTTTTACCTCTTGGGAGTTGGAATCCCAAGGCCAAAGTCTCACAACCCCTAGAAATCACCTCCCTCAAGCTCCAAGCCACCAAATCTAGCTCTCACACTAGATCTAAGCTCCTCACACCTAGGTTAGAGAAAATGCAAGGTTAGGGTTAGCTTAAAGAAGAAGGAATGGAAGAAAGAAAGAAGAAAAGTGAAGAGAAGCTTACTTGGAAGAAGAAGGAAGAAGAAAGGAGAAGTGGAGAAGAAGAAATGAAGAAGAAGAAGAAGAGTGGAATGAAGAAGAATGCAAAGAGGGGAGGGGGCTGCTGCTGGAATCCCACGGGTGGGGGTAGGTAGGGGCCGGCCTTGGCAAATAAATGGGTACATAAGTCACCAAATTCCCAAAATGCCCCTATTGACTTGGTTTTGGGTTCCGGGTCTCCAAAAGCACTCAAACTAGTTCCAAATCTCTCCAACTAACCTCCTAAAAATAAAATAATAATTCTAAGCCCCAAAATAATTCTCACAAGGGTGTGGACTGGGTTGGACATGGGTCCACTAGGGTCTGACATGGGTCCAGGCTAGCCAAAACCCTAAAACAGTCAAAATAAAAAATAATAAAAATAATGCAATCACTATTTAAATACAAATATAATTAATTAAATACAATCCACTATTTACCAAATAAAAATAAAAAAAATACCCTATTTCTAGAATTGGGTAGTGACAAGTCTACCCTCCTTAAAATAATTTCGTCCTCGAAATTAAAAGACGAAACTAGGACAGGAATGCAAAGAAAGAACCATACCTCAGGGCTCGAAGAGATAGGGGTATCGCTCGAGCATTTCATCCTCCCTCTCCCAGGTCGACTCCCCTGGAGAGTGATGCCTCCACGCGACGCGAACCAAGGGAATAGTCTGGTTCCTCAACACCTTCTCCCGCCGATCCAGAATCTCCACCGGCTGCTCTGGATAGCTGAGAGTAGGGCCCACTGCGATCTCCGAGTGATCCAATACGTGACTGGGATCCGCCACGTACCGTCTCAACTGTGACACGTGGAACACATCATGAACTCCCTCCAGCGTAGGCGGCAACTCAAGCCTATACGCCACGGCGCCGACCCTCTCAAGAACACGGAAGGGTCCGACGAAACGTGGGCTAAGCTTCCCGCCTCCACCGAAGCGAATAGTGCCCCGCGTCGGAGAAATCCTCAGGAACACCAGATCTCCAACCTCGAACTCCAAAGGTCTCCGGTGGCTATCGGCCCAATGCCGCTGCCTGTCCTACGCCACCCGAAGTCTATCTCTAATGAGCTTGACCTTCTCCGCTGCATCAACCACCATCTCCGGGCCAAGCAAAGCTCTCTCACCTACATCATCCCATGACAACGGAGTGCGACACCTCCGTCCATACAATGCCTCAAAAGGTGACATCTCGATACTGGCTTGGTAGCTGTTGTTGTAAGCAAACTCTACCAAGTGCAAGTGATTCTCCCAAGAGCCTCTGAAATCCAAAACACAGGTGCGAAGCATGTCCTCAAGTGTCTGAATGGTCCTCTCTGACTGACCATCTGTCTGCGGGTGATACGCACTACTAAACTTGAGCTGGGTGCCCAAGCTAGCCTGCAGACTCCTCCAGAAATGCGAAGTAAAGTGACTGTCCTGATCTGATACTATGCTTACTGGAACTCCATGCAGTCTGACTATCTGGCGCACATACATCTCTGCTACTCTCTCTGTAGACGTACCCACTTTGAATGGTAGAAAGTGGGCCGATTTGGTCAACCTGTCCACGATGACCCAAATCGCATCTTTTCCGCCTGGAGAACGGGGAAGTCCAGAAACAAAATCCATTGTCACATGCTCCCATTTCCACTCCGGAATGGGTAACGGCTGGAGTAATCCTCCTGGCCTCTGCCTCTCCGCCTTCACCTACTGGCATACTAAGCATCGGGATACGAAGTATGCTACCTCCCGCTTCATCCCGTACCACCATACATGCTGTCTCAGATCTCTATACATCTTGTTGGCACCGGGATGCATAGAGTACTGGGATCGATGCGCCTCCTGGAGAACCTCCTCGCGCAACGACCCACTCGGCACACACAACCTGGTACCGTGCCGCAATGAACCATCATCAGCAATGGTGAAGTCGTCTGCTAAACCCATCTGAACCTGCTCCCTGATGCTCCTCAGGGACTCATCCTCAAACTGTGTAGCCCTGATCCGGTCTACCAACTCTGACTGAATCTGCAGTCCCCACATCTGCATCTCAACTCCAGGCACTATCACCTCAATGCCCAAGCTCTCTAGATCTGCCAGAAGATAACGATCTGTAGTCAGGCACATAGCTACCGGATACCTGCTCAATGCATCCGCAACTACGTTCGCCTTCCCTGGATGATACTGCAATGATATGTCGAAGTCTTTCATCAACTCCAACCATCTCCTCTGCCTCATGTTCAGCTCTTTTTGGGTAAACACATACTTCAAGCTCTTGTGGTCTGTGAAGATCTTCACACGCTCTCCGTATAAATAGTGTTTCTACAACTTCAGAGCAAAAATGACCGCTGCCAACTCCAAATCGTGGGTAGGATAATTTTTCTCATGAGGACGTAATTGCCTGGAAGCATAGGTAATCACCCTCCCATTCTGCTGCAACACACAACCCAGTCCCTTCCCCGATGCATCACTATAGATAGTGAATCCTCCAGAACCTGATGGCAACGTCAACACTGGAGCTGTCGTCAACCTTTTCTTCAGCTCATCAAAGGCGATCTGGCACTCCTCTGACCAAACAAACTCCACGTCCTTCCGAGTCAGCCTGGACAACGGCTCTGCAATCTGGGAAAAATCCTGAACAAATCTTCTGTAGTAGCCTGACAGTCCCAAGAAACTCCTGACCTCGGCTACTGAACTCGGAGCACTCCAAGCCTCAACTGCCACGATCTTTCTCGGATCCACCGAGATACCCTCTCCAGTCACCACATGACCAAGGAATTCAACCTTGTCAAGGAAGAACTCACACTTCGAAAGCTTTCCATAAAGCTTCTCCTTCCTGAGAGTCTCCAGCACTATCCTCAGATGCTCCTCGTGCTCCTTTGGGGTCTTCGAATACACCAAGATGTCATCTATAAACACCACCACAAACCTGTCCAGATGCTGATGGAACACCTTGTTCATCAGATTCATGAACACTGCCGGGGCATTAGTCAACCCAAACGGCATCACCAAGAACTCATACTGTCCATATCTGGTCCGAAAAGCTGTCTTCGGAATATCCTCCTTCCTGACTTTCACCTGGTGGTAGCCTGTCCTCAGATCAATCCTGGAAAACACCCTCGCTCCGCTCAACTGGTCAAAAAGATCATCAATACGTGGCAGCGGATACTTGTTCTTGATTGTGAGGCTGTTCAGAGCCCTGTAGTCGATACACATCCGTATCGACCCATCCTTCTTCGGCACAAAAAGTACCGGAGCACTCCACGGAGAAGAACTAGATCTGATAAATCCTTTGTCCTGAAGCTCATCCACCTGCTTCTTCAACTCTATCAGCTCACTGTTGCTGACTCTATAGACGTGCTGGGATATCTGCTCCGCGCCTGGCACCAAGTCTATAGAGAACTCCACGTCTCTGTCCGGAGGTAACCCTGGCAACTCCTCCGGAAAGACATCCATATACTCCTCTATCAGTGGATGTAGCGACCTCGGCTCTACCACCAGGGCTCCGCAGAAGACTCCCTCGGTCTGCTCCGCTGCTCCTCTGGCAAACTGAAACTCTGGCTCACCCGACGGACTAAACAAAACTCTGCCTCCACGACAATCTATACTAGCACAATGCGTACTCAACCAATCCATCCCGAGTATAACATCGTAACTCGGAAGTGGCATTACGAGTAGGCACACACTCAACTCCCGGCCTCCCAAGGTAACTCTTCGGTCTCTGCAGACATCACGGACTAGGATGATACCACCCCCGGTCGTGATCTTGCAGAGTCTAGCTAAAGGTTCAGCAACAAGATGGTGTCTAACAGCAAAAGATACAGACATAAAGCTATGGAAAGCACCGGAATCAAATAAAGCAAGTGCTGGAATAGAATCAAGGAGAACAGAACCTGAGATAACATCACCAACTGGCTCGGCCTCGTCCACTGTCAGGGCAAAAGCTCGCCCCTGCTGTCCTCCTCGGTGCTGCTGCTGGTGCTGGGCGAACCTCTGCTGCTGAGTCTGCAAAGGCTGTCCTCTCTGTTGCGCTGCAGGTGCTCTGGCTGGTGCCCTCTGAGCGGCTCCTCCGCCCTGAGCTGTACGGGCAAGCGCTAAAGGGCAATCCTTCAGCTGGTGGTCTGCAGCACCACACAATAAACATCTGCCCAGCCTCTTTCTGCATATGTCCCATCCGTGCCCTGGCTTCCTACAGAAAGGGCAAACGATGGGCTGCCTCTGGCCTTGCTGCTGACCCTGCCTCTGCTGCTGGGGCGCCTGCCGGAAGTGCGCCCGACCCTGACCCTGGTGCTGCTGGGTCTGCTGGAATGGCCTCTTGGTCGGGCCTGCACTGCTACCTGCTCCTGAAGCATCTCTGCCCCTCTTCGTCTTCAGCTCCAAATCATCCTCAGCCCTCTGAGCGTCGCTGACAATCTGCTCGAAGGTCGCCTCGCGGTCGCTTCTGGTCAAGGACTTGACCGCCATGACCAAGCCCTTGCGGAACTTTCGCGCCTTCGCTGCCTCAGACAACTCCTCAACAAATCTGCCCAGACGGCAGAACTCCGCTGCATACTCATCCACTAGCATACTCCCCTGGACGAGCGCCTCGAACTGACTCTCTAAGGCACTGAGAGCCACATCCGGGAAGAACTTCTCCTTGAAAAGCTTCTTAAAAGCCTCCCAAGTCAATCCCGGAGCTGCTATCCGCGTATCCGTACGGAACCAAGTGAGGGCAAGGTCGAACATCTGGCTGCCCGCTGCCTCTATCTGCATGCTGGCTGGGATCATCGCCAGCCAGAAAATGCCCTCTATGTGCTCGATCCAGTCGTCGGCGTACAGGATCCCCTCTGTGCCGCGGAACTCCTTAGGCCGCATCCTCTGAAAATCGATGATAGTACCCGGCCTAGGATACTGAGCCTGCTCTGGCTGTGGCTGGATCTGAGCCACTCTGTCGACCGCTGTCAAAGCCACCTGATGAGCATTCTCAATGCCCATCCTCAAAACATCTGCCTGGCGGTACTGCGCATCCATCATCTCTCAGAAGAATGCGAACAACTGCGTAGCATCTACTGGCGCAGGCGGTGGTGGAGGAGGTACCACCGGGACAACTGGGGTGGCTCTCGGATCAATGGGAGTAAGGGGATCTCCGAGAGAAACTGAAGCTCCCTCAACCGCAGGAGTGGCGAGTGGAGCGGTAGCGGCTGCCGGACGTCGAGCAGGTCGAGAGGTGGCAGACCTCTCGATGGCAGCTGCTGGGGCGGTGCGCTGAGATCTGGTCTTCGAAGGCATCCTGAACACAGATCAAAAGAAGTCAATATAGTGCAAGAAACGATAACATCAATGAAGGACAATAATATTGCAAAAGAAAACAATTTTGGAAAAATTAAAGATAGCAAAAGGAAGTAGGAAGGGTCCTAGTTGTGATTGAGCACACTCTCTCTCAGCCTATCTCCTATATCCTATTGCAGGTAACCCTAAAAGCAGACCTGCATGGGCCACCACCAAAAACGTGTCACAACCCACACCCGAAAATCGGGCATGAGCCGTGGGTACGTCCAGCCTACGCCGCAGAATCGGCGGTAGAACGCTGTAAAGGTCCGTTCTAGGTCAACCATATCTATCTATATCTCACTGAAAAATCCGGCATGACCTCTCCAAAAGGAGGACAAAACCACGCAATATATATATATAAAATCCTCTCCCAAAGGAGGCAACCACGCAATATATATATATCAATGATCTCAATCATAAAATATAGAGGAAGAAATAAGCATGATATGATATAAACAAAGAAACAGAACCAAAAGAGCAAGACAATCCAAAATAATACAGTCCAAGTCTACAAATAGCTACAACATCTCAAGCAACAAAAGAATAAGTACAGTCATCCAAAATACAAACCACTGGAAATAACCCAGAAAACCCACCTAGCTAACTAGGGTGCTATCGGCGTCTCCTCGGCGCACTCCTCCTCGGGGTCACAACAGTCGTCAATTCCAGGCCCGTAGAACGTAGGGCAATAGTCCTCAGGATCCTCTGGAAAAAATATGCCCAGTCAGGACTGGAGCGAAGTACATAACTCTGAAAGCAACTCCAAATACATGGTAAGGTGTATATGACGAGCAATAGAAAAGTAATCAAGATGCACAGGAAATAAATATATGCTGGAGCACAATAAGTAGCTGCAAAGTAAACTGAAGAACAATACAAGTAGTGGAAAAGTAACTGCAGGTGAGAAACATGAATACTAGCTAAGTGCCTTGAGCACAAGTTCGTTATGTGATCGGCTTAGGTTGCACATGAAAAACACTAAGATAACTCCGTTATGCGTGAGTTGCATAACCGACATACACATGAATACTGTTTGGCTTTGATCACATAACCAACTCACTACTCCCCTCCCCCACTAATACCATTGGATCCAACCACAACACGCTACGTACATGATAATAGCTTGCGCACACGAAGGCGAGAGCACAAGAAGCACATGATAGCACATGAGAATCAATACCCGAAGCACATGATGAAATACACGTGATAGAGTACCCGCTGAACACGGTAAGGGGGATAGCATCTCATGACGGGATCCACTAGTACCAGCTCGTGTAATAATGTGTCAGAATCAAGTATTACAGTTCTAGAACAGGTGATATAAACGCTATCATGAAATGGAAACTATCAGAGGTAGGTACTCGCCTGATGTCCTAAGCAACTGATGATAATCGAGGTCCGGACCGGTGTCGCAAGGACCTAATACGAAAAGCAGAATTAAACAGGGTTCTAAGCATTTAAACTGATATAAAATAATTAAAAACAGGCTTCTAGGGATATTCTAGGTCGAACGGGTCAAACCGGTGAAATTCGGGTCAAAAAGTCAACTCGGGGTCCAAAAAGTCAACTCTAGGTCAAAACTAGGTCAAACGTTGACTTTTACGGTCAACGAAGACAATTATGGTCAAAGCTAGGTCAAACTAGGGTGCCCCTGAAATTCTAGGTCAAACCGAGCTCATAAAGCTACTAAACTCTCAAACTCGCCTAATCGAGATACCGGGATACCCTCGGTATCCGATACCTCGCCCTAGGCCACGCACCCCGCTTAAACCCGCTAAAACCTATGCTAGCACGCGTAATTATATATATACAAACATATAAAAATTACTCCAAAGCATTTCCTAGGCTAATGCTCAAATACCCCGCTCGAAACTCAATACCTTGAATATCTCAAGGTATCGAGATACCTCGGTATCTCAAGGTATTGGGGTTTCGCTCTAAAACCCTCTAACTAGCTATCTAGCTATTGATTATGCACCTAGTTATTAATCTAGGCTAGGTAATATAGATATCTATCATATATATATATATCTAAGTAGGTATCTACCTATATACATATATATATCCACACACACATATACACTTATACCCATTTCCTTACCTAATCATAACATATATATATATATACCTATCAAGATATCCATAGATATATATATATATATATAACTATAGGTATATAGATATCTATCTCTTAGATAGATAAAACTATCTATCTACCTATCTAGTATCTATCTATCTAAATATCTAATAACTATTTAACTAGCTATCTTATCTATTTATCCTACTATCTATCTATCTAACTTATTATCTATTACCTATCTATCAACATATATATATATCTATATATCAAACTCTCTTCCTCACTAGCTACTACCCGCTGCTACTGCTGAAGCTTCTTATTCCTGCTGCTGCTGCTCCATGCTACTGCTGATGCTGCTGCTCTTGCTCTTTGTACTGCTGCTGCTGCAGCTATTCCTGCTGCTGCTGTGCTGCTGCTGCAGTGCAGCAGCAGCTGCTCCTTGCTGCAGTCTGGAACCCCCCCTTCCAACTCACATACACACACACACACATCCATATATATACATATATATCACTATCTATATATATATATATACATACATATATATCTATATATATATAACTAGATATCTATATATATATACACTCATCCACACACTCTAACACACACACTAACACACTCACACACTAATACACACACACACATAAATATATATACATAGCTATATATATATACACTTAATATATATATATATATCTACACACACTCTCAACTATATATATATATATATATATATATATATATATATATATATATATATATATACATACACCCAAAATATATATATACATATACACACACACAAGCACACTTACACATATACATATATATATACATAGACATGTACACATACAAGTACATAAATATAAATACACACATATATATAAGTATATATATACATAAACACACATACAAATATATATAAATATATATATATAGACACACATAAATACAAACACAACCACGCACACAACACTCAAACCACACGCCCTACTCACGCCCAACGACCCCGACACTCACCAATACCCTAAAATATATAAAATATAGCCCGAAAAATCTAGCACACACTCCCCGATACTAACCCAACGTGCGTACAAGCCCGAAACAAGGAAACCAAGTCGAAATGGCCGTTCGGTCATTTCGACGAACACGTGGTGCGCGGCTCGGAAAACCTCTTGAAACGCACACCAAACGAACTCAGAATCGGCCCAAAATTTATCCATGCGCTCTACACGATGTCTAGATCCTAAAAAAAGCGGTCCCGCGTCGATTCTAGGTCCGTGGCGGAAACGCACAAGCACTTAGAATCGGCGACGACGAAAAGCCCCAATTTCGCCCGAAATGCCCGTTTCTCCGCGACACGGCATCCCGTGTCCGAACGGAGACACGCACTCACCCTCTAGACACCCGACAACGTCTACCTAGATCCATCTAACCTAGGGCATCACCCAAAATTGGGCCAAATTCGGATTCCACCCGAATTCGACACAAAACCTAATGTCAAAGTTTCTAAACTCACCCAAACTAGTTCCAACTTCCTCCTACGGGTAGGGTTAGGGTCTAGGAAGGTTCTACAACACTAATTACACTACACAAAAATAATTAGGAAGGGGAAAGTTAGGTTTTACCTCTTGGGAGTTGGAATCCCAAGGCCAAAGTCTCACAACCCCTAGAAATCACCTCCCTCAAGCTCCAAGCCACCAAATCTAGCTCTCACACTAGATCTAAGCTCCTCACACCTAGGTTAGAGAAAATACAAGGTTAGGGTTAGCTTAAAGAAGAAGGAATGGAAGAAAGAAAGAAGAAAAGTGAAGAGAAGCTTACTTGGAAGAAGAAGGAAGAAGAAAGGAGAAGTGGAGAAGAAGAAATGAAGAAGAAGAAGAGTGGAATGAAGAAGAATGCAAAGAGGGGAGGGGGCTGCTGCTGGAATCCCACGGGTGGGGGTAGGTAGGGGCCGGCCTTGGCAAATAAATGGGTACATAAGTCACCAAATTCCTAAAATGCCCCTATTGACTTGGTTTTGGGTTCCGGGTCTCCAAAAGCACTCAAACTAGTTCCAAATCTCTCCAACTAACCTCCTAAAAATAAAATAATAATTCTAAGCCCCAAAATAATTCTCACAAGGGTGTGGACTGGGTCGGACATGGGTCCACTAGGGTCTGACATGGGTCCAGGCTAGCCAAAACCCTAAAACAGTCAAAATAAAAAATAATAAAAATAATGTAATCACTATTTAAATACAAATATAATTAATTAAATACAATCCACTATTTACCAAATAAAAATAAAAAATACCCTATTTCTAGAATTGGGTAGTGACATTTGGTATTGAGATGGCATGGCAGTACTTTATATGCACGGTGTGAGATGTTAGATAGCATAGTAGACCAAGACAGCGTTCTACCGCCGATTTTGCGGCGTAGGCTGGACGTACACACGTACTCGTGCCCCTATACCTGGTGCGGGTCGTGACACATTTTTAGTGGTGGCCCATGGAGGTCAGGCTTCGCAATAGTGCGATGTCGTGGTAGTGCAACGACTTAGTTGTACTACTGCGAGCCTGCGATAGGATAGGATATAGGACACTAGGATGAGAGGGATACTCAATCACAACTAGAAATAATTCTAACATAATTGTATCTTGTCATCTTCATTCTGAATATCGCTTTGAAATTTTTGTCCTTCCTTGATGATATCGTATCTTGCTCAATATTGATTTCTTATTTTGAATCTGTCTTCAGAATGCCGTCGAAGATGCGTTTCCAGCGCTCAGGCACAATGTCACCACGATCAGTCACTCCATCACCCTTGAGGATAGCGCCCTCAGACGAAGGTCCAGTACCTACATTCAGGAGGTCATCTTCACCAGTCCAGGTGGACGTATCTGCAGCAGCTTTCGGAGGTGCTCTACCTCCAGTACCGAGGACAGGGCAGACAGTTTCCGAGGATCTTCTACCTCTGCCACCTGCAGTGGATCAGACGCAGATGTTCGCGCTCTTCCAGCAGATGATGGAGACGCAGCAGCGATAGTCCGAGGTCCTGCGACAGAGCGTAGAGAATTCTTACTGGATCACGCTCGCAGCAGTTGAGAGAGCTACCGCCCAGCCATTGACGGCACTAGCTCAGTTTATTCTGCATCAGCCGAGGCCGGGTACTATCATAGACTTCAAGAGGATGGGGTCGAAGGATTTCAGGGGCACAGAAGGGATTATCTATGCAGATGAGTGGATCGAGGACATCGAACGGAACCTGAGGCTGGCACAGATTCCAAAGATGCTATATATAGAGGCATCGAGTTGTATGATGTTCGACATTGCTTTGACATGGTTCAGGACATACCCAAGGATATCAACGCCAGGAATTACTTGGGAAGTTTTCAAGGAACTGTTCAAAGAGAAGTTCTTCCCGGATGTGGCTCAGAGTACTTTGGAGAGTCAAATTTAGAACCTCGTCCAAGGGGACTTGACGGTGGACGAGTATGCGGCAGAGTATTGCCGATTGGGACAATTTGTTGAGGGACATAATCCTTGAGCCAGAGCTAGGAAGTTCAGGAAGGGACTGAACAATGAGATTAAATCTTACACTAATGGAGACCGTACCGCTACGTTTGAGGAAATTTTAAGATATGCGCAGCGGGCGAAAGATGATTTGGAGCTTGGTTCCAAGAGGCCGAGAGACACCGGAGAAGCGAGTAGTGGTGCGGGCCCAGCGAAGTGCACCCATTTTCAGCAGCCGAGGTTATATCAGCATCAGCAGTACCTTGTGCCAGTTAGGGCACCAGCTCAACAAATGCAACAGTTTCAGAAACCAGTGTATGAGGCACCACAACAGCCTCCAAGGCAGATTCAGCAGACTTTTTCTTGTGCCTATTGTGGAAGGCATGGGCATGATTGGGAGAACTGTCGGAAGAGACTCATACTATGTTTGTATTATGGTTCCCCTGACCATCAGGTGAAGGAGTGTTCCAACAACCCGTATGGACCAGATCGCGGTCAGAGAGGTAGAGCTAGGCTACCTGTGGTACCGCAGACTAATCAGCACCAACATGGAGAGCCACCCCAGCAGGGCGGAGCATTTGCAATGGCAGTCAGAGAGGATGACACTTCAGGTGATCAGCTAGCTAGTTTTGTCCTGTTTATCTTCTTTCTATCTGTTGTTTGTGTGGTTAGTTATTGCCTTATAGACTGTTTGCGTATTATTGTGTAATTAGTATACCCTGGCGGAGACTGCAAAACTATGATGGACAGAGACCATAGTTAGTGATGTGTGTTTTAGTTTAGACTGGGTTGACCTAGAGGGGGTTACGGTCATCTTTAATTTCGAGGACGAAATTTTTCTAAGGTGGGTAGGATTGTCACCCTCACATTTCCAATTAAGGGTAGTTTGGTAATTGGCACAGAAATTTTATTTTTAGGAGAATTGTATTTAATATTGTACATGAGTAATTAATTATTTGTTGTATTGTTTAGTGTTTGATTAGACATAGTATTTATTTTAGACTTGTGTAGAGGACCTAACCTATTTTATTAGATGCATGAACCCAATATTTGGATGAGTTAGTTTGGGACCATTTAATTAGGCCCATGGATTAGGAGGTTGGATTTAATTAGTGAAACCATTAGACTAGAACCTTCCCCCTTAATTAATTTCTTCATGAGGAACCCCAAGGGGTATTTGGGACATTATACATTGCTTGGAGAGAGGTTTATGACTAGCCATAATTAGGAGGAGAGAGAGTGCTCTCATTTTATTTCTTCCCCAAATTTTTAGATCTATTTTTCCCTCTTCCAATTTCCCTCCATTCCTCCATCAATTCTCCACCAATTCTTCTCAAATCTCTTTCTAAATTCATCATTAAGGCCTCTACATCAAGTATCTACAAGCAAGGAGCAAGGAACAAGGAAGAGGAGGCCAAGATCTACAAGGAGAGGAGCTACTTTGCATTTGGAGACTTTCCATTGGGAATCCAACTCCCAATAGGTACATTTCAGTTTTTCTCCTTCTATTAGACTCTAGATATAAGATTTTACCATGAGAAACCAACCCACATGCATAGGCTACCCATAGGATTTGGTTTGGAGTCATTCGGAGACCTACGGTGGAAGTTACATGCATTTTTGGTGCCAATTTTGGGAGAATTCTAAGATTGGCACATATTGTGTTTGTCAATTGGTCAATTAGACCAAATTGACATATGATTGTTTGTTTGTGACTAGTGTCGTGTCCACAATTGGATACGTGTAGGCCGTATCTCGTCAATTTGACGAAACGGGTTAATTTTGGGGGGTTTTCTCCGACATGGAGTCTTGTGCATATCTCATTGTGACACGGACACGTAGACACTCTAATTACTATATGCGTTGCCCATAATTTGTGTATTGGATGCGCTCGTGTCCTCCGAGATGCGTTTGTTTGTGTGTTGGAGCCGTATCGCACACGTATCATAGAGCAAGTGTGATACGGGTGCGGTGCACTCCATGTGTTTGTTGTTTTGCCCTCTTTGTTATACGTGCATGTGTAATTATATATATATGGTATTTATATATATATATGTATGCATATAATAGTGTATATTGTGTTTAGTGTATATGTGTGTGTCTATGTGTGTATACATACTAGAGTAGATAGTGATATATATATATATATATGTTTGTGTACTTGAATATATATATGTGTGTGTGATTAGGTATAATAGTGACTGTATGCAATAGATGCATTGAGTTATGAGCTATATTGGTATCAGTGTGAGTGTGTTTGCTTATGTGTGTGTGTAGTAGTTATGGTGGCAAGTTGTGTGTATTGGTTGTGTGTGTTGTGTGTGAGCATGTGAGCTAGTGAGTGAGATACTTAGCCAGTATCAGGTATCAATATCAGAAGGATGCATAGCAGTAGGTGCAGTCGGGTATTAGCAGCAAAGGGGGGAGAGCAAGGAGCAATGCACTGAGCAAAAAGATGTGCAGTGCAACCTCAATTAAGTGGCAGCAGTGCACAGCAACAAGACATTGTGCAGCAACCTGCAGACTTCAGTAACCTCCAGCAAAGAGCAAGAAATACATTCATCAGTGCAAATCAACTGAGGGAAGCCCAGCAGCAGCCTTGGACATGTAGATGGACAGTGTGCAGCCAACTGAGGGAAGCCCATCAGCAGCCTTGGACATGTAGATGGACAGTGTGCAGCCAACTGAGGGAAGCCCAGCAGCAGCCTTGGATATGTATATGGGCAGTGTGCAGCCAACTGAGGGAAGCCCAGCAGCTCGGTGGCAGTATTAGCAAACACAGGGAGAGCAACTGAGAACACAGTGCTCAGCAAAGGGAAAACAGAGTAGTTGGGGTGCTAGTTCAGCATATCTTCAGAGTGGCAGCAACCTAAGCCTTCAACTAGCATAGCCAATGCATATAGCATTCAGTGGCAGAAAGAAGAAGAGCACTGTACAGTTATCAGTGCACTGAGTAGCAAGAATAGGCAGTCAGTGCAGTATCAGTAGAGGTTTCAGTTCCTGGGTATTGGCCTAGAGTAGTAGTAGTTCACTCAGTGCAGCCGCCTCCAGCTTATAGCGCCCCGTTCCTCCTATTCGAGGAGCGTGGCTAAGAAACACAAGGCGATATCGTTCAATCGGGATAGATTGAATTAAGAACTCGTCCTCGTTATGGATTTGTTTCTTCGGAATCAATTTCCATATTCAGTGGACCGTGCCCCCGGGATCGACTTAGCGGCAGAGTCAGGAGGGACCTCTCCGCTGCTATCTTTTATTGCCTCGGTTTTCGATGTTGCTTGTTGCTTTCGTGCTTTGAGTTGGTTTTGGATTTGCTTGGGTTTTCTTGAACGGTTTCGATGATTTTATTGTTTTCGTTCATTAAATTGTACTTCAATTCCGAGATTGAAAAGAGTGGAAGGAGTATTGATCGAGCTGTTCGTGCAATGCAGGTAAACGAGCAGTAGGCGGCTTGCGAGCGGAGTCGTGAAGCGCCTCTTTCCTTCTCCTTTCCTTCCAACCAAGTGAGTGGCTACCAACCCGATTAGCTAGCCCTGCTTCCAAGCTTCACACCCTAAAATCTTGTATTCTTCTTTGACCCGATCAAATGATACCAAGTAATAATAAAAGAGATCAAGATAAAAAGGGAATAGACTTGGAAATATTGCTTGTCAACTAAACTTATGAACGGTTATCATCCTATATGCTAGTTCGTTTATAATTGTTCTATGAATCGTGCTAAGTATGGAATTATGCTTGTTATGAAATAAACTGTCAGGAAGACTATGCAAAACCGTTATGCTATGGAACTAATTCTATGAGTGTTCTTTGATCACGGACAACTTGTGCACAAGGTATGTTATGAGTTCCGCGGACAGTTGCCGGGGCGCTGGGACTGATCCGATCCGGACGGAACGTATGTATAGTCGTATGTTACCCGGCAAAATGTTATGCAGCGGGGCTCGCCACCCGCGTTGCACGTCACTTTGCCTTGAGACTATAACCTGTCCCTCGTGGCAACATGCTAGTGATCTCTATGTATATTTAAACCTATTGCAACTAACTTGTGTCTTCGTGGCAGGGAAGGCATGGTAAGTATTGTGCAGGTGATTCAGACGGTCAGGTAAAATCTACCGAACGGTGGCACGTTCATTTCAGTAAATTCTATATGCTGCTTACTTGTAAATAAACTAAGGCAAGATAGAAACCCACAAAACATGTATGCTTTATTAAAACAACGTGTTGATTGGTATAGTTCGGTTAGCTCGCCTTTACCAGTATGTTTCGACATGCTGACCCTCGTTGAAACAGGTTCTCCGCACCAAGGCGAATCGAGCGAGGAGCCGAAGTCGTCTTCCCAATCCAGTCCAGCTGTAGGCGCATCCTTTGATCGTGCCGCTTTTGAAGTACTCGAAGATAGAAGCTTGCAACTTTATATACAATACAGCTTCGTTGCAAAGCCGTCCTCCAGCCTGGAGGTCTTTATCATTTTGAAGTTTAGTAAAGGGATGTAATGTACAGGACTGCTATCTCATTTTGAGTCAACTCTTTTGTAAGCCCGTGCGGCATATTAGCTGACTCGTTCTAGAGTTTGTAATAGATGTTCATTATCAATAAAGAGAACTTTTCCATGTTTTAAATATGTGTTTCAATTTATCTGCGTACTCTGAATATGTGCTTGCTATGCAAATCATTAAAGCCTTGTGCGGGCGCAACCTCAGGCCCGCACGGCGGTCACGATTCGGGGGACGCCTCAACGATTCTACGGAATTGGGTCGTGACATAATGGTATCAGAGCACAGATTCAAGTTCCTTAGACTTCGTGCTGGAAAAGTTCCTTTAACGATCAAATTCCTATGCGAACTCTTGAACTCGCTAGGCAAAAAATGAGATACATTCATGCAATAAGTCCATAATACATTATGATTCTAATATAATTTACCTTCTTTTGAAGGAATGACACCAGCGTAATCTGCAGCGCAAGCACTGAATGAATCACAAGGCCAAGAAAGTAGTTCGGGCACTTCGGGAAGCTCTCAGAGCCAGCGTGGCATATCTCAAGTCGATCCGCTTGAGCGGATAATGCTAATGTTAGAAGAACAATAACAAGGAGATGATGCTCGCCAAGCTAAGTTCGAAAGTAATTTAGAGGCCCGATTCTCAGTCCAACAGAAGCAGGTAGATGCCCTGCAACAGATCGTTCAGACTTTGGCTGCCAACCATTCTGCCGCAACAACAACGACTCCGGTGGAACAGCCCGTACTTAAAGTGGAGATGTCACAAATTCCAAGGCCGAGGGACGTGACTGCCTTCAACTTGGGCAACTTCAAGAAAGTCTGCAATACTCTATTCAACGGGACTGAGGACCCAGTGGTAGCTCTAGATTGGCTAGCCAAACTTGAAGATCACTTCGCTCTGCTAGAGGTCCCCGAAGAGAAGCGCGTCGCCTGTGCGCAACTTCAGCTCTGCCTCAACGTGCACGATTGGTGGAACATGCATCGATGATCTCTCCAATTTGATCACGGAGAGGAGGCGATCTCGTGGATGACTTTTCGTGCTGCGTTTGAAGAGGAGTTTATGCCCCCTCCAGTACAACGTCAAATGGAAAACGAGTTCGTGCAACTGAGGCAGGGCAGCATGACAGTTAAACAGTACTCCGCTGAATTCAACCGACTCTCCAAATTCGCTATGGCCTATTTACCTAATGCAGCGAGTCAAGCTAGAAGGTTTGAAGGTGGTTTGCGCCCTGCCATCCATGCGCACGTGGTTAATAATCAGTACGGGACAATGCGTGAAGTCATTAATCACGTCCTATCTCTTGAACCACAATATCCTCACATTTCTGCCGACGCTGTGCATACATCCAGTCACAAACGCCAAGGCAACGATAGAGGAAACAATGCTGCAAAATGACATAACGACGGTGGTCATCACAAAGGGAACCAAAGACCATACTGTGATTTTTGTAGAAGATGTGGGCACACTACCGATAGATGTTATAGCAGGAAAGGTCTATGCTTCAACTGTGGCAGGCCAGGCCACATAGCTCGGGATTGTCCACTCCCCTCTAAGCTTCTGCCTCAACCAAATAATCCCTAACGGTTGGTTCTATTCCTAAGTTTCGAGACGAAACTTCCAATTAGTTGGGTAGGATGTAGCCCCCGGTTCCTCCTATTCGAGGAGCACGGCTAAGAAACACAAGGCGGTATCGTTCAATCGGGATAGATTGAATTAAGAACTCGTCCTCGTTATGGATTTGTTTCTTCGGAATCGATTCCCATATTCAGTGGACCGTGCTCCCGGGATCGACTTAGCGGCAGAGTCAGGAGGGACCTCTCCGCTGCTATCTTTTATTGCCTCGGTTTTCGATGTCGCTTGTTGCTTTCGTGCTTTGAGTTGGTTTTGGATTTTCTTGGGTTTTCTTGAACGGTTTCGATGATTTCATTGTTTTCGTTCATTGAATTATACTTCAATTCTGAGATTGGAAAGAGTGGAAGGAGTATTGATCGAGCTGTTCGTGCAATGCAGGTGAACGAGTAGTAGGCGGCTTGCGAGCGGAGTCGTGAAGCGCCTCTTTCCTTTTCCTTTCCTTCCAACCAAGTGAGTGGCTACCAACCCGATTAGCTAGCCCTGCTTCCAAGCTTTACACCCTAAAATCTTGCATTCTTCTTTGCCCCGATCAAACGATACCAAGTAATAATAAAAGAGATCAAGATAAAAAGAGAATAGACTTGGAAATATTGCTTGTCAACTAAACTTATGAACGGTTATCATCCTGTATGCTAGTTCGTTTATAACTGTTCTATGAATCGTGCTAAGTATGGAATTATGCTTGTTATGAAATAAACTATCAGGAAGACTATGCAAAACCGTTATGCTATGGAACTAATTCTATGAGTGTTCTTTGATCACGGACAACTTGTGTACAAGGTATGTTATGAGTTCCGCGGACGGTCGCCGGGGCGCTGGGACCGATCCGATCCGGACGGAACGTATGTATAGTCGTATGTTACCAGGCAAAACGTCACTTTGCCTTGAGACTATAACCTGTCCCTCGTGGCAACATGCCAGTGATCTCTATGTATATTTAAACTTGTTGCAACTAACTTGTGTCTTCGTGGCAGGGAAGGCATGGTAAGTATTGTGCAGGTGATTCAGACGGTCAGGTAAAATCCACTAAACGGTGGCACGTTCATTTCAATAAATTCTATATGCTGCTTACTTGTAAATAAACTAAGGCAAGATAGAAACCCACAAAATATGCATGCTTCATTAAAACAACGTGTTGGTTGGTATAGTTCGGTTAGCTCACCTTCACCAGTATGTTTCGACATGCTAACCCTCGTTGAAACAGGTTCTCCGCACCAAGGCGAACCGAGCGAGGAGCCGAAGTCATCTTCCCGATCCAGTCCAGCTGTAGGCGCATCCTTTGATCGCGCCGCTTTTGAAGTACTCAAAGATAGAAGCTTGCAACTTTATATACAATGCAGCTTCGTGGCAAAGCCGTCCTCCAGCCTGGAGGTCTTTATCATTTTGAAGTTTAGTAAAGGGATGTAATGTACAGGACTGCTATCTCATTTTGAGTCAACTCTTTTGTAAGCCCGTGCGGCATATTAGCTGACTCGTTCAAGAGTTTATAATAGATGTTCATTATCAATAAAGAGAACTTTTTTATGTTTCAAATCTGTGTTTCAATTTATCTGCGTACTCTGAATATGTGCTTGCTATGTAAATCATTAAAGCCTTGTGCGGACGCAACCCCAGGCCCGTACGGTGGTCACGATTCGGGGGACTCCTCAACGATTCTACGGAATCGGGTCATGACACAGCCCGCCGCACGGCCGTCCGCGACTACCCCACCGCGCGCCGCGAGAGAAAATACACAACGAAGTACCTGTATTCAAGCACTGTTTCCCGTCTTCTTGCTATACCAAACTCGACCCCTTCTTCACCGGTACGTTCATGACTTAACCCCATTCCTTATCTGTATGTTAGTTGACCTCGAATAGCGCATAAACCTAGGCGAAAACAGCGACCAAGTTGGCAAAAAATGACAACTTTTGGATATCGTAGAAAACTGCGGTAACTACCTATGTTCACAGATTCGTATCTTCCACCATAGAGATCCGAATCTACTTTTTCTTTTTGGTATGCCAAGAACACCTAACCTAGTTTATTTTTTGTTAAATACAATAAATTATTAATTGCTGTGTGTAGAATTAAATTAGATAGAAAACCCAAAAAACCTATTTTTCCTAAATTCTAGAAATTACGATACGGAGCGCATTCCACCAAACGGGACCGCCCCATCGTGTAACAAGTATACCAAATGGTGTGCACAGTATACCTGGACGTGTGGGTTTTTGCGAAAACTGATTTGGACGCGTGTGCGCGTCGGAATCAGCCCGTATCCGCAGAAAATCTCCCGTATCGTAACTTTTGCAAAAGTCCTGCACATTTAGTATACGCTCGTCAAAATGCGACAAAACTTACGCCATTGGACTCGTGGTATCGCTCTGGTCCTGTGACCCAAGTTTTACGCGATTTTGAGACAGTTGACTAAGCCACCTATTTGCGGGCCCTACGGTTGACTTTTTGGGCGAATTTGTGTTCGGCTCACCGGAATCCAAAAACTGGACGTACCGTTGAGTTCGTATTAACGTTTAAAATTGGTTTGACCTATAATTTTGTTCCATTTAGAGACTGTTACCCTTGGCACACTTTTCGGTGCAAAGTGGGCCACATGTGGACCCCGCTTTGACCCAAAATTACCGTTTTGCCCCTGTGTCCAAATTGGACGAAAGGGTAGTATTTTCTAGCTATCTCGCTTATTCTGAAAACGTTGTTGATGTCTATTTCATCATTTGGAGACGTTTATTCTGAGGCCGCAGCTTCTACTCCTGTGTGCGTGACATCTTGATGTTACACTTTGCAGCTTTCTTGCCAGGTAAGTATAGCTTGCCAAATTATTTATAGTACTTTGCATGCTATTTATATTTCTGTTTATTCATTGCCTGTGTAGTTTTGTTCAGTTATATTCATTGCATGTGTAGTTCTTTCAGTTATTACTATATATATTAGATATGTTGACACACACTTGACAACTAGTATCATGAGAGGACAATCATTAGGCGTATGGGCTTTTAACCACTCTGGTAAACCGTCTACCCCCGAGGTATGTCAATTTTTGTAGAGTCGCGATGGTCACTACCCCCGAGGTATGACAATTTCTGATGTTCTAGACGGGTGTGTGAATTATGAGGTTTAGATCGAGTAGCCTACCCTTGTCCATACGTCGAAAAGTTGTCCTCATTTGCATTTCATATAGATTGTCTTGTACAACGTACTTATATATTTTCAAACATTATGCATGTTTATTGTATTCAATTGACATACTTTTATGTATCTTGTTATGTCCCTCTGAGGACCTGGTCCCTTGCCAGGTATAGACGATCAGGAGTATCCGCAGGAGTACGGGCCAGGACCTGACGCATTACTTTCTGCTGCGGAGGTCTTACCTTCTGAGTATTTTTGATTATCTCTAGTGATGGATCTTCATAGCTGATACACTTCTGACACCACCTTAGTTTATATTGGAGATTTTATACTCCTCCCTCATTTTAGTTTTGGATATAATCTTTGGTAGTGGATTTGTCTCCACCAGACTATTATTTTGGATATTTCAGACTCCTTATTCTAGCTTAGTTATTTTTTTCTATGACTTGTTGTGTGGATGAGATTAGCATATCTGTGACTTGTGATAATATATATACCACATGTGAGTTTGTATTCATATTGCAGCATACGTGTGTATTATGGAATCCATATATTGGAGTTGTCATATACATACGGCTGGCATGCTTACGTGTTCCTAGTCCTACGTATTTTGGGACTGGGGCGTGACATATAGCAAGGTACAAGAATAACTTAAGCCAGAATAAATACAGTGCAATAATAAATGAAACAATAACAATAGGGTAAACTATGTAACCAGCTATGTGATATGCAAGTGAGAGCATCACTAGTACTCAGGCTGAGACCACTACAAGCTCTGTGTCATGGAGCCGGTAGCAGTAATATCACTAGTAAAGTGCCTAGCTCTGATGTAGAGTCTACGGCCTCACAATAATAAAAATATATATAAAATTAGCCTGTAGCCTGTGAGTCTCTTTCCACCCAATGTAATCACACGTCTCATGTCCACGATATCTCATGTCCATGTCACGCAAGATCATGACCTCTAACTGATGCAGCGAGTTATAATGATAGCCAAGCATATGTAATATCTATGTCACGAATCATGTATCCTATACAAAATCACCATGAATATCTCAGAAAGATTCTGTCTCATGAACAGTGTCAAGTGTCCTATGGTATGACGTACTTGATAATGCAACCACGAAAATGTATAGGGTCGCGATATCAATCTCTAGGTGACGTTACACAACTCCGCATGCGGCGTTGACACCCGAATCTTGTTTGAACGTTAAGTAATGTCACACGGTCCCGAGTTGAACATTTATATCATTTATTTAAATCAAGAGAACATTATGTAGCAAATACTGCAAGATTGGCAAGGTACACTTGCCTGGGGTTTCGTATTCAACTACTGCTCTGGTATCAGCGGGATCTGCAGGTACTCCTTCGGTTGCTGAAATAAACACTACCATAATGTTCAGAAGATATGAAATAGCTAGAATTGCCTGTCCATAAGTCTAATTTTGACACAGGAGCAAAGCTAACAGTTTCTGGTCAAAGTGGGGTCCACATGTGGCCCACTTCGCACCGAAAAATATGTCAAAGACAATATTCTCCAAATTCGTCAAACTTAGTGTCTACAAGTTCAGAACGATGATACGAACCCAACGGAATGTCCAGAACTGGATTCCGATAAGCCGATCAAAAAATTGCCCGTCAAGTGGAGCCGTGGAGCCCACGATACGGGATTTTGTCAATGTTCTCAGAATCGAACCAAACTTGGGTCACATGACCAACATATTGCTATGAGTCTGATGGCGTAAGTTTTGTTTCAAAACGACGAGCACACACGAAGTTACAACGAGTTTTAGAACATGGCCGATAGGGGGCGTTGTCGACGGATACGCGTTGATTCTGGTGTGCACGCACATCCAAATCAACTTTTGCAAAATCCCATATGTCCGTATTAATGGTGTACACCTTTTAGTGAAGTTCGCACACGACCAAGTCTTCTCGTTTAGCGGGGAGCATCCAGTTCCGAGAAAAAAATAGGTTTTTAAAGACCAAGTTTTTGGTCATTTTTACCCACAAAATAATTACAAAATACAGCTCAATAAATTAAACTAAAAATAGGTTTCAATCTTGGTTATGTTGTAAAATTAACTGTTCAAACAGAATCTAAAATTAATAAACGGGTTGGGAGAAAAATGGCCGTGAACATGTGAGTTCGGGACGATTTCTGAATTTTCAGAAATTGGGTTGTTTTTCCTCTTTTTGCGTCGTGGTTTACGATCGACACAGGATGCGATGCCCTGAGCGAATTACACGTGGCTCGAGAGGATCACCCAGTCTATGCGTAGGATTTGACAGATCGAAAAATGGATCAACGTACAAAAAGTTATGCGAGCGAGAAGACAGGTACCTCAATGAGGTTTGTGCACTGGGAGGGTCACGGCGAGGCACGGCCGGCCGACGGTGGCGTTTGCTGAGGCTGCTGTGCTTCTCGGGGAGGGTAGTCGCCAGCGGCAGGGGCTCGGCGACGGGAGCTTGGTGTGGTCGGCGTGTCGTCGTAGTCGGGGCGGCGAAGCGGTGGCGGTGATGCGAGGGTGGTGATGGCGGTGGTTTGGGGCTCGAGGGGTTTTATAGGGGAAGAGTCGAGCGGGGGGGGGGGGGTAGATCGTGGGAGTGACCGCGGCAAAGTCGGGGCGGGGGTCGTGGGGCCATGGGCAGCGGAGCGGGGGCGTTGTCGGAATTCGCGGCCGACGGAGCAGGGAAAACGGGGTCGTGGGGTGATGGGTTAGGGATTAGGGTTATCAGGTACGGGTCGGCGGGCTAGCGGGTCTGGTCCAGATCCGACCCTCTAGGGCGGTTGGGTTCGGTTCAGTTGAGTGGGGTACGGTCCGGTTCTGTTGGGGTCGGTTTAATCCGGTTTAACCCGGTTTAGGTTGGTTTAAATTAAGAAAGGGTTTTTTTTAGCTATTAAAAATAGTTTTTGAGCCCAATAAATTCCAAAAAAATTACATAACAACCAATAATTAATAATACACCCAAAAATATAATTTTTATAATATTTTATTAATTAATTTAATCCATAAAAATATTAATCCATGAAGGACATTTTTAATAATTAAATAAAATTTATCGAAAAATCCAGAAATTAATTTTTTTAAAATTTAAAAAAATCGGGTGTTACAATCTACCCACCTTAAAAGAATTGCGTCCTCGCAATTAAGAAAAATAAAACATTATCGATTAGAAATGATGACGCGGTTGCACAACATGTGTGTAGCATGACACAAGGGATTAAGAATCATGAACAAGAAGATCGAGAGACAGATCAAGCAGAACATGTAGGGAAGGAAATAAGACATTTCCCTAGGCAATGAGAGATAAGTAAAAGAAATCTGGATAGAGCAAGAAAATCTACAGCTTATGAAAACTTGGGTACCAGATACTAATCTAGACTAACAAGTTCAGGCTAACATAACACTAATATTCGGCTAGGGAATGGAACTAACAGGCACGTGCTAAAGCATTACTAGGAATAGATAGCTATGAATAACTTAAATCTTACGTGTATTCGCTACCCCACGAGTCTGCGCGTCCTCCATTGTCATCGCAAAAGCTTGTCCGCGTCCTTATGGTTGTGCCCTCTGCTGTTGCTGGGCCTACTGGAAGAGTGCTGCTTGTGGTGCCAAGGGTGGCCTCGGCTGATATCCTCCCGGTGCTGGTAAGGCTTCTCGGTTAATCCTCAGTATTTCTCCTCGATGCTTCGTGCAATATCAGGCTAAATGTTGGCTGGATCCGCAAATCAAGCACATTCCTAACTTGTATCTGCACTCCCTCTCAATATGGTCTACCTTGCCACAGTAGTGCAAGTAGAAAGGAATGAGGCTCTTGGTGCTGCTCTCTGTGGTGGATTTGTCTGGGGTCGCTTGGCAGACTCCCCGTGTAATGCTCTGATTGGTGCTGCTAAAAATGGCCGTTTCAGGCTGGACTCTCTCCTGGTGACGCGCTCCATGCGTCGGGCTGCAGCAAGAACATTCGAGTATGAAGTAGGTGCAACAGATTCGATCAATCTCTGTAGCTCAAAGTTTAGTCCATCGAAGAAATTCTCAACCTTCTCCTCTTCTGTCGGGATCAGGATAGGGGCGAAGCGACTCAAACGGATGAATTTCGCATTGTACTCTTCCACCGTCATATTATCTTGAGTGAGGCGATTGAACTTGTTTCGAAGTTTCGATCGAGCAATAGATGGAATGTACATCTCCTGAAAGAGTCTAGAGAACTCTTCCCAAGTGACTCGGTCTGGTCCGAGCCGTGTTTCCTCAGTTAACCACCAGTGATGCGCATTGCCCCGTCAACTGCATTCTGACGGCAGTCATCCAACGCTCTCTAGGAAGCTCAGCTGCTTCCAATTGGTGTTGAGTGTTTGTGAGCCACTCATGAACTTTAGTGGGCTCCTCTTTGCTTGAAAAGGTACGGGACTTCAGTTGGCAGAAATCGGTGATAGATCCCGTCGATGGCCGTCGAGCTGGTAGGTTCGCCTGCTCCAGTGCGGTCACTATACTATTTCTCAGATTCTCTGCCTCGTGACGCTGAGCCTCTTGATGAATCTGCTATTGGGCTTGCATCATTGCGTAGATCATTTGAAATATCTGTTGCCCATCCATAGCCTGCCCTTGTGGAAATACGGGCATCGGTGGAGTAAACTGCGGCGGAGGTGGAATATTATCTCGCCGAAATCTAGAAGCATGCTGATTTGCTTGACTGCTTTGTTATGCTGATTGTCCTCTACCCACTGGTGTTACTTTATTTTGGTAGGTGACCATTGCACCTTATTGTGTTCCTGTAGGAGTCCCATCTCTTGCTGGTGGATCCATTACTTTGCATCCAAAATAAACTATAAGAGGCTCCCAGAGGAATCAAGGCAGGATGCAAGTCAAGTAATTAATTCAAATCTGATATAGAGATCAAGAACGATTCAAGCAAGTGGATGAGATCCTATAACTTATCCTATCCTTATCGCAGGCTTGCTCGGTCCCTTAGTTGAAACCGAAACAATTTAGTCGTAGACCTGCATGGGCCACCAAAAAAACTATGTCATGCCCCAGTCCCAAAATACCGAGGGACTGGACACGTTGCAATGGCCAACAGCACACACCGATGGGCTAACCCAATTTAATGGACCCATCAGGGTGTACTTAAGATATAGAATAACAATAAAGTTCTATGCTACTAATCTCATCCACAGAAATAAATACAATATATAAGAAATATAAAGCAACATCAAGTCTCAATAAAATATATCTCGGGGAACAACCCGATAATGAGTTTGATACATCAATTCAATAAATAGAAAATAACATAAATAACTGAGTATAGATAAAGCAGATACTCAGAAGAAATCCTCGGCGATCACCTCGTCCTCTGGTGATGGTACTGCTCCAATGTCAGCTCGTATCCCGTATACCTCGGGGTAGATCTCCTCTGCTAAACCTGGGGACATAATCCGGATCCAGGTCCTCAGGGGATATAGCAAGGTACAAGAATAACTCAAGCCAGAATAAATGCAGTGCAATAATAAATGAAAAAATAATAATAGGATAAACTATGTAACCAGCTATGTGATATGCAAGTGAGAGCATCACTAGTACTCAGGCTGAGACCACTACAAGCTCTGTATCGGGGAGCAGATAGCAGTAGTATCACTAGTAGAGTGCCTAGCTCTGATATAGAGTCTACGGCTTCATAATAATAAATATATATATAAAATCAGCATGTAGCCTTGTGTGTCTCTCCCCACCCAATGTAATCACACGTTTTATGTCCACGATGTCTCATGTCCATGTCACGCAAGATCATGACCTCTAACTGATGCAGCGAGTCATAATGATAGCCAAGCATATGTAATATCTATGTCACGAATTATGTATCCTATACAGAATTACCATGAATATCTCAGGAAGATTATGTCTCAGGAACAGTGTCAAGTGTCCTATAGTATGACGTACTTGATAATGCAACCACGAAAATGTATAGGGTCACGATATCAATCTCTAGGTGACGTTACACAACTCCACGTGCGACGTTGACACCCGAATCTTGTTTGGACGTTAAGTAATGTCACACGGCCCTGGGTTGAACATTTATATCATATAATTAAATCAAGAGAATATTATGTAGCAAATACTGCAAGATTGGCAAGGTACACTTGCATGGGGTTTCGTTTCCAACTGCTGCTCTGGTATCAGCGGGATCTACAGGTACTCCTCCGGTTGCTGAAATAAACATTACCATAATGTTCAAAAGATATGAAATAGCTAGAATTGCCTGTCCATAAGTCCAATTTGGACACAGGGGCAAAGCTGACAGTTTCTGGTCAAAGCGGTTTCCACATGTGGCCCACTTCACACCGAAAAATGTGCCAAAGACAATATTCTCCAAATTTGTCAAACTTATATCCAGAACTGGATTCCGATGTGCCAAAGACAATGTTCACTCAAACTTATATATATATATATATATATATATATATACCAATTATATACCTATTAAATATATACTAATAGAATACATATACTATACATACCAAATACATATATATACCTATTTGAATACAATATACGTATACGCGTA
Organism: Iris macrosiphon; assembly: GCA_036927795.1. Lineage (NCBI taxonomy): Eukaryota > Viridiplantae > Streptophyta > Magnoliopsida > Asparagales > Iridaceae > Iris > Iris macrosiphon. The sequence goes on along the minus strand of JAYESA010000014.1, from coordinate 102,693,748 downwards.
CGTATGCATACACAAAAAATCACAAGAGAAAATACTCCTCACCTTGGCCTCGGCGTGCACGTGCACGAGATCGGCGATGACGACGACGACGATGTTAAAGACGACGATGATGACGACGTTGCTGACGATGATGCCGACAACGTTGATGATGACGATGCCGACGATGTTGACGACGATGATGATGATGAGGCAGGGTCAAAGTACAACGGGTCGAGGGAAGAACAGGGACTGGTCTGGCCGGAGTTGGCCGGGGAAGACTATGGTGATAATGGTGGTGGTGGTGTAGAGTGGTTGTGGTCGAGGTGATAATGGTGGTGGTGGTTCGGTCGAGGGGATCGGGATGAGGAAGATGACGAAGGAGAGGAGGATCCGGCGAGGTCGGGGAGGTCGATGGTCGGGATTGGCTGCTGCAGGCGGTCGGCTTCGGTCTTCAGGCGAACGCAGTCAGGTGCGGGGTGGCATCGTGTGCTCCGGTGATCGTCGAAGAAGAAGATGGGTGCAGCGGCTGGGTCATGATCCGGTCGAGTGCAATGAGAGAGGGGTGGCAGCGGGTCGTCGAGCGGTGTGCTCTGGTTGTGCTCCGGCATTCCTGTGGACAGCGAATTCAGAAGAAGAACAGCGGGTGGAGTCGTGGAGGACTCGGTGGTGAGCAGCGGTGACCAGCGGGCTCGGGGCTGCTCGGTGTAGTCGGATCGTGAGGAAGTCGGCAGGCGGTGAGATGGGGAGGAGGAGAACGTGGAGGAGAAGGGAACTGTGGTGGACGCTGCCGGGGTCTCGTGGGGAATGACGATGCGGGGTGCAGCTGCTCCGGTGAGGGGGTTGCTCCGGTCGGGTCTGGCTTCTCCGGCGAGTTAAAGTCGACGAACAGGAAGGTGGAAAGGGGTCGGCTGGGAGAAGCTAGGTTGAAGGGAAAAAAATAAGAAGGAAAAATATAGGAAGAGAATATATATATGTATGTAAAGAAAATAGGGTTGGGTTGACCTAGAAAATTGGGCCGGTCAACCCCTCTTTGAAATTGGGCTTGACTTATCATGTAGGTATTTCAAGGGCTAGGATTTGGTTGGTTCAAAATGGAGGGTTAGGATTACATTTGGTTCAAAGTTTGGAGGGCTATGGTTCAATGTGGGTTGATATTGAGTGTTATACACTCCAATAAATTATAAAAAAATTTACATGAAGGAGAAATGGGTTTCTTCACATGTTATGTCTAATGGGGTGGACACCTTGGCGTGCTGTCGTAGGCACCCAAAAATAAAACCTTTACTCTTGAAATAATATGTAGTAGTGAGAGTAAGGATCGTTCCCACGAAGAGTAATTAGTTTAATCTTTATGCTACGTGAAATAAGATGGGGGGAGAGTTTTGGATCAAAGTAAATTAAAAAGAGCTAAAAACAATTAAAGTATTAAAACAATCAAAGAAATAAATGTTGGTCTCAGTCAACATCCACCATTGGAATCTTAAAACTGATCATCGATGCAATTATATATTAATTCATACTTGAATATTCATCGTTGGAATTATTTTTCTATCTCCTTCAGCCACAATTAATTAAAAACAAGCGATCTAATTAACCTTAACTACTAAACAACCCCAGACAAGCACTAAAGGTTTAATCTAGTAGCGTATTAAACTCGATGAGATCGATGAAGCAAAACAACACAAGCACAAGTGGTTGCATTTAATTTTGTCAAAAGTTTTCCTCCTAAGATCTAATAAAACAAAGCAGTTCATTAAATCTTGTTTGCTTCACAAATTAGAGGGATCGAACAATTACGGATTCGATATCTAATTTAGCATTAGATTGTCAGGAATAATAAACTAGTATGCATCCTAGTCATTAAACAAGATAATCATGAAAATATGCATAAGATAACATTCGATACTCAAAGCACAGATCAAAAATATAAACACATATTAGATCTCACAATTTTTTATTCATTCCGAGGCTTCCGTTTCCTTCGACCAACAAGACTTTTAGCTCCGCATGTTCAAGAAAACTGCAAAAGAATATTGGAGAAGAGGAAGAAGAGTTGTGTGTTGTTCTTCCATTTTCTCCTGATCTCTATCCCTTTTATAGACTCTAAATTAGTTGTTTGAAGATCACAATATCTTCCCACAAATCCTCTAATAGTTACAACAACCCAAACAATAAAATAAAATCTTTGAACAAGTTGGAAAATGGTTATTTCAGCTCCACTTTTTGTGTACAGCATAGTTGACTCAACTTCAAGCCTGATTTGGTCCATGATGCAGCCAAAATCTCGGGAAACTCAAAACAGAAAAATTGTGCCTCTAACACTTAGCTTTCCGAATCAATTTGGATCAGCTCAATTGGACTTCGGATGAGCAAGTTATGACTAATTTTCTACAAGATATCAAAACTGTCCAGAATTGATAATTAGCTCCATTTTGCATTTAGTGACTCCAATTGCATCCTAAATCAAAATATAAAAATAATGAGTATCTTTAGACATCAAATAAGCATAAAGGAGTATACATTAAGGAATAAAAATATAACATTTTATGTTCTCATCAAATACCCCCACACTTAACCTTTGCTCGTCCTCGGGCCAAACTCTAATTTATTTTTCCAAAAAGAAATCAAGGTTGCAATGTCATAAATAAAAAATAACCAAGATCTTCAAAACTCATAACATATCATGAACATATATTTTTAAACAACTTCTAATTACTTAGTAGATATTTTTACTTGAAAAATGGAGTAAACTAAATAGGTAGACCCTCACGGAATAAATACTCAACTCTCATGTGTTTAAAGATATATATTTCACTCAAATTCATTCCAAAAGAAATGATATAACATAAGCTTGCATATCTTCTCATTCTCCACCACTGGGATCACATGCATAATATAAATCATAAGAACTTTTCATGGGTTGTAACGTGGCTTAGGATTAAGGTGGGATATATTTGGGAGTGTAGCTCAAAAGCCATCAAAACTAGTGGAGCAAAAATGAATCAACTCAAGATCAATATAAAATATATAAAATCAATCACTCCATTTAACAACTTCTTCAATTTGGCTTTTAAAGCATTTAAACAATGTAAAACAACTTCCACCATTTTTTTTTCTTTTTTTTTTCTCTTCTTCTCTCTCTCTCTCTCTCTCTCTTTTTTTTACAATAATGGAACTTAGAAAATTTGAGGATGAAAATATGTTCCAATTTGTTGGTTGTAACCAAACCACAAATTTAGACACCCCCACACTTATTTTTTTTTCGTACACCCATACATATCATAATAATCAACAATGCTCCACTAGCTTTGTGACTTGGGTAAAGGTATAAATATTATAGGTTGAAAGCTTGTAATGTGGGTATACCAAGAAAAAAGCAATAAAGCTCAAAGGGGTTCAACAAAAAGAAAAATAATTACAAGGTGGGCTATTTGGCTTATGTAACACATAACAAAGATGGCCTTAATCATGTTCATGCATGCATGTGTCAATGTGACCTCGAAGAGAATCAAAGCAAGTTCTAGAGAAACAAATCAGTGGAAGAATATCTCTCATGAAAGAATAATGAGACTGATGTGTCAGTCTAAAGGCTCAAATCCTCACTGGCTTTTGTTTACCAATTTAGATACTATCATTTTCAATAAAAAAATAACTAGACTAATTAATTCTAAGTTAAAAAAAAATTATTTATTCAATCATGTTATGAATTTTTCAAATCTAGTTGAATCTTACTCATGACATACACAACCAAAAATCATTAAAAACCAAAAACCAAAATTCTTTTATTAAAAAAATTTTTATTATTACTATTATTATTATTTTTTAGAAAAACAGCGAACTAAAAATGTTTAAAATAAAGTAAATCCCCTCCCCCACACTTAAAACTGACATTGTCCCCAATGTAAGGTTAAATGCAAAGAAAAGACAAAATAACCAAAACTAAAATACGAGAATAAAAATAAACTTCCCTTGGGTTGCCTCCCAAGCAGCGCCTTTGTTTAATATTGTCGCTGGCTCGACTCTATGCACACTTAATGTAACTAGGCAGAAATTTTAAGTCTAGAATAGATGCCTGCAAAATATAGGGTAAAGACCTCTTGTCATAAATTGGTAACAAAATATTTGGAACGTTACCTGACTGTTGTCTTTTTGGAAGCTCGTTCAATACTGCAACAGTTTTATGTAAGTTAGTACTCAAAGGTAACTCATGTTCTTTGTCAAAATTCTCACTAATGGCAATTTTTACTCCATCTTTTCCATCAAGTTTAAAAACTTCTTTTGCATTAGGTACTACATCGTCATTAGGAATGTTCGTGTCTGCAACGATATTTTTCTCTTCTTCTTGTTTTGACGATGCATGTGTCACGACCCGCACCCGGAAGTTCGGGCACGAGTACGTGGGTACGTCCAGCCTACGCCGCAGAGTCGGCGGTAGTACGCTGTCTAGGTCAATCCATCTAAACTAAACTAACTCAATCACAATTAACATAGGCGAGATAATAATGAGAATGAAACTTAAGATTTGCAAACTGAAATAAATGTGACAGCAATTCAAATGTTTAATACAGAAATTCCAAATGAAATCGGGGACAAACCCGATTAAATAAGATAGAAAACAGAATAAAAGATAGCTAAAACTAGCTACTCAGCAGCAGGGGTCTCCTGGGTGGGTTCTGGTTCTTCATAAGTATCATCTGTCCCCTCATAGGGACCATAATAAGTAGGGGCAAGATCCTCATCGTCGCCTAAAATCAACAGATCCAGTCAGGAAAGGAGCGAAGTACACAGTGCACAGCAAGGTTAAACTAAATATTTATGACAATTAAATATTGAATATCATGTTAAGGAAATTGCATAAAAGATTGTCAATATCTCAGAGTCACAACTATAAACAGGAATATGAGAGAATAGAAGTAAATGAGCAGGAAATGAAACTACTACAATCAGCAAGAAATATAACATGACTAGAAACTATCTGTATGAAACTTGTGTTTGTTTTTAGAATACTTAGTTGGCATGTAGGGGTTTATAAGGCTAATCCGACCGTCATAAACGGCTATTATTCACGAATAATCGAGATCCGGCTGATGGATAGTCGTGTACCAACAGATATTATTCACGACAAGGGGAAGGGTAAACTACATGCCTTTCAGTATTCTCCCACCCGACATGATAACAAGACATGGACTAATATATCCAAGACATGAAAATCCAGCATTTCTGACACTAGGTGTAATCATCAAGGGTACTAGAAAAGCAGGAATTTAATTATCACAATATAATTAGATTTAACTTGAAGTGCAAGTACTTGCCTGTTGTTTGGATCTGTTTAATTTGGTTCTTGGGAGAAATTTCTACAGATGAGTCCAAAAGCTAAAAATAGACATTACCATCATGCTCAGAAGATGTCAAAATAGCTAGAAACGCCTGTCCTTGGGTCCAATTTGGAGACAAGGGCAAAAACGGCAGTTTCGGGCCAAAACGGGGTCCGCCGTTGGGCCCGCTTTGCACCGAAAAATGTGTCCGGGTCAAAAGTCTCCAAATTCACCAAACTTAGTGCCAACAGGTCAGGAACGCTGATACGAACCCAACGGAACTTCCAGATTTGGATTTCGATGAGCCGAACACAAAATCGCCCGTCGAGCGGGGCCTGTGGGGCCCACGACACGCGATTTCGTCAACGTTCTCAGAATCAAACCAAACTTGACCCACAGGACCAGCGTATCGCTACGAGTCCGATGGCGCAAGTTTCGTCTCGATCTGACGAGTGTGCACGAAGTTAGGGCGAATTGCCGAAAAGGCGGATACGGAGCGATGTCCGCGGATACGCGTTGATTCCGGTGTGCACGCACACCCGAATCAGCTTCCGTGAAATCTCACACGTCCGTATCGACGCTGCGCACGTATCTGTGAAGACCGCACGCGACCAAGTCGTCCCGTTTGGCGGGACATACTCGGTTCCGGGGTAAAACAGGGTCTGGTTTTTCCTGTTTTTGGATCGCGGTGTGCGATCACCACAGGACGCGATGCCCCGAACAGTTTATCCGGACACCGAGAGGGTCATACAGGCTTCACAACGCAATTTGCAGAATTGAAAACGGAGCTACGAGGCGAAAGTTACGCGTACCTGAAGGGGACCCGAAAACAGGGTCGAAATCGTGTCCGTGTCGTGTCCGACACGGAATCCAAATTAGGGCTAGGGTTAGGGTTTTCGTCGGGAACGGCGGCACGCGGCGGAGGGCGGCCGGAGATACGCCGGAGGGGCCGGGGAAGGTTCGCCGGAGCGGGGCGAAGCTTCTGGCGGGTCGGCGGCGGCCTAGGGCGGCCGGCAGCGGCGGCTGCGGCGGCTGCTGTGCTGCTGCTGCGGTGGGGTCGACCGGAGGGCGGCTGCTGGGCGGCTCCGGAGGGCGGAGACGGGAGGAGGAGGCGCTGGCGGCCTAGGGCGGAGCTGGTGGGGTCTCGGCGAGGAGCGAGGCGGCTGCGGCGTGGTGGCGGAGGCGGTGAGGGGGGCCGGAGGGGTTTATATAGGGGAGATCGGTGGTCGTGGGGTCCGAGGGAGGCGGCCAGGTGGCGGGGCAGCCGGGGGTCGTGGGCGATTGGCCGCGCGGAGCGGGGCCGAGCGACGCGGGCGGCCAGGCGACGTGGCCGGCGCTCCGCCGGAAATCGCGCGGGGCTGAGCGGGTCGTGGGGCTGGGGTGGAGGCCGGGTCGGGTTCGGGGCTTAACGGGTCTGGGCAGACCCGCCCGACCCGCGAAGGAGACGGGCTGGGTTGGGCTACGGGCCGGGCAGCGGCCCACGGGCCGCGGGCCAAAAAATAAAATAAAAATAAAAATAGAAATAAAATAAATAAATAATAATAAATAATCAATTAATAATTAATTAATTAGAAAAATTGTTTTTAGGCATTTAAAAATAGTTCTGAGGTCCAGAAAAATCCAGAAAAATTGCCCTAAGTCCAGTTTTCTATTTTACACCCAAAAATATTATTTTCATGATATTTTAATATTATTTATTGCCATTTAAAAATCATTTATTAATCAAAAACCTTGATTTTAATTACAGAAGATTCACAGAAAATTGCAGAAAATTGGGAAAAATCCAAGATTTAATAATTTGGAAATTCAGGGGGTTTACAACCTACCCAACTTACAAAAATTTCGTCCTCGAAATTTAAGAGTAACATGGGACGAAAAGAAAAAGCCGGAAATTACAATATACCTCAGGGGTCAAAAAGATAGGGGTATCGCTCTCTAATATCGTCTTCTCGCTCCCAGGTGGATTCGCCGGGAGAATGATGCTTCCAAGCTACGCGAACCAGGGAGATAACCTGATTCCGTAGGACTTTCTCCGAGCGATCCAGGATCTCCACGGGTTGCTCTTGGTAAGTCAAACTTGGGCCTACTTCGAGCTCTGAGTGATCCAAAATGTGGCTGGGGTCTGACACATACTTCCTCAGCTGCGACACGTGGAAGACGTTATGGACTCCTTCCAGAGAGGGTGGCAATGCCAGACGGTATGCCACTTCTTCGATTTTCTCCTGAATGCCAAAAGGTCCGATGAATCTTGGGCTGAGCTTTCCACTCCTTCCGAACCTAATGGTGCCACGTGTCGGGGAAATCTTTAAGAACACCAGCTCTCCAACCTTAAAATAGAGTCATAATCAAATCTTAGTTCCATAATAAAATGTTCAAATTGACTTGAATTTTATAAATTTAATTACCTCAAATTCCAAGGGCCTTCGGTGGCTATTTGCCCAATGTCGTTGCCTGTCTTGAGCCACTCGAAGTCTATCCCTTATCTGTCTTACCTTCTCAGCTGAGTCGATCACCATCTCTGGTCCCAGTAAGGCTCTTTCTCCAACGTCGTCCCATGATAGCGGGGTACGACATCTTCGGCCATACAGGGCTTCAAATGGAGTCATCTCGATACTGGCTTGGTAGCTGTTATTATAAGAGAATTCTACCAGATATAAATAGTCTTCCCAAGATCCTCCAAAATCCAGAACACATGTACGGAGCATATCTTCAAGTGTCTGGATTGTACGTTCCGATTGACCATCGGTTTGGGGATGATAAGCGGTGCTGAATTTGAGTTGAGTCCCCAAGCTGGCTTGTAAACTCTTCCAGAAGTGAGAGGTGAATCTTGAATCTCTGTCGGAGACAATACTTACTGGAACCCCATGTAACTTAACAATATGTTTGATATATAAATCTGCCAGCTTTTCTGTAGATAGCCCTACTTTGAAGGGTAGGAAGTGTGCAGACTTGGTCAGTCTATCTACTATCACCCAGATTGCATCCTTTCCACTAGGTGTCCTTGGAAGGCCGGAAACAAAATCCATTGTGATATGTTCCCACTTCCACTCCGAAATGGGTAGTGGTTGAAGCAATCCTCCAGGTCGTTGTCTTTCAGCCTTAACCTGTTGGCACACTAAACAGCGGGATACGAACCTGGATACTTCTCTCTTCATGCCATGTCACCAAACATGCGTCCTCAGGTCCTTGTACATCTTGTTGGCTCCTGGATGTATGGAGTATTGCGATCTGTGCGCCTCTTGCATAATTTCTTCTCTTATGTCTCCTTGAGGTACACATAATCTATCGCTATGCCTCAGTGATCCATCCTCATGAATTCTGAAATCTTCTACTAATCCAGCTTGCACTTGACCTCGAAGGCTTCGCAGGCCTTCGTCTTGAAACTGAGTCTCCTTGATTTTGTCTATTAAAGTAGACTGAATCTGCAAGTTCATCATTTGGCCTTCTTTTCCTGGGATAATTACTTCAATACCCAGACTTTCCAGGTCCTCGAGTAAGTGCCGGTTCAAAGTCAAGTACATCGCCATAGGGTACCTGCTTAGAGCATCAGCAACTACATTTGCCTTCCCAGGGTGATATTGAAGAGTGATATCAAAGTCTTTCATTAGTTTCAGCCACCTTCTTTGCCTCATGTTTAGCTCTTTCTGAGTGAAGATGTATTTTAGACTCTTATGGTCTGTAAATATTTCCACCTTTTCTCCATAAAGATAATATTTCCATAGTTTAAGAGCAAAAATGACAGCTGCCAATTCTAAATCATGAGTTGGATAATTCTTTTCATGTGGTCGAAGCTGTCTAGAGGTATATGCTATTACTTTCTTATTCTGCTCCAATACACAACCTAGATCTTTTCCAGAAGCATCACTATAAATAGCGAAACCTCCGGTTCCAGAAGGTAAGGTCAGAATAGGGGCAGAAGTCAGCCTTTTCTTCAATTCCTCAAAAGCATGCTGGCATTCATCAGTCCAGGTGAACTCTTCATCCTTCCTTGTTAACTTTGTCATGGGTTCAGCAATCCTAGCAAAGTCCTTTACAAACTTCCGATAGTAGCCAGCTAGTCCCAGGAAGCTTCTAATCTCTGCTACAGAGTCTGGAGTGGGCCAGGATTCTACTGCCGCTATCTTCTTAGGATCTACGGCTATTCCATCTCCAGTCACAATATGTCCCAAGAATTCTACTTTGTCTAGGAAGAAAGCACATTTGGATAATTTTTTATAAAGTTTTTCCTTCCTCAAAGTCTCCAATGCTAACCTCAAATGTTCTTCATGTTCTTCGGGAGTCTTGGAGTAGATCAAAATATCATCAATGAAGACCACTACAAATTTGTCTAGGTATGGCTGGAAAACTCTGTTCATTAGGTTCATAAAAACTGCTGGAGCATTCGTCAACCCGAACGGCATTACTAAGAATTCGTAGTGTCCGTTCCGGGTATTGAAAGCAGTTTTAGGGATGTCTTCTTTCCTTACCCTTACTTGGTGGTATCCAGACCTCAAATCAATCTTTGAAAATACCCGAGCTCCACTCAACTGATCAAATAAGTCATCTATCCTGGGCAGGGGATACTTATTCTTAATTGTTAAGGCATTTAAGGCCCTGTAGTCAATACACATTCTGGATGTTCCGTCCTTCTTGGGCACAAAAAGTATTGGGGCTCCCCAGGGTGAGACACTAGACCTAATGAACCCTTTGTCTTCTAGCTCCTTGATTTGTTCATTAAGTTCTATTATCTCATTCTTGTTGATTCTGTAGGGGTTCTGAGATACTGGTGCTGCTCCTGGCACTAAGTCAATAGAGAATTCAACTTCTCGGTCTGGGGGTAAGCCTGGGAGATCCTCAGGGAAGACATCTAGGTATTCAGAGATGATAGGTGGCAACTCTTCTGTTACTAGGGCTCCACAAATTTTGTTATTACCCATTTCTCTAGAACCCCTAGCAAATTCAAATTCTGGCTGGCCAGGGGGTCTGAAGATTACACTGCCCCTGTGACAGTCTATTGTGGCATGATGTTGACTTAACCAATCCATACCCAGTATAATATCAAAACTGGGCACTGGCATTACAAGTAGTCTAGCATACAGTTCTCTTCCACATAATGTAATAGGGCAATTGTTACAGGCATCACTAACCGGAATGATTCCTCCACCGGTAATGATCTTATAACAATTCCTAAGGGGTTTAGTGGTTAAACTATGCTTCATAAGAAATTCTACTGACATGAATGAATGAGAAGCTCCAGAGTCAAATAAAGTAATAGCTGGTATTGAATTTATAAGCACGGAACCTGTGATCACGTCCGCTGTGGCCTCAGCTTCTTCCAGAGTCATTGCATAAGCACGGCCTTGCTGCGGTGCACCCCTCTGTTGCTGCTGGTGCTGAGCAAAGCGTTGTTGTTGAGTTGGAAGCGGGGGTCCCCTTTGTTGTGCTGCTGGGGGCCTGGCCTGGACTGGAGCCTTTGGTGCAGCTGGACGTCCTTGAGCAACAGGACAGTCCCTCAATTGATGTGCTGGGGAACCACAATAGAGGCAAGCACCTAGCCTCTTTCTGCAGTCTTGCCAAGTGTGGCCTGGTTTTTGGCAATAGTTGCAAGGGGAAGCTCGCTGGTTCTGTCCTTGAGCCTGGGGTGCTGGAGCTCGAGGGGGAGGACGCTGATTTTGCTGCGGGGCCCTCTGCTGTTATTGTTGTTGAAAAGGGCGTTTGTTGGGTCCCGCATTTCCAGTATCTCTTTCTCGTTTCAGTTTATGCCCCATGTCTCTCTCAACGCCTTGAGCCACGCTCAAGATCTCCTCATAGGTGCGAGCTCGGCTGGTGGTGACAGCGAGGCGAATGTCCGGAGATAGCCCCTTCTTGAATCTTCGGGCTCTGTCCTCCGGGGTACGAACCATGTACTCCGCAAAGTGGCTTAACCTGCTAAATTCAGCAGTATATTCATCAACAGTCATGTTACCTTGTTCCAGTCTCTCGAATTGGCTTTCGAGAGCTTCCCGAGCCACTTCGGGATAAAATTTCTCCTTGAATAGCCTCTTGAAGTCCTCCCAGGTGACGTCGGGAGCAGATAGTTGGGGTTCATCTCTGAACCAGGTTCGAGCAATGTCGAACAGTTGCAGGCTTGCGGACTCCACTTTGAGATCATCGGGAACCCGGGCAGTCTTCAGGAGTCTCTCGACATTCTCTATCCACTCATCAGCGTAGAGAATGCCCTCAGTTCCATAAAATTCCAGAGGCCTAAGGTTCTTTGTCAAAATTCTCACTAATGGCAATTTTTACTCCATCTTTTCCATCAAGTTTAAAAACTTCTTTTGCATTAGGTACTACATCGTCATTAGGAATGTTCGTGTCTGCAACGATATTTTTCTCTTCTTCTTGTTTTGACGATGCATGTGCTTCTTTTTCTGGAATGTCAACCTCTTTACCACTTCTCAAAATGATAGAACATTCATTTTCTTTTGAATTTCCAATCGTTTGAGATGGTAATTTCTCCAAGCTTTGCGCCTCTAGCTTATTAATTGCAGTTGTCATTTGGCTCATTTGATTGTTCAAACTTTCGATACTAGCCCTCGTCTCCTTTTGAAATTGTAAGTTATTAATGGAAATAGACTTAACAATATCTTCTAAAGACATACCAGAATTAGAAGTTTGGCTTGGTTGTAGGTATTGCTGCTTGTATTGCTGGTAACTTGGGCAATTTTGAGTTGCAGGATGATTTAATTCTGGACTCCCATAGGTGAAATTGGAATGATCTCTCCATCCTATATTGTACGTGTCTGAATAGGGATCATACTTCATTTCTGGTAGTCCAGAAAAACCATATTCCGTATTCACTTGTTCATTGGACTCCTCTTGAAGAGTTGGGCACATATCGGTTGGATGCCCTGCTACTAGGCAAATCCCACAAGCCTTTGTTGTTTTCATGTTACCTACAACCATCTTACGAACAAGCAAAGTTAAACTAGAAATTTGTTGTTCTAGGAAAGAAACATTTACCTCATCAGCATGCCTAGATGGAAGATCTAGCCAAGTGCCAAATAGTTGAGAATTGACCGCCATTTTCTGTTACTGAACTTATTTTATTTTTTTATTTTTTATTTGCTAATAGACAAAAAATTATTTAATCACAAGAAAGAAATAAAGATCACAAAAAGCACAAAAATCAACTAAAATTACTCCCCGGCAACGACGCCAAAATTTGGCGTGCTGTCGTAGGCACCCAAAAATAAAACCTTTACTCTTGAAATAATATGTAGTAGTGGGAGTAAGGATCGTTCCCACGAAGAGTAATTAGTTTAATCTTTATGCTATGTGAAATAAGATGGGGGGAGAGTTTTGGATCAAAGTAAATTAAAAAGAGCTAAAAACAATTAAAGTACTAAAACAATCAAAGAAATAAATGTTGGTCTCAGTCAACATCCACCATTGGAATCTTAAAACTGATCATTAATGCAAGTATATATTAATTCATACTTGAATATTCATCGTTGAAATTATTTTCCTATCTCCTTCAGCCATAATTAATTAAAAATAAGCGATCTAATTAACCTTAACTACTAAACAACCCAGACAAGCGCTAAAGGTTTAATCTAGTAGCGTATTAAACTCGATGAGATCGATGAAGCAAAATAACACAAGCACAAGCGGTTGCATTTAATTTTGTCAAAAGTTTTCCTCCTAAGATCTAATAAAACAAAACAGTTCATTAAATCTTGGTTGCTTCACAAATTAGAGGGATCGAACAATTACGGATTCGATATCTAATTTAGCATTAGATTGTCAGGAATAATAAACTAGTATGCATCCTAGTCATTAAACAAGATAATCATAAAAATATGCATAAGAAACATTCGATACTCAAAGCACAGATCAAAAATATAAACACAGATTAGATCTCACAAATTTTTATTCATTCCGAGGCTTCCGTTTCCTTCGACCAACAAGACTTTTAGCTCCGCATGTTCAAGAAAACTTCAAAAGAATATTGGAGAAGAGGAAGAAGAGTTGTGTGTTGTTCTTCCATTTTCTCTTGATCTCTACCCCTTTTATAGACTCTAAATTAGTTGTTTGAAGATCACAATATCTTTCCATAAATCCTCTAATAGTTACAACAACCCAAACAATAAAATAAAATCTTTGAACAAGTTGGGAAATGGTTATTTCAGCTCCACTTTTTGTGCACAGCATAGTTGACTCAACTTCAAGCCTGATTTGGTCCATGATGCAGCCAAAATCTCAGAAAACTCAAAACAGAAAAATTGTGTCTCTATCACTTAGCTTTCCGAATCAATTTAGATCAACTCAATTGGACTTTGGATGAGCAAGTTATGACCATTTTTCTACAAGATATCAAAACTGTCCAGAATTGATAATTAGCTCCATTTTGCATTTAGTGACTCCAATTGCATCCTAGATCAAAATATAAAAATAATGAGTATCTTTAGACATCAAATGAGCATAAAGGAGTATACATTAAGGAATAAAAATAAAATATTTTATGTTCTCATCACACCTTAATGCACTTTTGCATAAAAGTGCCCAACAATTGGAAAATTGTACAAAGTTGGGTTTATGGTTTAATTTAATTAAAATAAATATAATTGGTGTTCTAAAATTAATTAGAAGTACAAGGGACTAAAATTAGGTGGAACACAAGTGTCATGAATGAAGAAGACGCGAAATAGAATATTATCCTAATTTGGGTTGCTCAAAATGGGTCGAGATTGTGTCTCCAATTTCGATTGGAACGCACAAGGATACAAAGTTAAATTTATTAAAAATAAAAATAAACGTTCACGACGAATATTGTGCAACTAAAATAAAGCACAAGGGCATATTAATGAGTTACACAAGGATCCGAATGGAAGGCGGGTACGTATAGGACAAGGGTGTGAAGTTTGTTGGAAGGCAAAAGCTAGGGTAGCGCTCCAAATATCGAAGCAACGGTAAGGCATAACAATTAAATAAAATCACGATAATTAATTACAACCTCCATAATTAAATCCCAAAAATGCTAATTAAAATACATGATCCTATAATTCGGTCAGGGCTTCATCTAGTGGGCTCTAGGTCTAGTCTACTAACTCACACATTAATGAAAACTATACTATATAATATATATATAACATGCAATGTAATATACACAACACTTAAAATAATAAAAAGATAAAAATACCCCTATTTTGGAATTTGGTAGTGAGAAAATACGTTGGCTAGGGTTGACTAGTCACGGATCAAGGGGGTAGGTGTACACTAAGGTATCATTTCTCACATGTTACAATCACGGTCACGGCCATGATTCGTGTAGGTGCTAAGTTGCACCTCTAACACATGGGTACCAGGTATCCTACTTACTAAGATTTTAAGGATGCGTCTGATATGGGTAACCATCTAGGTCTCCATGCACGGGTACGTCATGACTCAGATACCTTGCACAATGAGACAATTAACCACCAAAATATGTTACAATTATAAATAATATATAACACTAAACTCATGTCCTAGATATTAGATTAGTGTGCACAAGGATAATTTAGTCTAACACTTAGGGTCAACACAATAATATACCAAACTAACTAACCAATTTTCTATTAAAAAATTACTAGCAATAGTCACTATGCACATATAAACAATCACAATTAAACACGCATAATTAAACACTAGGTATTAGGTTTACACATCAATATTTATTCATGTATTAATCAAGGAGGAGGAGTACGTGTAAACCTTAGTGATCGTGACCGAGAAGGGGGGGTGATCGGCTCACTGCTTGAGGATGGCCGGACTCCGGCGGGGGGGGGGGGGAGGGGAAGTGGTGCTCCGACCAGGTAAGGTTGTACTGTAGTAGTGACAGCACACTGGCAGCAGCTCGCAGCAATGGCAACAGCTCACAGCGACGGAGGCAGGGTTGTAGGTTGCTGGTGGTGGCTGTGGCTAGGTCGTCTTCAACGGGTGGTTGGCCGAGAGGTGGTGGTAATTGCCGGGGATGGTGATGGAGATGGCCGGGGCATCGTGGTGTGTTGCTGACCGGTGATGGGTGGTGGAGAGGAAGTCGATCTGGCAGAGGGGTGAAGATGACGGTTGATCGACGGTGGTCTATGGTGTAGATGGTGGTGGTCGATCCGGCAGAGGAAGGTCATGGGGAGTCGGAATAAGATGTGGTGCTGGTGATGGTGGTGTGGGTGATGGTGGTGGTGGTGGTTGTGATGATGGTGTTGGTGCCGGTGATGTTGGTGACGGTGATGGGAGTGGTGATGGTGATGACGGTGGCGGTTGAGATGGTGATGATGGTGGCGGTGGAGATGGGTGGCTGTGGTGGCGATGGGGGTGATTAGGGCAGAAGGGGAGTCGGGAAAGAAGGTGCGGGATGGTGATGGTGATGAGGTGAATGGAGGAGGAGGAGAGTGGCGGTGGTAGTGGTGGTTGAGGGTGACTGACGGTGTTGTGGCGGCGGGATGGCCGAGGTCGATGGGGCAGGCGATGGAGGAAGGTGGTCGGTGTTGAGAGAGGGAGGTGGCCGGGTTAGAGAAGGTGTAGTTTTAGTTTTTAGGGTTTTATTTTGGAGATGTTGGTGGCTGTGGATTTTAGGAGAGAGAGGGGTAGGTATTTAAGTAGGAGAGAGAGAGAGAGGGGGTGCTCACCTTGGGATTAGGGCCGGCTGTAGATTTCTCCTAGGGATGAGGGAAGCTTCAACATGAAGAGTGAGTGGCTAGGATGATGTGGGTTTGAATGGAAGGTGGAGATACGAGGAGAAAAAGTTGCATGAAGTACAACAAATTAAGGGAAAATTTGGGTGGACCGGTCAAAGAGGGGGGGTGAGTTTCTTCATGACTTGGATCCAATGGGAGGTGGACACCTCATTGCATTTTTGCATAAATATCCCTAACAATTAGAAAATTGCACAAATAATAAAATTTGGTATTGGATGAGGCAAAATACCATGTTTGGTGTGATATAGTGGGTTAGAATGGTGTGTGGTATTTAGTATGAATCTTGAGGGTGTGAGTGGAGGTTTGGGTTGGTGTTGAGTCTAGTTTTGGGTTAGGTTGGATCCTTACACCAATTTAATTAAAATTAGTGTAAGTGGTGTTCTTTAATTAATTGGAAGAGCATAGGGTTAAAATCTGGTGGGACATAAGTGTCATGGACGTAGAAAACTCAGAATAAAATATTGTCATAAATTGGGATGCACAAAATGGGTCGAGGTTATGTCTCCAATTTCGATTAAAACGGACAAAGATGCAAATTAAAGCTGGTACTCACTCACTTAGTAGTAGTATTTCTTGTTCATTCCTATGATGCCCATTTCTGTATTTATTTCTAGTATTTCTATGTTACATATCTCTTGTACCTTTATATTGTATCTTGTATATTTGATCTATTTACTGTTATATAGTTTATATTATTTATTAGAACTGCTGTTAGAGATGTACTTTGCTTTTTTTCTGACTAGATATATTTTTCCAACATGACACTGAGGAGTGGTACTCCACTCACTACGGGCCTCAGGATGGCGTAGGCTTAGAGCCAGATACCTTGGCTCAGGAGGGTCTCATCCAGACTGAGACAGATGACCCATGACTCGTAGGATAGTAGTTAGACTCTTTTATATTGGATTTGTCTCCAACTTTGTTATTAGTATTTCTTTCATATGACTCATTGGATATTATTTATCTTGTGAGCTGTATTGTGAATCTTCTGTTCTTTTATTATATTTGTGCATTATTCCATCTTATAGATCTGTGATTGAGTATATTCATATTACATTGGTGGCATTATTATATCTTAATTGATAGATAGTTTACCCAAATAGAGTTCTACCGCCGATGCTGCGGCGTAGGCTGAACGTTGTTCACTACTCGTGCCCTTACGTCGGGTGTGGGTCATGACACATTTTTAGTGGTGGTCCATGCAGGTCTTCGAGGTCGCAATTAGTGCGATTCGTAATGGTGCTCTGATTTGAGTGCTATTACGAGTCTGTTTCAGGATATAGGATATAGGCTATTGGCTGAGAATACTTAATCACATCTAAAAAAAAAACTCTTTTGATTCATTTCAACTGTTCTTCCTTGATATTGATATTTGATCTTTAACTATCCTTCCTTGAATGCATTATATCATGTGCCATATTGATTCTTTCCTTTCGTTTTGCCACAGGATGCCGCCTAAGACTAGATCATAGCTGAGAAGAGCATTTTCTGATAGATCTGCGACTTTCCGAGGGCCTGCACCAGTCATTTCTCTGATGATTGGCCTATCAGCTGCGTTTGGGGGTCCACCTCTAGCTCAGAGGACTGTTCTGGCTGTATCTGAGGGACTTCCACCTCCATCTCCCATACCGACAGATGCGACTCAGGTGTTCGCATTGTTTCGCAAAATAATGGAGGCTCAGAGGGCCCAGTCCGAGGCACACCAAAGGCAGATCAATATTTTGTGGAATGGCATTGAGAGTGCTTATCAGCTTGCCCTTGCTACAGTAGAGAGAGGAGTTCCAGTCCAGTAGCAGGTTATTCTGTAGGTTGCCCAGCTCCGGCCGGGTAATGTCCAGGACTTCAAGAAACTGGAATCTCGGGTCTTCAAGGGGACTGGGGGCATCGTCTACGCTGATGATTAGCTCGAGTATATTGAGCGTCTAATGAGGGTGTCTCATCTTGCTAAGGATCTGAAGGTTTAGGTAGTAGGACTTCAGCTGTTCGACATCGCCCGCACTTGGTTCAGGAATGATCCACTTCTTGCTGATGCAGGACAGTCTTGGGAGGTGTTCAAGGATCTCTTCAAGAGAAAGTTCTTTATTCGGACGGACTTGTTAGATTTTGGGAGGCAGTTTGAGGGCCTTACTTAGGGAAGCATTTTCGTAGAGGAGTATACCGCGGAGTTCGGTAGGCTGAGCCAATTTGCGAAATATTTGGTGAGGGAGCCGGAGGTTCGAGCTATCCGTTTTCGCGAGGGTCTGAACTGGGAAGTGAAGAACCTCATTCCATCTTTCTATGAGACCTATTCGAAGATACTTGCGGAGGAACGCAAGGTTGAGCGAGAGTTGGGCTTGAAACCCAAGAGAGATCATGATTCTTTTCTGGGGGCTAATAGCAGCGCAGTGACTGCTAAGTGTCCTCATTTCCAGTCTAGTCCTTTTCAGCAGCCGTAGCAGCACCAGACTCCAGCTAGGGCACCATTTCACCAGGCACCATAGCAGTAGAGACAGTCACAGTAAGCTTCCTGCTACTACTGTAAGAAGCCCTGTTACATCTGAGAAGTTTATCGGAAGAGGTTGAGAGTTTAATTGTATTGTGGTGCCGAGTGGCATCAGCTGAGAGCGTGTCCTACCAACCCTCATCGTACAGTTCAGGGAGCAGCTCCAGCTCTGAGGACACAGGCGAGGCTACTTGCAGTACAGCTGAGGGGACCCCTGCTTCAGACCCAGTAGCAGCGTTATGCCCAACACCAACATCAGGGAGGTGTACGTTAGGGATGAGCGTTTGCTATAACGGTCGATGAGGTCGAGCACACCGGAGATGTCATCGCAGGTTCTATTCTTCTTGATTCTATTCCTGCTTTAAATTATTTGATAATGGTGCTTCCTATAGTTTTGTATATGTTTCTTTTGTTCTGAAGCATCATTTGGTAGCTGAGTCTTTGCTTTGGACTTGTAAGATCATGACCGGGGGAGAAATTATTCTAGTTAGTGATATTTGCAAGAATCTGAGAGTTACTCTGGGAGGTCGGGAGCTGAGTGCGTATCTACATGTAATGCCACTTTTGAGCTACAATATTGTACTCGGGATAGACTAGTTGAGTATGCACCATGCTAGTATAGATTATAGATGAGGTAGAGTTTTGTTTAGCCTGTCAGGAGAGTCAGAGTTTGAGTTTGCTAGAGGAGCTGTAGAGCAGAAAGAAGGCATTATCGGTGGAGCTAAGGTAGAAGACAAGGAGTTACCGCATCCGTTGATAGCAGAGTTCTTGGATGTGTTTCCTGGGGATTTGCCAGGATTGCCGCCAGATCGAGATATTGAGTTCTCTATAGACTTGGTGCCAGGTGCAGAACCAATTTTATAGCATGTCTATAGAGTGAACACTAGTGAGCTAGTCGAGCTGAAGAAGCAAGTGGATGAATAACAGGATAAGGGGTTTATCAGATCCAGTTCTTCACCATGGGGAGCCCCGGTATTGTTTGTACCGAAGAAGGATAGATTGGTGCTCATGTGTATCAATTACAGGGCATTGAATAATCTCACTATCAAAAATAAATATCTGTCGCCACAGATTAATGACCTATTCGATCAGTTGAGTGGCGCCAAGATATTTTCCAAGATAGGCTTGAGATCAGGCTACTACCAGGTGAAAATAAAGCCGGAGGATATTCTGAAGACTACTTTTAGGGCTCGGTATGGCCAGTATGAGTTCATGGTGATGCCGTTTGGGTTGACTAATGCCCCGACGGTATTTATGAATTTGATGAACAAGGTTTTCCACTAGTACCTTGACAAGTTCGTAGTGGTATTCATCGATGACATACTCATATACTCGAAGACACCGGAGGAGCACGAGGATCATTTGCGGATTGTGTTGGACGTGCTAAGGAAGGAGAAACTATATGGGAAGCTGTCCAAGTGTGAGTTCTTCCTGGACGAGGTAAATTTCTTAGGACATGTTGTGAATGGTGATAGAATTTTAGCGGATCAAAAGAAGATCGTAGCAGTAGAGTCTTGGAAGACCCCGAGTTCAGTAGTAGAGATCAGAAGTTTCTTGGGTCTAGCAGGCTACTACAGGAACTTTATGCAAGATTTTTTGAAGATTGCCGAGCCGATGACTAGACACACCAGGAATAATGCAGAGTTTATTTAGACAGAGGAGTGCCAGGTTGCTTTTGAGGAATTGAAGAAGAGGTTGGCGTCTACTCCTATTTTGACATTGCCATCAGGGTCTGAAGGTTTTGCTATTTATAGTGATGCATCGAAAAAAGGTCTGGGTTGTGTTCTTCAGCATAATGGGAAAGTGATTGCCTATGCATCCAGGCAATTACGTTCTTATGAGAAAAATTATCCTACCCATGATTTGGAGTTGACAGTAGTCATTTTTGCCCTGAAGTTGTGAAAATACTATTTGTACGGAGAGCGTATGGAGATCTTCACAAACCACAAGAGCTTGAAGTATGTTTTCACTCAGAAGGAGTTGAACATGAGGCATCGTCGGTGGCTGGATATGAAGGGTTTTGACATATCTTTGCAGTATCATCCTGGGAAAGCCAATATAGTTGCTGATGCCTTGAGCAGGTACCCGGTAGCTATATTATTGACGCATGATCGATATTTGTTGGAAGACTTGGAGAGCTTGGGCATTGAAGTGATAGTTCCTGGTTTTGCCATGCAAATGTGGGGGTTACAGATACACTCAGAGTTGATGGACATGATCAAGGCAGCTCAGTATGAGGATGTATCTCTGAAGAGCATCAGAGCTCAGGTGAGAGCAGAATTGGAGGATAATTTCGCCATTGCACAGGATGGTTCCTTGCGGCATTGTGTTAGATTTTGTGTGCCTAGTAGAAAGCTGCGTAGGGAGGTATTGCAGGAAGCACATCGCTCTCAGTATTCCATGCATCTAGGTACCAACAAGATGTATCAGGATATGCGAGAGAGTGTGTGGTGGTATGGCATGAAGTGGGAAGTGGGACAGTTTGTATCCAGATGCTTGGTGTGCCAGCAGGTAAAAGCCGAAAGACAGAGGCCAGGTGGTATACTTTAGCCATTACCTATTCCAGAGTGGAAGTGGGAGTATATTACTATGGATTTTGTGTCTGGACTTCCACAATCTCCAGGAGAAAAAGACGCGATTTGGGTCATCGTTGACAGGTTGACCAAGTCGGCCCACTTTTTTCTTTCAAAGTGGGTTTGTCTACGGAGAAGTTGACAGAGATGTATGTGAGGCAGATCGTCAGGATATAAGGGGTTCCCGTCAGCATAGTCTCGGATCGGGATAGTCGTTTCATTTCTCATTTTTAGAGGAGTTTGCAGGCGAGTTTGGGCACCCGACTTAATTTTAGTACTGCATATCACCCCCAGACAGATGGAAAGTCAGAGAGAACTATTCAAACTCTCGAGGATATGCTGCGTACCTGTGTCCTAGATTTCGGAAGATCTTGGAAGGACCATCTCCATTTGGTAGAGTTTGCTTACAACAATAGCTACCAGGCTAGTATAGAGATATCACCATTTGAGGCTCTGTACGATCAGAGATATCGTACTCCCTTGTCATGGGATGATGTTGGAGAGAGAATTTTGCTTGGGCCAAAGATGGTTGTGGATGCAGCGGAGAAGGTTAAGCTGATTAGAGGCAGACTGAGAGTGGTGCAGGACAGACAACGACATTGGGCCGATAGCCACCGGAGACCTTTAGAGTTTGAGGTATAGTTTTAGATTTTTTTTTGTTTTGTGCTTGATATTGGTTGTTTGTTATAGATTAAATTTTATGGTTGTATTTTGTTCTAGGTTGGTGGTTTGGTATTTTTGAGGATATCTCCGACACGAGGCACAATTTATTTTGGTGGAGGCAGAAAGCTTAGTCCGCGATTCATCGGACCTTTCACTATTCTTGAGAGGCTCGGTGCAGTTGCTTATAGACTAGACTTGCCACCTGCATTGGAGGGAGTGCACTACATATTTTACGTGTCATAGTTGATACGGTACGTGGCGGATCCTAGTCACGTATTAGATCACTCAGAGATAGAGGTGGGCCCTACTCTTAGCTATCCAGAGAAGCCAGTTAAGATTCTGGATCGGAGAGAGAAGGTGCTGAGGAACCAGACTATTCCCTTGATACGCGTCGTATGGAGGCATCACTCTCCGGGGGAGTCTACCTGGGAGAGAGAGAGAGGATGAAATGCGAGAGCGTTACCCATATTTGTTTGTGCCTTGAGGTATGTTCTTTCTTGATTCTGTTCTCTTTTATTTTTTTGGGGGTAGTTTCATCTTTGAATTTAGAGGACGAAATTATTTTAAAGGGGGTAGACTTGTTACTACCATATTTTCTAGGAAAAGATATTTTTGTTATTTTATAATTAATTAAATATTATGCTTGTTATAAATTTATTTATTGTATTATTTATTTATTATTAGATGTTAGTTTATTATTTTGGACTTGTGTTAGTGGACCTAACTAGTTTAGATTAGATCCATGGACCAATATTTAATTCTAGTTAGAATTGAGCCCATTAAGAAGTCCAATCATTAGGAGGATGATTAATTAAGTCAAACCAATTAGACTAGAACCTTTCCTCCTTAATTAATTTCTTCATGAAAAGCCCCAAGGGGTATTCTAGGCATTTTATAGTAGCTTGGGAAGGGGAAAATGGGGCCAACCTAGATTTAAATGGAGGAAAAATTCTCTCTCTTCATTTTTTATTTCAAATCTAGATCTAGAATTTTTTTCTTCTAAATTTCTTCATTCCCATATCAAATTATACCCAAATTTCTTCTTAATTCCTTCCTAAATCATTATTGGAGGCTATTAGAACAAGAAGAAAGCAAGGATCTACAAAGAGAAAGCAAGGATCTACAAGGAGGAGCAATGATCTGCAAGTTGAAGGCTCTTTTCACTCAATTTGGAGGTTTTATTGAGAATCCATCTTCCAATAGGTGCAATTCAGTTTTTCTCCTTTAATTAGACTCTAAATTTGTTTTTTATTATTAGGAACCACCCCATATACTAAGGCTACCTATAGGAATTAGAATTAGGTTCATAGGAGGCCTATGGAGAAAGTTATGTGGTATTTTGTGTCAATTTTGGGAGAATTTCGAGATTGACACATCTTGTGTTTGTCAATAGGTCAATTAGACCAAATTGACATATGATTGGTTGTGTATGACTAGTGTCATATCCACGATTGGATACGTATAGGCCGTATCCCGACAATTTGGAGATACGGGTTGATTTGGGAGTTTTTCTCCTACACGGGGGTTTGACCATGTCATATTTTGACACGGACACGTAGATTAGTAGTTAGCTCTTCGTATTATTCATAATTATAATTTTAGACTTGCTCGTGTCCGTTGAAATATATTTGGTTGTGTGGTGGAGCCGTATCGCAAGCGTATCATAGATCTAGTGTGATACAGGTGCGATACACTTTACGTGTTTGTTTATTTACAATTTAATTCATTTGCCTTGATTATAGATATTGTAATTATAATTATTATGTGAGATATATATTTATATGTATGATCCATAATTCTTGTTGATGTGTTGGTGATCATGGGAGAGTAGGAGTCATGTGCTTCTCTAATATGGTTATATATATATATGTATTATGATATTATATATATATATATATATATATATATATATATATATATATATATATATATATATATATATATATATAGTGTTATATATATATATAAATAAATAATATATATATATATATATATATATATATATATATATATATATATATATATATATATATATATATATTGTGTAGATGTATATATATATATGAGTATGTGTATATATGTATGTGAGCTTGAGGGAGAAGAAACCATGGAAAACAGTGAAGAAAACAATGAAAAACAGGAAGAAAAGTAATGGAAAGCAGTGAGAAGCAATGAAAAGAAGCAAAAAGCAGAAGCCAAGAAGCATCAGCAGAAACAGAAGCAGAAAGCAGAAGCTGCTACAGCAAGCAGCAGCAGCGGCAGCAGTGGTTTATTGATAAGCCGGTAAGTTGGTAAGTTAGTATATATATATATATATATATATATATATATATATATATATATATATATATATATATATATATACTAATTTACTAGCTTATCGATAAATCTAACTAACTAACTAACTTATATATATATATATATATACATACATAAGTACTAGTTAGTATTATTTCTAGATTACCTTGAGATACACCAAGGTAATGAGAGAGGAGATATCTTGGATACGGGTATTGAATATCCGAAGGGATATGTTAGTATATAGTTTAGTATAATATTGTTATAAGTTTAAATACATATTAGTGTATAGTGAGGTGTATGGGTATTAATAATATATTAGATATTGAATTACCTTGAGATACCAAGGTAATGTCAAGGTATTGGATTTTACTCAAGGTATCGGATTTGCAGATCAAGATGGGAGTGTAGGTGGTGTGATACCGCTTTTGGTTCAAAGCCAAGGTATCCACTTAGCTGTAGTTTAGTTAGGAGTATTATATATTATTGTTTGTATACATATTATAATATTTTTTTATCTATTAAATTATGTATCTTATGATACGATATCTTGTTGGATTTTTAGTATCATAGTATAGCTAGTATGGCCTAGTTACATAGTGTATGGATCAAATATCATAGAGATAGACTCATACAACCTAGAAATAGCTAGTTTGACCAAGTTTGACTAGTTTGACCTAGAGTTGACATAGTTTGACTGTTTTGACTAAGAAATGGCTTTATGACCTAGAACTTGGCTAGTTTAACTTATTTTCATTCTAAAACCTATTATTGATGTAATATTCCATAGTTAGGTCTTCGAGGCACCGTACGGGACATCTTTGATACTGTTCATCGAATTTTAGGCGAGTATATTCTCTGATAGTTTTTCATTTATGATATCCTCTATGTCTCTTATATTTATTATAGATATCCTTGATTTCTTGACAGCATCACATTTGACACCTGAGGAAGGTACAGCCCAACTATGAGGTATATCAGCAGGTGTTACAATCATACGTAGATGAGTTTTGGCTGGTACAACCACTCTATTGTCCATTTTTAATAAACGGCCTTTTTCGATTACGTGAACTGAACCACGCTTAGAAAGAAATTCTTCTCAAGCGGCAAAGCGGAACACGATGGTTACACGGATTGGTATATATAGATCTCATCATGAGATATTATTCCTTGGTATTTATGGTATATCTTATGAAAGTCTTGTTCCTTATTCTTTTTGTACTTGTACATACATTGATTCTTGGGGAGACTAGCTACCTATCCAGTAAATCCAGTGTCATAATGTACCATGGTTGGATCCACTATACCAGTCGGGGGCGGAGAGTATTTAATGTAGATATGTGATCATACCCTCCTTGTGCATGTCTTGTTCTTTGAATAGTATTAATCATACATCGCACATATGATTAACCAGGCCATAATCCTGGGGCAAGTTTCTAAGCCGATCACATATTAAATATACTCACTCACTTAGTTGTAGTATTTCTTATTTATTCCTATGATGCTCATTCCTGTATTTATTTCCAGTATTCCTATATTGCATATCTCTTGCACCTTTATATTGTATCTTGTATATTTGCTCTATTTACTGTTACATAGTTTATATCATTTATTAGAACTGTTGTTAGAGATGTACTTTGCTCCTTTCCTGACTAGATATATTTTTCTCAGATGACACTGAGGAGTGGTACCCCACTCACTACGGGCCTCAGGATGTCGTAGGCTTAGAGCCAGAGACCTTGGTTCAGGAGGGTCTTATCCCGACTGAGACAGATGACCCATGACTTGTAGCATAGTAGTTAGACTCTTTTGTACTGGATTTGTCTCCAGCTTTGTTATTAGTATTTCTTTGATATGACTCATTGGATATTATTTGTCTTGTGATCTGTATTTTGACTTTTCTGTTCTTTTATTATATTCGTGCATTATTCCATCTTATAGATCTGTGATTGAGTATATTCATATTACATTGGTGGCATTATTATATCTTGATTGATAGATAGATAGTTTACCCAAATAGAGTTCTACTGCCGATGCTGCGGCGTAGGCTGGACGTTGTTCACTACTCGTGCCCTTACATCGGGTGCGGGCCATGACAAATTTTTAGTGGTGGCCCATGTAGGTCTTCGATGTCGCAATTAGTATGATTCATAGTGGTGCTCTGATTTGAGTGCTATTACGAGTCTGTTTCAGGATATAAGATATAGGCTATTGGCTGAGAATACTCAATCACATTTAAAAAGAAAACTCTTTTGATTTATTTTAACTGTTCTTCCTTGATATTGATTTTGATCTTTAACTATCCTTCCTTGAATATATTATATCATGTGCCATATTTATTCTTTCCTTTTGTTTTACCACAGGATGCCGCCTAAGACTAGATCATAGCTGAGAGAAGCATTTTCTGATAGATCTGCGACTTTTTGAGGGCCTGCACCAGTCATTTCTTGGGTGATTGGCGTATTAGCTGCGTTTGGGGGTCTACCTCAAGCTGAGAGGACTATTCTGGCTGTATCTGAGGGACTTCCACCTTCACCTTCCGTACCGATAGATGCGACTCAGGTGTTCGCATTGTTTCGCAAAATAATAGAGGCCAGAGGGCCCAGTCCGAGGCACACCAGAGGCAGATCGACATTTTGTGGCATGGCAATACGCCCACATTTCTAATGTGTCAGCGTAAAACCATATTTTCGCAGTCTGGCATAAAAAGCTCATGTTGTCAAAATTTGGCGTATACTACAAACTTTGAGTTTTATACGCTGGATGAGAATTCCGACGTAAAAACTCAAATTTTGGCAGTCTGGCATAAAATTACAAACCGTTAAGTTTTGGTGTATACTGCCAACCTTGAATTTTATGCCTCGAAAATAGGTTCCGGTATAAAAGCTCAAGTTTTTGCAGTCTTGGCGTAAAAGCACAGACTGGTAATCTTTGGAGCAAACTACAAGAGTGTAGTGTAGAAACTGACTTGTTTTCGTGCATTTTGTAGTGGACTTGCAGATCCCTCTTTTGGCTGAGGGGATTGGCTCTGCTGCCGGGATGCTGAACTTGAATTATCTGGAGGATTTATCGCATGTGACATTCCCCATTTCTGGAGCCAATTACCCTGAAGAGAGGGGAACCCTGATATCGTCCCAAGTAGAGCGCATGCTGCTGAGTATGATCAGTGGGGAGCGCCTGACATACATAGATGGGACGGAGTATAAGAAATCGGGTTTCTTATTTGGGGATGTTATTGACAAGCAATCCCAGACCAAGCCCAAGAAAGAGGACTGGGTATTCACTACTGAGGGCACGGTCATGTATTTGCCGAAGATGCCCAGGGATTACCCCATCTCGGCCTTTTTTTATGCCACACATCCTAGGAAGATGATGTGGGTACCGACTCCCAATCTTCACGGTCGACCGGGGAAGATCTTATACAGCTAGGAATACTACGGGGGGGCCTATATGAGTCATCCCTCGGGCCCTGTTATGCCCTTTAGGGGGTTACTGCCGGGTAGTGTTCCGAGTGAGGATACTTCGTTGATCCAGCCAGTTTAGATGTCGACCTTCTGCAATGACTTTATGGGGCAGGGAGGAATGTACCCCAGAGTCAACCCTCGGACCAGTAGATGGCTTAGCCCGGGGAATCTCCGATGGGCCAGTTTGACTGCATGGGCCCTGAAGCACTTTCAGACGGAGATGGAAAGTATTGGTCTATTTGCGGCTGTGAGTGCCACAAGTGTTGGGCTGCCTCTCAACCCTAACTTGTTCTTAGTCTTGATGGAGCGATACAATTCGCTTACTGGGACTTTTGCCACTCTGCTGGAGGAATTGAGCTTAGCCCTTCATGAGATGGCAGAGATTTCAAGGCTGCCACTGGGGGACGTTCCTTATGAAGAGTACGTCCCTACAAACAGGGAGTTGAAGGATACAAACCCTCGGGTGGTGGCAGTATATCAGGAGCTGATGAGCCACTACCTTGCTTGCACCACTTTCTACAAGGAGCCGTCTGATTTGGCTCACATCAACAAGTGGGCAACATACCTCTTTTTCCACCAGGCCAAAAATGCTAAGCCGGACAAGGTGGTAGATAGCCAAGATTGGTCCTTGAACCTCTTGAGCATGCTCAATGATGACACGGTCGACGACCTCATTGAAGATGCAGGGGCTCCGGATCATATTTTTGACGAGGGGATAGGGGGTTACCCTGCAGGCACAAAAGCCTTCAGTTATATGAGGCATTGTCGGAAGCCTCTGTCAAAGGAAGCTCAATTGGCTGGCTTTTTCTCCGTCTGGCTACGTCGCTGGGTAGTGCTGGATATCGCGTCTGTGGATCGCATCCATCGCAATACTTTATGGTCCGTAATGCGTTTGGTGTTCGAGCAAGACTGGGCCTACTTTCTGCTATGATATGTAGAATACAAGCAGGTCTGAGGGCCCTTACTGATGGGCTGCTCGCTGATGAGATGCAGCGTGAAAGCTTTCCTAGGGTAGAATTACTATTCCTGTACTTGATGGGATGGTTAATTCTTCACAATGCCCGGGTGATGTCTCCCGGTTTCGCCAGCAGTTCAGGAAATAATTTTTTGCTGAATTACAAGAATTCCTCTTGGAACGTGGCGACCGTCACATATTGTCGGCGGGCGTTAAACGTAGCCCACATCTGGAAGATCTTCTGTATCATTCCTCCTGTACACATCAATCAACAGGGGAGAAAACTCAAGGATGAAGGTCATGGGAGAACCATTCTTTCTTCTGAAGCCTTCTATTGGTTGGTCTGCATTAGACCTTCCCACTTGCTATACAGGAGTGATGATCATTGCTTCTTGGAGCCCTATCGGCCCAGTCGGTTCGCTAGGCAGTTTGGGTATGACCAATTGCATATGGGAAAGGCCATTACCAGCTTCAAGTCCAGAGGTGGACTTATTGATGGAGCTAGAGGGTGGCGGTACTTTATTGCGGGCTGTACTGGTGCAACTTTTGCGGTGCTCGCGACTTCTCTTTCCATGGAGCTGCGCATGCTTCACTCGTATGCGCAGTTCTATGTATCCATCAATACCTTCCATCGCGATTTTGATATACGTGGAAGTTTTAGAATGCCCTCCCATTGGTCTACTGGAAGGGAGGATATTTAGTCTGTTTCCTCGGATGAGAATGAAGACACCATCGGGACAGATGAATTCTTGACGACAATACCGAGAGGCGTACTAGCTCCGACTTTAGAGCCTATCGTTATCCCCCATAAAAGGAAGGCTTTTGCTCCGAAAGAACTTCTTCCCGCAAGAAAAGGATTTCCAGAGGTTCGAAAAGGGCCTATACTAGGGAGGCTTCTAGGAGCGAGCCTATTGTTTCCCCGGTTACGGACGATTTGTTGATTAGAGGTCCTTCGCCTTTTAGAGAGGGAACCTCCACAGTTCCGGCCGACAGTGCCAGAGATTCTTTGCTCGAGATCGCTGCTGCTACTACTGCTTCAAGTAGTGCTACAAGATCGCCTCCGAGGCCGAGCATAATAAGATTGCATATACCTTTATCCAGACCAATAATAGGAGTAACCCCTACTTCGTCTGTAAGTATTTCTAGCAAGATTCCACCCGATGAGCCTCGTATGGATCTTGGTGACGACTGGGAAAACTATCCTCCAACGTCAGTTGGTGCACCCTTTTCCCCAGGTATGACAGCTCGCTTAGCCTCATTAAGAACTGATTTAGCTGTACTGGCTGCGGACGCAACATATATACCATCGGCCATGGGTAAATGTCATCTTTTATGCCTCCTTTAGGAAAATTAACATCGAGTTGATATTAACTTTCTTTTGTCTTCTTTTCAGGGGAAGACATCTCAGGGGAGGGCGGCGTCGACGCAACCTTTGACTTTGTTGCGGCTCCTACCGATAAAAAGACGGTGTTCGACTTTGAAGAGGCAACATTTTCGGGTGCTGTCTCGCCAACAACAGTCCAGATATCATCAGAGGATGATGAGCCTGTCATCACGACTATGCCTCCTTTGTTGAGTACGCCAACCACTTCAATCGTTGCTGGTGCTTGTTCTTTTCTAGCGCCATGCTAGTTGAGCAGTATACTAGCGTTTTCTACATCACTTTGAAAACATTGATATCAAGGTGCTGGAGAAGAATCTAGGCTTCGAAGCTCTGAAGATGTCTTCCCAGCTTGCGATAGCGCCGATCAAAAATTTCAACGACGCTGGGAGAGCTGATACGCTGGAGCAAATAGTTAATGGTTTAGAACAACCTATTAACAAATATTTGCAATTATCTTGAGGCAACATCAATGATATGATTCAGGCCAAGTACGATTCCTTGACTGCGCAGCTTGCTGAATAGATGGAATGCTTGAATAAATCCATCCAGACACAGCGGCAGAAGATGGATGAAGGGAAATCCGTCTTGGAGGAGGTTATTCCTCTTTAAACAAAGTGCAAGGCCGAACATGAGGGAAATAAAGTGAGGGTCCGCAAACTAGAAACCAAACTCGCTCAGGCAAAGGAGTGGGCTCTCCAGTCATTGGCAGCTCTAGATATGGTGAATGTCCGACTGGATAGAGCTCAGCAGAACTTGGCACGTGCAGGAGTCACCTATGCCAGTTTTTTCATGCTTTGTCCGAACTATCTTCCTTGAACAATGAGGAGGCAAGGCTGGAGCGGGCTCGCGCTAACGTCTTGAACTCCAGGAATGAGAGGATGGCCTCCTTGGCGCAGCAGATTCGTGATTTGACTGCTCCTCCCCAATGATGTACTTTTTGCTTCTTTATGTAATTTTGCTATTTCCGGAGGTAATAAAGAGACTTTATCTGACTTTGTGGACCCATCATTTTTTAATATAAATGATAGGCTAGGGTGAAAGTGATATCAGAGGTAATATGGACGTGATACACTTTCGGTAAGCTTCAGCTGGATATATCTATTCAGAGGTTATATGGACATGATAGAATATAATCCAACTAAATTTGTATATAAAACACTATCAGAGGTAATATGGACGTGATAGGTTTTGAAGATCCAAATTAGTTAAACATATCTATTCAGAGGTTATATGGACATGATAGAATATGCTCCAACCAGTCTTTGTATATAGTATCGTCAGAATAAGATCTTCACCATACTCCATTTAAGCAAGGGAGGTTAAGCGTAGTACCTCTTCAGGAATTTGCTGTTGATAGGAGCCATTATCAGATCTCCATTAGGTTTGGCTAATCTGTATGCGCCGTTTGAAAACGTTATTTCGATCACATAAGGGCCCTCCCATTTGGGTTAGAATTTACCCTTATTTTTGTGGGTAATGATCATAGGTCTCTTCACAGCTAGAACTAGCTCGCCAACTTTGAACACTCTCTCCTTCACTTTTTGGTTAAAAGTTCTGAAAATGCGTGCCTGGTAGAACGCAATACGCTGTTGAGCTTGAAGGCGTTTCTCGTCTAATCCTTTTAGCTCTTGAAGCCGTAGTCGATCATTATTTTTCTGAGTCAACTCATTTGCCACTGCTATTCTGAGTGATAGAATTTGTATTTCAATGGGGAGAACTGCTTCACACCCGTAGACTAATGAGAATAGGGTATAACCCGTCGGTGCTCGTACCGTTGTGCGGTATGCCCAGAGGCACTCTCTGAGCTTCTCATTCCAATATCTTTTGTTCGTAGAGACGAACTTTTTCAAGAGTTTGATAATGTTTTTATTTCCGCCAAACCATTAGCAGCTGAATTATATGCCGTAGAGGCCATATTTTGTATCCGATTCTTATCGCAAAATCAATAAAATGCTTGGCTGATGAATTGAGGCCCATTGTCATGAATTATCCTTCGGGGTATCCCAAAGCGATAAATGACATAGTGCTTGATAAAGATGATCACGTTGGATGTCTTTACCTCAGCAAGGGGGATCGCCTCTGCCCATTTAGAGAAATAATCGGTGATAGCCAATATGAACCGATGTCCTCTAGAAGATGACGGGTGAATAGGACCAATAATGTCCATACCCCATGCTTCGAAGGGCCATGATGCAATGGTAGGATGTAGATACTCAGAAGGCTGATGTATAAAATCTGCATGAACTTGACAGGATTTGTATTGTCTTGCATATTTTACTGCATCTGCGATCATAGTAGGCCAGTAGTAGCCCATCCTCCTGATACGATCCTGTAGCTTAGGACCGGGTTTATGTGCTCCACATACACCATCGTGAGCTTCACGAATAACCCGTTTTGCATCATCGTCGGAGAGACATCATAATAGTAGTCCATCATATGTTCGGCGATATAGACTTTGGGAAGAAGCATCAAAATAGAAGCGTAATGATCATCTTTTAACCGATACTGCTTCTTTGGGATCCTTAGGTAAGATTCTGTATGCCACGAAATCTATAAAGGGCCTTCTCCAGTCTCTCTTAGGAGGAACCGTGTTTGAGGCGTAGCTGCGTTCTATGTAAAAGTTATTCTTCACACAGAACAGATCTTTGTTGAGAAGAATCACCGAATTCTGCCTCCTTATAGGAATAGCTAGATCTGCAGCTAGACTGGCTAGGGCATCAGCTTCCAAATTTTGAAATCGAAGTACGTGCTCTAGGAAGAATTCTTTGAAAGAAAATGCAATCTCGATCGTTGCTTGGTGATAAGAAATGAGGTCTGGATTGCGGACTTCATATATTCCTCTGATCTGATTGACGATCAGCAGAGAATCATCGAAAGCTTTCAGGTATTCGACATCCAATTCTTTAGCGACGTGGAGCCCGATTAATAGGGCGTTATACTCTGCCACATTATTAGAGCAGGGTTTGCTAAGAGAATATGCTCGATAGATGACGAGTTTATCAGGAGTGACCAGGACAATTTCTACTCCTGAAACCATGTTTCCCCTGGGACCAGTCCTGGAGGCACCATCGAAGAATAGCTGCCATGTAACACTTTCCATTGCAGAATTACATTCTGCAACTTCGTCGGAAATATCCTCGTATAGTTTGGAGGTTTCCGGAATCGGATGAGCAGTTAGGAAATCAGCCAAGGCTTGGCCTTTGATGGACTTCTGAGGGACGTACACCATATCATATGGTGTTAATAACATCGCCTAAGGCGCGAGTCGGGAATTGAGAACACTCTGCTTGTTCATCAATACCCGAAGAGGATTAATTCTAGAGATAATATGAATAGTTTGGCCTGTGACGTAATGTCGCGTCTTCTGAATGGCAAACATTAGGGCCAAATATTCTTTTTCTACTGGATTGTATCGGTGCTCAGCTCCGACCATCATCCTGCTTAAATAATAGATAGCCTGTTCATGATCTTCATTGTTCTTCTGTGCGAGGAGAGCTCCCAAAGAATGATCCATTGCTTGAACATACAGCAAAAATGGTCTTCCTATAAAGGGATTAGTGAGGTAGCGTTTGATATCATTAAACGCTTGCTGACATGCTTTGTCCCATACGAAGGACACACCTTTCTTCATGAGGCAAGAAAAAGGTTGACATCTCCAAGAGAGGTTGGATATGAATCTCCTGATATAAGTCAGACAACCTTGGAATCCCCTGAGTTCCCTCAGATTACGGGGTGGTCGCATTTCTAAGATAGCCTTCACTTTATCAGGGTCTACTTGAATGCCTTTAGCGGTAATGACAAATCCTAAGAATTTGCCACTGGATACACCAAGAAAGGACTTTGTAGGATTCATTTTGAGTTGATGTTGGCGCATCAACTCGAATACCGTCTTCAAGTCTTGGATGTGATTATCCTTGAGGCATCTTTTGACAGCAATATTATCTACGTAACATTCTACTATTTTGCGTAAATGCTCATGGAATATGTTACAAATAGCTCGCTGATATGTAGCCCCGACATTCTTCAATCCAAAAGGCATGACTGTGTAGCAGTATACCCCCAGTGGTGTACGGAAGGCAGTATGCTTCTCGTCTTCAGGATGCATCTTGATCTGATTGTATCCTGAGAATCAGTCCATGAAGGACATGCGTTCAAAACCGCATGTATTATCGATCATGATGTTTGGGATGGGAAGAGGGAACTCATCCTTGGGGCACGCCGTATTGAGATCTCGGAAGTCGATACAAATGCAAACTTTTCCACTTTTCTTCATGACCGGGACAACATTGGCGACCCAATCAGGATGTTGTTCTTCCCGAATGAACCCGCAGGCTATCAATTTCTTTATTTCTGCTTCGATGGCATCCATCATATTCGGGCGAAACCGACGTTGGTGCTGCTTTACAGGTTTTGAATTGGGCAGTATGTTGAGCTTATGAGTAGCCACTTTTGGATCAAGACCTGGCATATCCTCATAATTTCACGCAAAGACATCGATATATTCTTTTATCAGCTAGATTATTTCTTCCCTTTCTTCTTCGGAAAGATTGTTACTGATAAATATCGGCTTTGGTGAAAGTTTATCACCAATATCGATTTGGATAACTTTATCTTCAGTGGGCGATTCTCTCTGCTCAAACTAGAGTTCCCATTGTGTATCCATTTACTGAGCCCAAGAGTCATTCTCAAACGGTTCAGATTCTTGTTTGTCTGCTTTGAGAGAATCTGGCAATACTGTATTTACTGATAATGCTTGTTCGAGATCAGCATATGAGCCGGAGGACGACGAGTCATCTTGAGAAGAGAAAAAGATATCCTCACTTGACTTAGAAGTTGCAAGGGAGGTGGTATACCCTAACCCAAAACGAGTTCGTTGACAGTAGGGATCACCATGCAACGGCATTCGCCTGCCTTTCCCATAGTTGAGGCCTGGTTCTGACTTCAGATCATAACCCATACTTTGCATAATCTTTAAAGCTTGCGGGCTATATCTGTGAACTTGCATTTTGCCAGTATCAGACTCGTGAGAGTTTTATTGTACAATCGGTCTGCTGCGCATGCGACCGAAGACTATTGGATGCTGATTGCTGCGAGTCGGCGGGATAATAAAGATAGAATCTTTATGTGGCCCATATGTCGTGATGACATTAGATGTTGACGCTACCTCCCACACATACGGATGATAGGAGTCTATAGCTTCCAAGAATTTTTGTGCTATAGGTTCTATATTGTCATGGGGGAAGATTCCTGATTTGAAAATTGAGCGTCAGTATACTGGAAAAGAGAAACTTTATTATCGTCAGAAACCACGTTCTCGGTTGTATTTACATCAGTCGGCTGTTTGTTGCGCCTGAGGTTGATGACCAAAGATGGAGGCTTCTGGTTCAAAGTGATCACTAGAGGATCACTTTCTTCTCCTGATTTGGTTTTGTTCAAGTGAATAGCCATGGGTTCCATGCCTTTCGGACGGATAGTTCGCCCTTTCACCTGGATTGACGGAGGTCGCTCAGCAGATGGTTCTCCTGGCTTCCGGTGGGGCTCTTCCTCCGTCTTGCCTGATACCTCTTTCATATAGTCTTGGGTGTACAATATGGCATCGGAATAGTAGGACTCTACTCCCTTGAACGGGTTAAGGTCAGCAAACTCCATTTTTACTGTTCCTTGGGCATCCACATACTTGAAGCATTGATGTAAAGTCGAAGGAATAATGTTGTGATCGTGGATCCATGGTCTGCCCAACAGAATGTTGTAGGATACCTTTGAATCAATGACGTAGCATGTAGCTACTGATTTAAGGTCCCCAATCTGGATCCTCAGCTGAATCTTTCCCAACGGCTTACTTTTCCTGGCGTTGAAGCCCACGATTGTAGTAGTGGTGTAAGCCAGTTCACTTGTAGGAATCCTCAGTGGTCTGAGCAGAGTATGAGGTATAATGCTGATCGACGATCCCGGATCTATGTGAATCCGATCTACCTCCATGGAACCGACGTATCCAGTATAATAGAGGGGTCTGTCATGCCGGTTATGTTTCAACAGCATGTCATCTTGAGTGAAAGTGATGTTGGGGACCACTTCCATCACACTATGGCATTGAGGACATGCCGCAGGTTCTTTATCGGGGGACTTGAGCTGAGTCAAGCATACATCCGCCTGCATTAACGCTTCACTCAAGGCTTGACGAGTGTCTTTGGACAGCCTTAGGAGCTCAAAAATGGACAATCTGGCTGGTGTATTAGCCAACTGGGCCAGGATGTCGAAGCTATATGGCTTCTCTAAACCTTTGTTTTGAATATTCTTCAAAGGTTTATCAAAGCGCACTTCTTTTTGCTTGCCCTTGTCCGTCGAAGTTGGTCTAGAAGGACCTGCTTCTGGTATGACAGATTCAGGCTCTGGAAGTTTGGCAGCTGAAGTGTCTGCCGTTGCATCTTCCTGGTTTCCTCCATAGTCCTTGAGGTAGGCTTTCCCTGAACGGGTTTCGGTAGCCAAAGCCTCTTCTTCTGATATCGGAGATATTGCAACCATATGGCATAGTTTACGTCTTGAGTTCTTTTTTAGACTTAGCCTTAGCAGCTTGAGTCTCTTCCTCAATCTCTGACACCAGATCAGGATGAACCCACATAATCTCACCATGCTGGGTAGTTAGGGGTACCAGGTCATGATTTTGACCCCTGGCCGGAGGGAGATTAATGATGTTCATCATTGTCCGGGAAATAGGTACAACACCATCCAAAACTTCTTGAGAAGGCAGATTGCCGAATTGGAGGGAGATCATGTTGGCGGTGATCGTCTTCTCGCTATTGCGCAGAGTGGTGGCCTTGGCGTCAATCAACTCCTGGATTTTCCTCTTTAGTACATAATACGCCTTTGTAGGGTGATGTATGTACCTATGGAAAATATAGTACTTAGGATTATTGGTAGTGCCGACTTTATTAGGCCACTTTACCTCAGGGAGGGCAAGCTTGCCACTTTTGACTAGACAGTCGAATATGCTCGTAATATCGTCGTCGTCAAAAGAATATGTTTCAACGGGCCTGGAAGTCCCAGATTTCGTCTGTGTGGTTGCTGGGATAGATTTTCTGGACGTGTTAATCGCCAGAGCTTCCTTTCCTTTGGAACCACGAGGATGGTCGCTATTGGAAGATGACCGTTTCCCTTTGTCAGAGGTGGAGATCATGATTCCATTATCACACGCCTTTCGACTGTTGTCTTCAGCAGCTACCGCTGATATGATAAACGAGGGCCAATCATGGAACTGATATGGTCCTGTGAACACCGAGATTAGTGGGAGAAGGTTCTTCCTATAAATGTCCACCAAGGCAGAATCTGGAACTCCGGGAGGCATCTGCAAAGTGGCCTGACGAAAACGTTCGATGAAAGTACGAACGTTCTCTTTCTCCTTCTGCTTTACTTCGATGATCAAGGACATAGACATGTCCATCCCTCCTTCGTAGAATCGCGCGAAGAACAGAGTCTTAAAATCTTCAAAGGAGGTAATGCAATTGTCCGCAAGACTATGATACCACTGATGGGCTACTCCAGACAGACAGCCTTTAAACACTCGAGTGAGAAGGGCGTCATTCCCTTGTAACAACACCATCATCATGCTAAAGTAGTTCATGTACTGGCTCGGTGACGTCTTTTCCTCAAACAAAGCCATAGCCTGTGGTTTGTATTTTGGAGGGAAAGGGATCTCATCCCAGATAGCTGGGTAAGGTTGGTTGATTCCCAACTTCTTGAGTTGATCCTTATGCTTCAAGGCATCAAATTGGGCTTTCAATTCTCGCACTGCCTGCATCGGGTCTTCAGCTGGTAAAGGGACCGCAGAGTGGTGAGACATCGGTTGTATCGTAACTCCAACAGGAGGCAATACATTCTCCGAGTTAGGAAGTGGAGGAGCTACTGACTCTTGATTTAGAACAAGCTCCTGGTTCGCATTGGATGGTGGTAGGTCTACCCCCACACGTATTTGAGTCGGAGGAACCGATGCTGGAGCTATAGCAGCTGTATGTTGAGTCAGCATCATCTGGTGCATATTCTCCATCATGGAATGTATCTCTTTCAGTGATGTCTCCAATACAGCGATAAGTTGCTCAGTACTTCCTGATGGGGAAGCCTCTTCTCGTTCATCTTCAATGGCATAGACTCCCATTTCTCTGGATGCTATAGAAGGATCAGTATAGAGCTCTGTTCTATACTTTTAGCATCCGATTCGGGAAATTGGTGACCCCCAGTGTCAGAATCAGAAGAATATGAAGTCGGTTGTCGTGACCTCGAACGGGTATTTCGGAATACACCAGCTTCAATATTCTCAAGGAGTCTGTTGAATCTCCTTTGGGTTGGAGTTCTAGAGGGATAACGTCTTGAATTTGACCTTCCTCTTGGAACGTGTGAAGCCATGTTCACTGATGCGAATGTAGGCTCTTCTTCTTGTAAGGACATAGAGTAGTTCAACCGGTCGAAAACTGACTGTTTTGCTTTAGAACAACAATAATTAACTACAACTTTATGACTATTACAACCATGCTCCCTAGGAGGTGTAATAGACATGTTAGAAGATCTCCCATATTTGCGCTTCTGGATGAGGAGTTTACGCAAGTCAGGAGGATTAATAGAAGAAGAAGAAGGCTTATTCTGCCTTTTTATATCAGTTGGAATGCGGATATTGGGAATCATAAGTCTCTTCCTGCCATATGAATACAGCAGTTCAGCCATGTGAGTAGCACATGATCCATGAGGAGTGTATCTATCCACAAACTGGGCCTTCTTTATGCTGAAGGGCTTGTCCTGGCATAATCTAGAACTTTGCACAGGTTGGCGTAAAACTGAGGAAGTCCTCAATCGGCCATCGGCATTCCGCGTAATCTGAAGAGCAGACAGATTCTTATCTTGATGGCGTAAAGGCCGATAAGTCGAGAAATTTGCCACTTGTTTTCCCTTGCGATG
Organism: Iris macrosiphon; assembly: GCA_036927795.1. Taxonomy (NCBI): domain Eukaryota; kingdom Viridiplantae; phylum Streptophyta; class Magnoliopsida; order Asparagales; family Iridaceae; genus Iris; species Iris macrosiphon. The sequence continues at coordinate 102,654,998 of JAYESA010000014.1, read as the reverse complement.
ATTGCAAGGACCATCTGTCTCTTTACAGAGGGAAGATGTATTTTTACGCGCGGAGCGCGTTTGGAATTTCTGAGTTGGCACTGAGGCATTATCAGAATTTTTGTCTGCCACGTCACATACGGGAGACTGAATTTTACGTGCAAGGCGCGGAGTAGACTTCTGGATTGGTACTGAGGCATTGCTAGAAGCTTTGTCTGCCACGTCACAGACGGAAGATAGAGTTTTACGCGCAAGGCGCGGAGTAGACTTCTGAATTGGCACTAAGGTATTGCCAGAAGTTTTGTCTGCCATGTCACAGACGGGAGACAGAGTTTTACGCGCAAGGCACGAAGGTTACGGTGCTACAACCTTGTTGGTCAGAGTGAGAGAGTTCGCAGGAAGGGTAGAGGATGTCCTAGGCATCCATACTTTACGCAATTTCTTACTGTCTTGGACAGAGAGAGAATGAGAGCTACCCCCTGCTCGAAGCATATCTTCGTAAGCCAATTTGTCAAATTGGACGACCAAGGTCTTCTTCGTTGATCCTACAGATACAACATCATGTTGAGCAATGGCTTTCTCGTCAGATGAGAAAGTAGTCCCCAGCAGAGTCGCTATCTTGTGTTTGATAATAAACGAAAGAAATTGAAACTAGGTTTATGCGAAACCCTTTCTTTGGTTTACAAACAAGAAAAAGAAGTACAATTAATCCTATACGAGGATATTAAGTACAAAAATTTGATTCTGGGGAAATATTGCTATAGGAGTCTGATCTACGGTCGATCACTTTGTCCCTTGGACCACACGATGACGAAGAAGTGCTGTAGAAGACAAAAAAGAATCTTCAAAGACTGCAGGAGGGATTGAACTCTCGTTGCCAAAGCTCTCTATAGGTGCTTTCTTGACCTTGACCTCTGTCTATGACTCCTGAAATCTCTCTATCTTGGATTCAATTTTTTTGACCTTTGACCTCCGTGGCTGGAGGTCTCTATTTATAGAGTTCAGGCACAGTCGGCGTAGAAATCGAACAGCGGAGAGAGCTGCACCTTTTATGCGACGGTTATAATAACTGCTACCCATGTATAAATGATCTCCTGAATTGGCGTGTGACGCGTGTTCCATTATGAGGTAATGCGTATAATCGCCTATCGAAGATCACGGCATGCAAGCCACGTAGATAACTGCCCCTTGCGTAGAGATGGTTGGCATAAAGGCCAAATAACTGTCTCGTAGGCGTAAAAGCCAAATAGATGTTCTGATGGCGTAAAAGCCGAGTAGCTGTCATGTTGGCATAGAAGCCAAGTAGACGTAGAAGCCGAGTAGTCATAGAAGCCAAGTAGGCGTAGAAGTCGAGTAGGCGTAGAAGCCTGATGTTGCATGGATAGGTAGCCAGCGTAAGGATAGCCGATTATCCTTCCTTGACTGAGGTTTTGAGCGTATTCTGGGCCAAATAGTCTTATCACGCACTTTTGCAAATATAGCCTGAGTTGGCGTATTCCGAGAAGATAGCATACGGTGTACTCCTATAGTTGAAAATAGCCAGGTCGGCGTAGTCAAGGAGATAGCGTACAGCGTGCTCCTATAGCTGAAAATAGTCTGAAGGCATAATGTGCGGGGATGGTGATGTGGACGTATTAGCCCTAATTATGGCTCACCCAGTCGTTAAAAGTAGAACCAAATCTCGTGCATTAAATGCAGAGATTTGCCCCCATCACGCGCATTAACTGTAGAGACGTGCCTCGAGTTCTGTACGAAGAGCAGCTTTTGACGTGGCAGTTCGTTTCGTCTCTTCCTGAGCGTAAAAAAAGCTCATCTTTGCCTGTATAAAATAGGCAGCGTATTCCTTGAATACGTAAACAACGTCTTATATCAAGGATTATGTCACTAGATGACAGTCTGAGACTCTGTGCCAAATCATCATTACAGCCGTCCTCTCGATCACTGTGTAGTACTCTTTGTCAGGAGTCAGGTTCTCTGCATGATCTGACAGGTTCATTCGAGGAATACGAAGAGATCCTCGTACAACTTCCTGCTGCATTAAAAGCATGTAGGTTTTACGCCGAAGTGGCGATGTAATAACCTTTTTACGCTGAAGCAGTCTGGAAATACTGCATTACGCAGGTTGTTCTGGAGCTATATTTTACGCTGAATAGCGTTGAAGCTCTGTTGTTCACCAATGGCTCTGAAGTCATGTCTTACGGCCACCCAGTGCTGGAGCTCTGTTTTATGCGGCTTCCTGCATGTTGAGGGTTTTACGCGTATAATTTCTCAACGTATTTTTCATGCTTCTACAGTGTCGAAGGAAAAAACCCTAAAATCAACCCGTATCACCCAATTGCCATGATATGGCCTACACGTATCTAATTATGAACATGACACTAGCTCACACAATCAAACATATGTCAATTTGGTCTAATTGACCTATTGACAAAATATGGTGCACCAATCTCGGATTTTCCTTAAATTGGACATAAAACAAGCCATAACTTCCAAATTAAGGGTCCCTAGTAGTCAATTCTTCTTCCTATAGGTAGCCCTAGTACATGAAAGGGTTCCTAATAATTAAACTATAGATTTAGAGTCTAATTTGAAGGAGAATTCTAAAATATACCTATTGGGAGATGGATTCCCAATGCAAGTCTCCAATTGGAAGCAAAGGGCCCTCAACTTGTGCACTCTTCACCTTCTTGTCGATCCTTGCTTCCTTCTTGCTCTAATAGCCTACAATGGTGAAGTAGAGAAAGATTGGAAAGAGAATTTGGTAGAAATTTGGTATAGGGAAGAGGAAATTTGGGAAGGTAATTCCAGATCTAGAATTTTGGAATGAATGAAATGAAGAGTGAGCGCGTTCCTCTCCACTCTATGGTCGGCCCATTGGCTTGGAATGCAAATAATGGTCTAAAGTCCAATTTGCCTTTTGGGGCTTGTCATGAAGAAAAAGATTAAGGAAGGAAGATTCTATTCCTAATGGTTTGACTAATTAAATCATTAACTTAATGAGTTGGGCTAGTTGTTGGGCTCAAGTCTAACTAAAATAAATGTTGGTCTATGCATCAATTCTAGTCTAGTTATGTCACGTCCCAGTCCCCAAATACGTAGGACTAGGAATACGTAAGCATGCCAGCCGTATGTATATGGCAACTCCAATATATGGATACCATATTACACACATACGCTGTAATATGAATATTAACTCACATGTGGTATATATATTATCACAAGTCACATGACATAACTAGATCTCATCCACAGAATCAAATATAAATGAATAACCAATCAACTATATAACTGAATCAAGTATAATATTCTTGATAAGAATAAGTAGTTGGGCGGAGACAAATCCACTACCAACTAGAATATAAGAGAAACAAAATAAGTACATCTACTGAACAATGAGAATCGAAGAGAAGACCTCCTCGAAAGAGAGATAAGTAGCAAGACCTGATCCGTGCTCCTGCGAATAGTCAAGATTGTCTACACCTGGAAAGGGACCAGGTCCTCAGAGGGACGTAACAAGATACATAGAAGCATGCCAATTGAATACAGTAAACATGCATAATAGACAAAAAATATATACGTACACTGTACTAGACAATCTATATGAAAATGCATAGTGAGGACAACCATTTCGACGTATGGGCATGGGTAGGCTACTCTATCTAATCTCATAACTCCAACATACGTCTATGAACATCAGAAGCTGTCATACCGCGAGGGTAGCAACCATCGTGACACCAAAAATTGACATACCGCGAGGGTAGCGACCAGCGCGACATAACTACCGTAGTGTGTGCTAGTTACTACGGTTTACTAGAGTGGATATAGCCCATACGCCTACTGATTCTCCTCCCCTCCCATGATACTATGTGTCAAGTGTGTGTCAACATATATATAGTATATAATTATGAATAAAAAAATACATATATAATGAATATATAAAAATATGATAAGCATGCAAAAGTACTATAAGCAATTTGGCAAGGTATCTTGCATGACAATAAAGCTGCAAAGTGTAAGCGTCCAAACATCAAGCACCAGGGATCAGAACTATGACATCAGAATGAACGTCTTCGGATGCTGAAATAAACATCACCAACGTTCCCATAATAATCGAGATAGCTAGAAAATACTATCCTTTCGTCCAATTTTGACACAAGAACAAAACGATAATTTTGGGTCAAAGCGGGGTCCATATGTGGCCCACTTTGCACCGAAATGTGTGCCAGAGGTAAAGGTCTCTAAATGGGACAAATTATAGGTCAAAATTTTAAACGTCGATACATACTCAACGGTATATCCAATTTTGGATTCCGGAGAGCCGATCACAAATTCGCCCTTAAAGTCAAATCCGTGAGGCCCGCAAATAGGCGACTTGGTCAACTATCTCGGAATCGCATAAAACTTGGGTCACAGGACCATCGTGATACTACGAATTGAATGGAATAAGTTTTGTCGCATTCTGATGAGGGTACACAAAATGGAATGATATTTTATAAAAGTCGCGATATGGAAACTTTTTACGGATACGGGTTGATTCCGACGCGCACACACGTCCGAATTAACTTTCGAGAAAGCCCACATGTCAGGATATATCATACGCGTCTTTTGGTGTTATTGGTACACGATGAGGCACTCCCGTTTGGCGGGGCGCACTCCGTATCACAAAATTTAAGTTTTAAATTATCAAGTTTTTGGTCGTTTTGGATGTCGAATAATTTAACAATTAAAATAAATTAATAAAAAGTAAAAGAACAGTTAAATTCTCGGTTATATAGATTAGAAAACTCTTTAATTAGATTTGAAAATATTAAACAGGTTGATTGCAAATTGGGCGTGAACATGGGGGTTTGGGTTAAAGTTTCTGGACTGTTTTTGGTCATTTTTTTTGCCATTTTCCTGTCAATTTTTTAACCAATCCGGGACACGAAAACTCTTTCCACTTGAATAAAAATTCTAGAGGGTTAGGTTGTGAACATATACGGACAAAACACTTACAAAAATAATCAAAAATGAGTGAGATGTGATACCGTGAAGAGGGGGCAAAACTGTGTTGTTACGTGCGCTGTGCGCACGCGAACGGTCGGCCGGGGGCGGTGGCGAGGCGGTCGGTCGGCGGCGCGAGGCTCAGGATGGCCGGAGGCTAGGGTTAGGGTTAGGGTTTAGATTGGTTTGATGGTTTAATGTACGTAATATATATATATATATATATATATATATATATATATATATATATATATATATATATATATATATATATATATATATATATATATATATGAAGGAGAGAGAGGGGTGGGTCTTAAGGGGGGGGGGTGTTTTGGCTGCTGGGTTGGGTAGAATAGGATTAGTGGTTTAATTTAGGTTTAAGGGATTAGCTTAGGCTTTAGGAATTAGTTAGGGGTTTATGATTTTTTTCTTTTCTTTTTCTTTTCTTTCCCTTTTATTTCTTTCTTTTTATTTATTTCTATTACTATTACTATTACTAATATTAGTATTATCATTATCATTATCATTATCATTATCATTATTATTATTATTATTATTATTATTATTATTATTATTATTACTATTATTATTACTAACATTATTATTATTATTATTAATAACTATATATATATTAACATATATATATTTACATTTATAGATGAAGTAAAAAAAATCAAAACTAACATTTTCACACAAAATAAATTCTAGAAAATTACTTTATAAAATTTTAATAAAATACTACACTCAAAATATTTTATAAAATATTTTATAATTAATAATTATATATTTATCTAGTTATATCAATCAAATAATTGTATTATCTAATTAACTAAGTAATTAATTAAATGGATAATCAATAAAATAGGATATTAGTAAATAATATGCAAATCTATAAAAAAAGAATTTGTCTATTTTGGCATGGAGAATTATGGGATGCTAATTTTAGGAAGTTAGAATTGGAAAATAACCATAATTAAATTATATATAACATATCTAATATTTAACACAAAATCTATGGTCGTTACACTAATGTCATACTAACACTAAGGGATCAAATTTATGTGCCATAAAAAGATTCTACAAGTAGTGTCTCTTATGTAGGCTACTTTCAATGAAGGACGATACAGATTTTGGGGTCATCCTATATTATTAATGTCCAAACCACTAATAAAATTATTGGATTTTAATTGATTTGAAAAATAATCTAAAAAATATAAGAAATACAAAATACACACAAAATACCTATTTTTGGGTGAGGGGGTTTACAAGTTAGGTCCACTAACATAAGTCCAAAATATAATGTAACATCTAACAATAAATAAATATACAACATGCACAATAATTAGTTTATTATGAAATGACCAAAATACCCTTTCCTAGAAAATATGGTAGTGATATTCTGTGTAAACATGTACTTCAAGATCTTATGGTCTATGAAGATCTCCACACGCTCTCCATACACATAGAGTTTCCACAACTTTAGAGCAAAAATGACTGCTACCAACTCCAAATCGTAGGTAGGATAATTTTTCTCATGAGGACATAATTATCTGGAAGCATTGGCAACCACATTCCCATTCTGTTGTAAGATATAGCCCAAACCCTTCCCTGAAGTATCACTATAGATAGTGAATCCTCCTAATCCTAATAGCAATGTTAACACTGGAGCTATCATCAACCTCTTCTTCAACTCCTCAAAAGCAGCATGGCTCTTCTCTGTCCAGACAAACTCTACATCCTTCTTGGTCAGCCTAGTCATCGGCTCTACAATCCTGGAGAAGTACTATACAAACCTTCGATAATAACCTGCTAGCCCCAGAAAACTCCTGATCTCTACGACTGAACTTAGAGTAGTCCACGACTCCACTGCTGAAATCTTCTTCGGGTCCACTAAGATCTCGTCACCTGTAATCACATTAGCAAGGAATTCAACCTTGTCAAGGAAGAACTCACACTTTAAAAACTTGACATAAAGCTTCTTCTTCCTGAAAGTATCCAAAACTATCCTCAGGCGCTCCTTATGCTCCTCCGGGGTCTTCGAATACACCAGAATGTCATCAATAATTACCACCACAAACTTATTAAGATACTGTTGGAACACCTTGTTCATCAGATTCATGAATACCGTCGGGGCATTGGTCAACCCAAATGACAGCACCAATAACTCAAACTAGCCACACCGAGTCCGAAAAGTTGTCGTTGGAATATCCTCCTTATTCACTTTTACCTGGTGGTAACCCGACCTCAAGTCTATCTTCAAAAATACCTTCGTCCAGCTTAAATGATCGAAGAGAACATCAATCCTCGGTAGCGGATATTTGTTCTTGATAGTGAGGTTGTTCAGAGCCATGTAGTCGATACACATGTATACCGATCCATCCTTCTTTGGTACAAACAATACTGGAGCACCCTATGGTGTTAAACTGGATATGATGAAGCCTTTGTCCTGTAACTCATCCACTTGCTTCTTTAACTCTACTAGTTCGATATTATCTCTATAGACATACTGAGATATCGGCTCTACACTTGGCACAGAGTCTATAGAGAACTCAACATCTCGGTCTGACAGTAAATCTGACAACTCCTCCAAAAAAATATCCATAAACTCTGCTATCAACGGATGTGGCAACTCCTTCTCTTCAACCATGGCTCCACAGATGGCATCCTCGCTCTGCTATGCTGCTCCTCTGACAATCTTAAACTTTGGCTCTCCTGGTGGTCTAAATAAAACTATGCCTCCACGATAATCTATACTAGCATGGTTCCTACTCAACTAATCCATCCCAAGTACAATGTCGTAGTTCAAAAGTGGCATTACGAGTAAGCACGCAATCAACTTTCGGCCTCCCAGTGTAACTCTTTGATCCTTGCAAACATTACTGACTAGGATAATGCCACCCCCAGTCGTGATCTTGCAAGTCCTAGCCAAAGGTTCAGACTCTAAACGATGCATAAAAGCAAAAGATACAAAACTATGGGAAGCACCGAAATCAAATAAAGCATAAGCTGGAATAGAATCAAGAAGAACTGAACCTGATATCACATCTCCGACTAGCTCCTCCTTGTAGGACCGTTAGGGTAACTCTTGAAGGGGGTGAATAGAGTATGTGTGTGCAGCAAAAATAATAAACCCCAATTAAAAATTAAGCTACGTAAAGATATTACATATACTAACAGATATATCAATTATGAATATGCTGTAAAGTAAGATTTGAAAAGAGAAAATACAAATACCACAATTTTATCCTGGTTTCCCTCTGAGAGGAGTAGTACAGGCCCGAGAACTCTTGCTCGAAGTTGTATCCACTATAATCACCAATAGTGAATCACAAGCTTGGATCCGAAGGCTTGCAAACTTCTTACAATATCGAGTTTTGATCAGAAGGCTCGAAAGACTTCACACGTGCGTTTGATCTGAAGTGCACGCCGACTTGAAATACTAGAGAACTTAACAAATCAAAATTTTTATAACTCGATTAGACTTCTAAATCAGAACCGCATTAGTACTAGAAGGCTGGGAGTCAATCTTGAGAATGAAGAAGGTTTATAGCTCAGGAAGACAAATCAAGATTTTCTGAACCGAGTTCGGGCCGAGTTCGGATGTCCAATGTTCAAAAAATAAAATATTAGAATCCTAGTCTCACGGAGTAACATTGCAAAGTGGGTCTTAGGGTGACCGAGTTTGCCCCAATTTTGCCCCGAATTCTGTCCGAACTCTGTTGGTCTATTTCCAGAATGTTGGGTCCAGGTTTGGTTTGGTTCAGGCTGTTTTGAGTGGACTAGATTCTGGTTTAATATAGGTTTGAGTTTCCTAGTGCCAACTGCGAACCTGATGTACATTTAGTTCTATAAACAAAATATAAAATATAGAATAAAAGATAAAAGACCAAGAGCACTTGATGACGCTAATCTTCTAAAGCATCCGCTGACTTGAAGACACATTTTTTCTTGACGGCAGTTGTCCAAAGAGAGCTAGATCTGGAAATCTGAATATCTTTTAGGAGCTTTGCCCCCAAACCCCCATGAGGGACGCTTCTCCCTCGACCCCCGTTCGTTGATCGGGCAGCGGAACCCCCGGGTGCGAGGCTCCTGATAAGTCGTAGGCGGTTGGACGAAATCGTCTGGTATAACGCCGTCTCTGGCTCATCATCTTTTCTTCTCTGCATATGTCCATTGCTTTTCTACAAATACATGTTAGACGAATAAAGCAATATACAGAAGCAAATATGATAACGTATAAGATCATATATGGACAATGCTGAGTTTAAGTAGAAGTTACAAGTTACTATTGTGATTGCACGGTTATCATAGTGTTAAACTTAATCGATTAGCCATATTCAAAAACTTAACTTAAATATTGGGCCAACACTCCTCAACTGTCATGGCAAAAGCTCGCCCTCGCGATGAACCTCTCTGCTGCTGCTGGTGCTGGACGAAACACTGTTGCTAAGTCGGTAAAGGAGGTCCTCTCTACTGTCCCGCAGGTGGCCTTGCTGGTGCTCTCTATGCCGGTGCTGCTCCCTGACCTGCTCCTCCTTAAAGTCTATATGTAAACTAAGTAACATAGTTCTGAGACAATTAGAAGTACCCAAAGTAACTAGTAGTGCTTATTATAGTGACACAGTCTATACTAAAAGTTGTTAACTTTAAGTCAAAAAGTAGGGCTCATATTTGCTGTTGTATTCTGAAAACAATTACAAATAGACCTTAACAAATCTTTATGCAATAAAGTATTGATAACCTTAGGTTAGCTGTAGGAGCCGAATCCCAGCTAGCGTTGGTCCGAAGACACTTAAGTACAGTGTCGCTTAGGCTATTTACGCCTTTTTGACGGAAGGACCCTTTCGGCTTATAACCAAAAGCATTTTTTACTTTTACAGAACTTAGATTTAAAAGAATTTCAAGCAATTTAAGTCTTTGTACATCATTCAAATTTAGAATTCCTAATTCTTGACAAATAAAGTTGAGGCGATACTTGGCTAGGAGATTATTAAAGATATCAGCAAAATGATGTTCAGAGTTAACAAAAAAATTAAGCAAATATCGTAAATCTTATTTCACAAAGATGAAAAAAAATATACTTGAAAAATATGCACTAAATAAATAAGGTGATCTAAGAACATATAATTCAAATCAATATTTAGTCATGTGCAATAGTCAATAAAACATCTAAAAATACTCAACCACTAGTCATGCTAGATTAAATAATAAGAATTAACTAAGTATTCTAGTATTATAAGTCTCATATTAATAATTAAAAAATTAAAGACATACTTGATTCTATAATTTAGCCAGTTAAGAAGGAAATATTTTTTTATGTTACCAAAATAGCTTTCATTGCTATACTTATGTTGGTGCAATTGCTTGGAAGATGATATTTGTAGGTTTACAACCACCAACATTTTCCTTGGTGCTAAATCCTGACACAAGACATTCTACCTACATCATTAGGCAAAAATTTTGGTATCCAAGATTTGGATCTATATTTGTTAGCTTTTGGTATCCACATAAACTAGTTCATACTAACCAACTGTTTAATATTATACTGTTATGAAATATGTCCTTGTAGACCAAAGTAATAACATGTAGATGGACATAAGTGGTAGAAACAGTATGGTGAATATGACAATGTAAAGTTGTGCATTATGTCTTGCGTGGATATTTGTAATAAAATGCATGATTAGAAGGTTTGGCCTTCTTGGGTTGTGTCTTATGAGTGTCTTTGGGTTTTGAGTGACACGTATTAGATTATGAAGCAGTTTGTGTAGGCTGTTTTTCTAATCTAATTCCCAACTTTTTGGATGTGTCATAAAACTCAGTATATCTAGCAGTTAAGGCATCAATTCTAATAAGTGCTTACTACTCTTTTTTCTCTATTTTATAATCTTCTTTGAGCTTGATATAATCCTTTTCTTGTTGCTCATTTCTAAGAAGTGCTTTGTGTATGTTTAATCTAACTGATGCTAATTCATCTGAATCACTTGTGGATTGTGTCTTTCTGATATCATCTAGGAGTGTAGACAATCTATCAATCTCAAGTTTGTGTGTCTTGAGTTCCTTCTTCGAATTTCTGTATTTATCAAGCAGTGCTTTGTGATCATCTAGAAGGTCACTAAAGGCATCACCTAGTTCATCAAATATAAAGTTATTATATAGGGGGTTCGTAGAAACCTGATTAAATGCCATTAAGCAGACATTTACAAAGTTACGAGGATTCTCTTCTTCTTCAGAATCGCTTGCTTCGCTTTCACACCATATGCTTGTGTTGGCATAATTCCTTGAAGATGTTCTCCTTTTGCTTGAGTGTTCATTGCGATTCTTTCTTTTTTGCTTTAGGGCAATCTTTTATCATGTTGTCTGGTCTTCTGCAGTTGTACAAATTGGTTCTTCTTCAAGATCTTTCTTCTTTCAGTTTGATTTCTCAAACTCCAAAAATCATCTGAATTTCCACAAAATTTGGGCCAACTTCTCATCGTCTGAATCATCATATGTTTCGTCAACTTCAGAAGTATTGACAGAAGCTCTTTTGTGATACGCCTTGAATGCGATGGCCTTATCTTTTGGCGTTGATTCTTCATGGTCTTTAAGGTCCAGCTCATGCGTCATCAGCTTTCCTATGAGCATTTCCAGCGACATTGTGGTAAAATCATTTTCTTCAATGATTGCAGTTGCCTTGAGGTTCCAGTTCTTGGTGACTCCCCGAAGTACCTTGTAGATCTTTTCTTGATTTGTATACTCCTTGCAAAGAGATGACAGAGGATTTATAATATCCAGAAAATGAGTAAACATTTGAGTGATGGTCTCGTTTGGCCTCATCTTGAAAGCTTCGTATTCTTATGTAAGACGACTGATCTTTGATTCTTTCACCTGGGTGGTTCCTTCGTGAGTTACCTCAAGAAGCTTCCAGACTTCATATGAAGTTGTACAGGCTGATACTTTGTTGAATTAGAGCAGTCGAGATTCCTTCGTAGGGGAGGGGGTAAATAGAGCAGTGCTTTTTGCTCTGATACCAATTATAGGATCGTGTAACACCTTTAGAGGGGGGTGAATAGAGTAAGTGCGTATGCAGCAGAAAATAATTACTAATTAAATATTCTAAGTTTAAGGACTACTTATAACTAAATACCTTTTAGGGGATTCACCACTTAACCCCGACGAGGGGCGCTACCCCCTCGACCCTCGTCCGTTGACTGGGTAGCTGAACCCTTGAATGCGAGGCTCCAGATAAGTCATAGGCGGTTGGACAAAATCTTCTGGTATAACTCCGTCTCTGGCTCATCATATTTTCTTCACTGCATATGTCCATTGATTTTTCTATAAATACATATTAGATAAAAAAAGTAATATACAGAAGCAAATATGATAACGTATAAGATCATATATGGACAATGTTGAGTTTAAGTAGAAGTTATAATTTACTATAGTGATTGCACGATTATCATAATGTTAAACTTAATCGATTAGCCAAATTCAAAAACTTAACTTAAATATTGGGCCAACACTCCTCCTCAATTATAATGGCGAAAGCTCACCCTCTCGGTGAACCCCTCTGCTGCTGCTGCTGGATAAAATATTATTGCTGAGTCGTAAAGGAGGTCATCTCTACTGTCCCGCAGGTGGCCTCATTGGTGCTCTCTGTGATGGTGCTGTTCCCTAACCTGCTCGAACTGGATCCACTAAACACTCCCTTAACTGGTGGCCTGGCTCTCCATAACAGAGACACACTCCAAGCCTCTTCATGCAAACCTTCGGTTTATGCCCAATCTTCCCAGAGTGAGTACACTGCGGGGCTTGTTGTGTCGGTCTTGGGGCCTGGTGTGCCTGTCGCGCTGGTGCTCAAAATGGTGCATAAAATTGCTATCTCTACGGCTGGAAGGTCCTCTACTGCTGGAAGTGGTGTCGCTTGGATGGACTTGCACTACTGCTAGCTTCCCTTGATGTGTCTCCCATCCTCTTGGATTTGAGCTCCAAGTCATCCTCAGCCCTCTGTGTATCCATCTGGATCTTCTCGAATGTAGCTGTGCGATGTCCCCTACTGAGAGATTTAACCTCCCGGATCAAACTCTTTTGGAACTTCTTTGCCTTCCCTAGGGGATTCTGCCCCTCCATAAATCTGCCAAATCTGCAGACCTCCGTGATGTACTCGTCCACCGTTATGCTCCCCTGGATGAGGTCTAGGAACTGACTCTCTATAGCACTATGAGCCACGTCTGGAAAGAAATTCTTCTTGAAAAGATCTTTAAAAGCTTACCAAGTCATTCCTGGCACCGCGGTCCTCGGGTTTGTACGAAACCATATATATCGAACATTTGGCTGCCCGCTACTTCCACCTTTAGACTCTCCGGAATCTGTATCAGCCACATGGTTCTCTCTACATCCTCAATCCAATCGTTGGCGTATAAGATTCCTTCTATTCCCTTAAAGTCCTTTATCCTTATCCTCTTAAAATTAATGATGGTACCTGGCCTCAGATGGTACAGGGTAGGATAAGGCAGTACGATCTACGGCTGGACAAGCGCTACTGTCTCTACAGCTTCTAGTGCTAAATGGTGAGCATTCTCAATTCCCTGACGTAGAATATATGTCTGCCTCTGCTACGCTTCCATTATCTCCCATAATATGGCAAACATCTGCGTCTCATCTGCTGGTATGGGTGGTAGGGGTGGAAGGTCCTTCATGACTACTGGAATAGTCCTCGAAACTGGTGGTGGCGCATCCTCAAAAGTTGCTGCTGAAATCCCCACCTGGACTGGTGAGATGACCCTCTGAGCGGAAGAAGGTAGAGCAGTAGGTGTTGTCTCTCTCTGAGGTGACGAAGTAACTGACATTGCCGAAACTGCTCCATATCGCTGTGATCGGGTCTTCGGAGGCATCCTAAAGATAGATTCAAAATAAAGAAATCAATATTGCGCAAGATACAATAGCATCAAGTAAGGACAGTAATATTTCAAAGAAAGCAATTATTTTGAATAATAAAGATAATAAATTTAATAAATTAGAAATGTTCCTAGTTGTGATTGAGTATTCTCTCATCCTATATCCCTAGTCCTATATCCTATAGCAAGCTTGTAGTAATACTCTAAGTCTGAGTACTACTATTAGACCGATATAGGCCACCATAAAAACGTGTCATGATCCGCACCCAGTGTAGGGGCACGAGTACGTGGGTATGTCCAGCCTACGCCGCAGCATCGGCTGTTGAACGCTGTCTAGGTCAATAATATTTTCAAAATATCTCACACAATATATAATATATCTGTCAAGATATCTTAACTCCCAAATGGAGGACAATATGATAATATGATAATGGTAAACAATACTCCATAACAATAATAAACTAGAGAAAGATATGGCAAGATATGGAATAGAAGAAAAAAATAAAGTCATAATACATCATAAGTCCAATAGTCTAATCAAAACTCAATGATCTCAAATATAATACATGCCAAAAGTGTATAACTGACATATATTATATCATAAATAAACTAGCTAAATCTTATCGGTTGCTGGTACTATCTCAATAGGCTTTACGAGTGCTATTTCAACTGGCTCGCCATCCTGTGGTCCATAGTGTGTAGGACACCAGTCCTCTAATGAATCATATAAAAAATATATTAAGTCAGAATTTGAGCAAAGTACAACCCAATAGCAGTTCCAATAGTTGACAGAAATTATAAAACATAAATAGCAATAAAAATAAATGATGGAAGTAACTGAACTAGTACATATCATAAGGAAGAGAATCATGGTAAATAATGGCAATAAATTGAGAACAATATGGTGAGGAGCATCAATGTATGAACTAGAATAAAGGAAACAATAATAAATATGCGTTGAAATATTAGTAAGATAATGTGATCGGCTTGGGCCTAACACGGGCTATATATAAAAGGGAAGCTAGTGTGATCACACATTAGTTGCATAATCTGCTAGCTATCACGGGCTACACTAAATCATGGACTATAAGGTATGATCACATATCTACTAATACTTCTCCAAACCCAGACTAGTACACGGATCCAAATTATGACACGTTATAATACATATATCATACTGCATGGTCTATAATATCATGCACTATGATCACGGTCTATACAATCACAAAGATATCACGGTAATCACTGAATAATCATAAAACACAATACGGTGATCACTGAGTAATCAAAAAAATAATATCTCATGACCAAGATCCGCGTATACCAATCCGTGTAACCATCGTGTCAGGAATCAATCATCTCAATACTAAATAGATGAAACATAGAGACTATCAAATAAAAAACTATCAAAGAATGTACTTATCTGTGGTACTGAGCAAATTGTATATCTTGGTATCCGAGCTTGTGTTGTATAAACCTATATATGAATATCATGTCAATTGGGTATAAAATAAGCTACAATGTAATAATTATGCTTTGTAGGTCAAGACTAGGCCAAACTAGTCAAACTAAGTCTTAACTATGTGTTACCTTATGTTTAGCCATACTAGGCTCTAGACACTAGGTAATATATGTAAATCCCCTAATTTTTTTAAAATTTAAAATTTTATTATTTTTACTATTTTATTATTGGTATTATATAATTATTGAGATTAAGGAAAAAAATTATTTTTAACTAATTAGAAAAATATAAATGGATTTATCAACTTGTATAGTTATTTATGTATATTATAAATATTACACAAAAAATATATTTTTGGGTGTACAACTAATATTAAAGTATTGTAGATTTTTTTGGAAATTATTTGAGGTACAAACCTATTTTTATATGGCTATATATATATATATATATATATATATATATATGGTTAATAATAAAAGAAATAAGTATAAACCAAACCCTAAACCCTAAATCTAAAACCCAACCCGAGACCCGCACCCAAACCCTCACCCAAAACCAAAACCCCGCTACAGTAACCCCCCGCCCCCGATCCCTTCAGTTAAGAAACTGCCCCGACCCCCTCCGATTCCCCTTCTGAAACTTCCCAAACCCTTCGATTCCCCTTTAGTAACCCACCCTTCTCTCCGTATATATACACGACCGTCACCTTCAACCTCTACCGACTTTGACCCTCCACGGCGACCTCTGGACGTCGCCGGCCACGAGCGCGCAAATAGCGCAGGAACAACGACAGCAGCAGCGTGGCCCAAACCACTACTTCGCAGCTAGTTTTCTTCTCCCTCGCTCCATGGTTTTCTAAACCAATTTTGCACGTAAACCCACAACTTATATGCCCTTAACTCCCTTCAAATGGTTTATTTTAAATCGTTCTATGTTGATCGCAAATCGCGATCCAAAATCAAGAAAAACTTGATTGCAGGATCATAAGAAACTGTCCCAACACCCCATTTTCTAAAGCAGTTTTCTTTCAAACCAATAAACCAAATTTTTTCGATACGAGATATGTCCTGCCAAATGAGACAAATTTTGTGTGTGTAGATTTTACTGAAAGGCATGTATCATCAACGCGAACGTGTAGTATTTTGCGAAAGTTGATTTGGATGTGAGTGTACACCGAAATCAACCTGTATCCGTCAAAAAATACCGTATCAATCGGTTCTGACACTTGTCATAACTTAGTATGTGCTTATCATTCATAACGAAACTTGCGTCATCAGATTCTCAGTGTTACGCTGGTTCTGTGACCCAAGTTTTGTTCGATTCTGAGAACGTTGACGAAAGACCGTTTCATGGACCCCACGGTTCCACTTGACGGTAATTTTGTGACCGGCTCACTAGAATCCAATTTCGAACACTCCGTTGGGTTCGTATTATCGTTGTGGACTCATAGACACTAAGTTTGACGATTTTAGATAACTTTGTCTTTGGCACAATTTTTGGTGAGAAATAGGCCACTTGTGGACCCCGCTTTGACCAAAAACTGTTAATTCTTCCCCTGTGTCCAAATTGGACTTATGGTTAATCAATCATAGCTATTTTAAGTATTCTGAGAATCATGGTGATTTTTGTTTTAACATCCGGATGCGTACTTGGAGATTCTACTTTTACAGGAGTAGTTGACGGAGTTCAAAGCCCAGGCAAGTGTACCTTGTCAACTTGCAGTAAATCTTGTTATATTATCGACTTGTATTTCTTTTTATATATTCTTGTGCTGTGCCTATTCAACCTAGGACCGTGAGACATTCCTTAGCGTCCGAACATGATTCGGGTGTCAACGTCGTACGCGAAGTCGAGTAACATCACTTAGAGAGTTGATACCACGATCTTATTTTGTGTGCTTGTTTTACTAAGTACGCTATACTATAGGTCACTTGACACTAATTCATGTGACATATTATTTCTTGAGTTATTCATGGTGATTCTGTATAGGCTTACATGATTCGTGATATGAGACTTGTATATATAGAGATATCATTATGACTCGTTGTACTAGTTAGATGTCATGATCTTGCGTGTTATGGACATGAAATATCGTGGACATGAGACGTGAGATTATATTAGATGGAAAGAGAGATACCATACTATAGGCTGATTATTTATATATATACTATATTACTGGAAGTGCCTTAGACTCTATCTCAGATCTTTGGCACATATACTGGAGCCGTGATACTACTTGCTTTGGCATATATACTGGAGTCATGATACTAGTTTCCTTGGCACATAAACTGGAGTCGTGATACTACTTGCTGCTATGGGCTCCCCGATATAGAGCCTGTAGTGGTTTTAGCCTGAGTACGAGTGATGCTCTCACATGCATATCACTTAGATGGTTATATTAGTTTACCCTTGAGTATGTGGCATTATACTATTTTACTTTGGCATATTATTTCTTGTACCTTGTTACGCCTCTCTAAGGACCTGGTCCCTTACCAGTTTTGCAGCATAGACCGTTGTGGAGCCTGCCTGGAGTTGCTGATGTGTGTTTTTTTTTTCTTGCAAGCATTGGTGCCAGGTACTTATATCAGTTCTTCCGGAGTTATGGTTATTATTCATATTATTTATTCATCTGCTGATGTAGCCTAGTTTTATAGACTCATATTCCTTTCTCGAGTCTATTCGAGCTTATGTATTACTTGGCGGCCGACTTTAGCATATATAGTTTATTCTTGATATTTTTTTCTTTATGTTGATTGACATATATATTTTAAATATTCTTAGATAGTTACCCTTATTATACAGCTTATACTTATTCGAGTCGGACCAGAGTCTGGTTGATGCGTAGCTGGCATGTTACATATTTCTAATCCTAAGTATTTTGGGACTGAGGCGTTATATATTTTTGTGGTGGCCCATGCAGGTCTTGATTAAATCATTTCGGTTACTTTCTAGTACCGAGCGAGCCTGTAATCAGAATTAGCAGTATTAGTATCTCAATCCATAACCGATTTGAAAATTCCTCCTTAGCATTTGATTATCGCCCTTGGACTTCATAATTGTACTCTTTTATTTCCCTCGACATCCATATTATTGTTTATCATCTCTCCTAATTTCAGAGAGATGGACGTTCGTGCACGGTATTTCCTTCAGAAGCAGATCCTTGTCAAGCTGGAAGAAGACATGCTGGATATAAATTTTGAGAAGACGTTTACCCTTAGTAGGATATGTAGATAGGTTATTCCTATATGCTAGAGCTAGTGTAGATTGTTAGCATGAGAATTGAATACAGTATAGAGGCCTAGAACTAATAAAACCTTACCCTTCCTTAAAGTAGAAGTAATTTGGAAGTATTAGAAGTTAAAAAGATGGTTTGATTCAAATACACTGAAATACTTTATGAAATACATAGCTAGATGTTAGGGATCAGATGTGGCTCATGATGGTGATACAAGAAATTGTATTATGACCTTAAGAAATTGGAACCTTACATAGCAGGCCATAGTGGTTAAATCTCTAGTTGTCTTGTGATTTTTAGTATCAAAATGAGATCTTATGACCCTCTTAAATTATTGATGACTATAGGTCTGGAGTAAATAGATAGGTATATTGCTAGATGTTTGAGTAATTAGATAAATCAAGTACTAAAGTATAGCTTTCGAAATCAAACTAGATGTACTTGATTATTTGGGTTGTCAGTGTTAATTGAACAAGTTCCACCTTTGATTACTTGGGTAGATAAGCTAGTATCTGTGATAGAGCAAATATTTTGAAGGATGGTGTAAACCCCCAGCTTTTTTCAGAATTTAAAAATGAATTTTCAGAATTTTTTTATGATTTTTAACTAAATAAAATAAATGTTTTCTGGTATTAAATAATTTTTATGATTTTAATATATATTAAAATATTACGAAAATAATATTTTTAGGTGTAAAATAATTAATTCGACCTACTGTAATTTTTCTGGAATTTATTCGACCCCAGAAATATTTTTAAAAACCTAAAAACTATGTTTTTAATTAAACCCTAAGCAAACCAACTTGAACCCATTCTGAACCGAACCGAACCCATAAAATAAATTGAGCCAAACCCACATCGAACCGGACCTATACCCTAGCGGGTCGGGTCGGGTCTGAACCCAACCCGAAACCCGCTAACCCGACCCGCTATAACCTATGCACAGTAACCGTTTCGAATTTCCCCGACGACCCGCACGATTCCCCGCCGGCCGTAACCGCCGCCGTCGGCTGTTCGCCTCCCCAACGGCCGAGACCCATCGCCTCCTCTCCCCGCCGCCTCCAACCGTCGTCCCGTCAGTTCTCCTCCCCGCCAAATGGCCGCCGCGGCCCTCTTATATAAACCCTCACCACCGCTTCACCACCGCCATCACCGCACCACGACACCACCACTCCACCGTACTCTGGCGACGCCTCCGCGAGACTGACCCGACTCCGTCGGCGATGACTCCCCGCCAACCCCAGCAGCCACCGCAGCACCCACGCCGGCCGAGCACCGCCGTAGCCGCGTAGCGCCATCGCAAAAACGTATTTTTCAGTCGATACCTACCCCTGTTCAGGTGAGTGTTTCTCTCTCATCGCCGTCTTATTTTTTGTTTTGTCGAATCGTGTGCGTACCCTGCGTGACCCTCTCGATACCCGTGTAATTTGTTTGGGGTATCGCGTCCTGTGTCGGTCGCAAACTGCGACACAAAATCAGAAAAATAAACCTACAATTTCTGAAAATCAGAAATTATTCCGAACTCCCCAGTTCACGACCGTTTTACGACCAACCTGTTAAAAGTTTTCAAAATTGGCTTGAACAGTTAGTTAGACTGTATGACCAAGTTTTAAACCGTATTTTTAGTTTATTTTATTATGCTGTAGTTTGTAATTAATTTGAGGGTGAAAATGACCAAAAACTTGGTATTTTAAAAACCCTGATTTTTCCGGAACTGGGTGCGCCTCGCTAAACGAGGCGACTTGCTCGTGTATGAATTTTACCGAAAGATGTGCACTGTCAATACGGACGTGTAGAATTTTGCGGAAGTTGATTTGGATGTGCGTGCACACCAAAATCAACGCGTATCCGTCGACAACGTCCCGTATCGGCCCTGTTCTGAAATTTGTTGTAACTTTGTGTACGCTTGTCGTATCGAAACGAAACTTGCGCCATCGGACTCGTAGCAATACGCTGGTCCTGTGATCCAAGTTTGGTTCGATTCTGAGAATGTTGACAAAATCCCGTATCGTGGGCCCTACGGCTCCACCTGACGGACGATTTTGTGATCGGCTCATCGGAATCCAGTTCTGGATATTCCGTTGGGTTCGTATCGTCGTTATGAACTTGTAGATAATAAGTTTCATGAATTTAGAGAACTTTATCTCTGGCACATTTTTTGGTGCGAAGCGGGCCACATGTGGATCCCGCTTTGACCAGAAACTGTCACTTTTGCCCCTGTGTCCAAATTGGACTTATGGATGGGCAATTCTAGCTATTTGATATCTTTTGAACCTGATGGTAACGTTTATTTAAGCAACCAGAGGAGTACCTGCAGATCCCACTAATACCAGAGCAGCAGTTGGAAACCAAATCTCAAGCAAGTGTACCTTGCCATACTTGCAGTAATTTGTTTATTATTCTCTTAATCTATTGTTGTGATATATATGTTCAACCTAGGACCTTGTGACATTACTTAACGTCTAATAATATTCGGGTGTCAACGCCGTATGCAGAGTTGTGTAATGTCACCTAGAGATGGATATAGAGACACTATAAATTTTTGTACTTGCATCATCAAGTACGTCATACCACAGGAAATCTGACACTATTCATGAGACATAATCTTTCTGAGATATTCATGGTAATTCTGTATAAGTTACAGGATTCATGATATAGATTTCTATATACGTAACTATCATTATGACTCGATGCATCAGTTAGAGGTCATGATCTTGCGTGACATGGACATGAGATATCGTGGACATGAGACATATGATTATATTGGGTGGAGAGAGTATTACCATATTAAAGGATGATTATATTATATATATATGTAGTTTTATGGAGGTTCCTTAGACTCTGACACAGAGCTTTGGCACAAGTTCTGGCCCTTCGAGATAATGCTGCTATGGGTTTCTCCGACACAGAGCCTATGGTAGTTTCAGCTTGAGTATGACTAATGCTCTTATTTGCATATCACTTAGTTGGTTACTTAGTTTTCCCTATTGATTCATTTATTACTACACTTATTTATTTGGCTTGAGTTATTCTTGTACCTTGATATATCCCCTGATGACCTGGAATCCGGATTATGTCCCCAAGTTTAGCAGAGGAGATCTACCCCGAGGTATACGGGACATGAGCAGGCACTGGAGTAGTACCAGAACCAGAAGACGAGGTGATCGCCTAGGATTTCTCCTGAGTATCTGCTTATTCTATACTCAGCCTTTGTTTTTGTTATACTCTTTATTTCTTGTCTATTGACTGCTGTATCAGACTCATTTATCGGGTTGTTCCCTGAGACTTTTTTATTGAGATTTGTTGGATATATTTGATCTTGATTATTCTGACATTTATTTTGTGATTTTCTGCTGTGGATGAGATTAGTATCACAGACCTTATTGTTGTATTACAGCTTAAGTACACCCTAATGGGTCCATTAAATTGGGTTTGTCCATCGGTGTGTGCTGCTGGCCATTGCCACGTGTCTAGTCCCTCGGTATTTTGGGACTGGGGCGTGACAGATGGGAGTTTTGATAGATGTTATAGTCTTGAGTTAGATAGTGAATTGCCTATAATAGATAACAAGCTATAACAATATGGTAACCATGTAGTTTGGATGAAGGGTATACATGAAATAAACAAGGAGAATGGATTGTGATATGGAATTGAAGGATAATAATTTTAGTATTTAGGAACTGTAATGCTTTTAAAATTTTGAGAATTTAGTGCGAGTAGAAATTGTTGATCAGTCTCGAAGTGATACAAACTTCAAGAAATTAAACACAGGTTCAGAATCACACACTGACTTGATGGTTATTTTGTAGAGGATTATCACAAGACCCTTAGAGTATAGATTATACCTAGTAGCGAAGTGTAAATGAAAGATATAAGTCTTATAGGAATGATAGCTGAATATTGTGGGTTACACATAAACTGATTAGGGCCAAAAGTTTAGATTTTTGACTAATAGGGTCTGAGCCTAACTGGACCTTCTTCACTCATGACCCAGTTGTTACGCCAAATATACATTCACATGCTCCATATAGACCCCACAACATTCGTGGTATACCTTCTTCTAGAAAACCCTATACTTAAATATTCAATTCCGTTGCAATTAAATTAAATTATACATCGGCAACCCAATTACCCTAACCACTGATATACATGTAGCCTACTCAAGCCAAACAACGTCTATTATACTGGTGTTGCATTAAGTTGAGCCCTTGAACTCTCTACACAATGTTAATCATCTTGACAATATTTGTGATGAAGTATTCCTCGGTATTATTTTACCCTAGTTGTATTTGGCTATGATATTTTCTATTATCTTGTAGACTCATGACCGAATTAGAAGCAAGAAGAACTGGTAAAACTTCCTTTATAGAGTTATTGACTCATTATTTTTAGCTAATTAGAAAAAATATAAATAGATTTATTAACTTGGATAGTTATTTGTGTATATTACAAATATTACACAGAAATTATATTTTTGGGTGTACAACTATTAATAAAGTATTGTATTTTTTGGAAATTATTTGAGGTACAAACCTATTTTTATATGGCTATATATATATATATATATTATATATATATATATATATATATATATATATATGGTTAATAATAAAAGAAATTAGTATAAACCAAACCCTAAATCCTAAATCCTAAACCCAACCCGAGACCTGTACCTAGGCCCTCACCCAAACCCAAAACTCCGCTACAGTAACCGCCAGCCCCCGACCCCTTCAGTTACGAAACTGCCCCGAACCCCTCCGATTCCCCTTATGAAACTTCCCCAACCCCTTCGATTCCCCTCCAGTAACCTCCCCCCTTCTCTCCATATATATAAACCATCGTCACCATCAACCTTCGCCGACTTCAACCCTTCCTGGCGATATCTGGACGTCGCCGGCCACAAGCGCACGAATGGCGCGGGAACAATGACAGCAGCAGCATGGCCCAAACCCCTACTTCACAACTAGTTTTCTCCTCCCTCGCTCCATGGTTTTCCAAACCAATTTTGCACGTAAACCTACAACTTGTACACCCTTAACTTCCTTCAAATGATTTGTTTTAAATTGTTCTATGTTGATCGCAAATCGTGATCCAAAATTAAGAAAAACTTAATTACGGGATCATAAAAAACTGTCCCAATATCCCATTTTCCAAACCCGTTTTCTTTCAAACCAATAAACCAGTTTTTTTCGATACGGGGTACATCCCGCCAAATGAGGCAACTTCGTTGTGTGAGAATTTTACCGAAAGGTGTGTATCGTCAATACGGACGTGTAAAATTTTATGAAACTTGATTTGGATCTGCGTGCACACCGGAATCAACGCGTATCCGAATAAAATACTATATCGTCCTGTTCTGACACTTGTCATAACTTTGCATATGCTTGTTGTTTCTTAATGAAACTTGCGCCATCGGATTCGCAGTATTACACTTGTCCTGTGATCCAAGTTTTATTCGATTATGAGAACGTTGACAAAATACCGTTTCGTGGGCCCCACGGTTCCACTTAACGGGTAATTTCTTGATCGGCTCAGCAGAATCCAATTTCGGATACTTAGTTGGGTTCGTATCATTATTCTGGACTCGTAGACACTATGTTTGATAATTTTGGAGAACTTTGTCTTTGGCACATTGTTCGGTGAGAAATATGTCACTTATGGACCCTATTTTGACACAAAATTATCAATTCTGTCCCTGTGTCCAAATTGGACTTATGGGTAGTCAATCCTAGCTATTTCAAGTATTCTAAGAATTATAGTGATGTTTGTTTCAGCATTTGAAGGCATACTTGGAGATTCCACTTTTACAGAGCAGTTGACATAGTTCAGAGCCCAAGCAAGTGTACCTTGCCAACTTGTAGTAAATCATGTTATATTATCGACTTGTATTTTTTTATATTCTTGTGTTGTGAATGTTCAACCTAGGACAGTGAGATATTTCTTAGCATCCGAACATGATTCGGGAGTCGACATCATATGCGGAGTCGAGTAACGTCACTTAGAGAGTTGATATCACGATCATATTTTGCGTGCTTGATTTACTAAGTATGCTATACCATAGGACACTTGACACTATTTCATATGACATAATATTTCTTGAGTTATTCATGGTAATTTTCTATAGGCTTACAGGATTTGTGATATGAGACTTGCATATATAGAGATATTATTATGACTCGTTGTACTAGCTAAAGGTCATGATCTTGTTGTTATGGACATGAGACGTCATGGACATGAGAAGTGAGGTTACATTGGGTAGGGAGAGACATACCATATTACAGGCTAATTATTTATATATATACTATACTACTAGAAATGCCTTAGACTCTGTCTCAAATCTTTGGCACATATACTGGAGTCGTGATACTACTTGCTTTGGCACATATACTGGAGTCATGATACTACTTGCTTTGGCACATATACTGGAGTCGTGATACTACTTGCTACTATGTGCTCCCCGACACAGAGTCTGTATTGGTTTCAGCCTGAGTACGAGTGATGCTCAAACGTGCATATCACTTAGATGGTTATATTAGTTTACCCTTGAGTATGTGACATTATACTGTTTTACTTCGGTATGCTGTTTATTGTACCTTGTTACGTCCCTCTGAGGACCTGGTCCCTTGCCAGTTTTGCAGCATAGACCGTTGTGGAGCCTGCCTGGAGTTGCTGATGTGTGTTGCTTTGTCTTGCAGGCATTGGTACCAGGTACTTATATCAGTTCTTCCAGAGTTATGGTTATTATTCATATTGTTTATTCATCTGCTGTTATAGCCTAGTTTTATAGACTCATATTCCTACTCGAGTCTATTCGAGTTTATGTGTTACTGGACGGCTGACTTTAGCACATGTAGTTTATTCTTGATATTTTGTTCTTTATGTGGATTGAGACATATATATTTTCAGTATTCTTAGATAGTTACCCTTATTATACAGCTTATATGTATTCGAGTCAAACCAGAGTTTGATTGAATGCGTAGCTGGCATGTTACGTATTCCTAGTCCTACGTATTTTGGGACTGGGGCGTTACAATATAGATATATACATATATGTACTCATATATATAGTATTAAGGTATAGTATCTAATATATTAGAATACCTTACCTTAATCCAAACCTTAGTACAAAGACTAATACCTTAGTAATTACCCATAACTTTAACTATACCATAATCACCTAGTATCCTATCTCATATCCCAATATCTCACCAATATCTATATACTCATGTACATATTACTAATACCTAGCTAATACATCAATACTCTAACCCATACCTTGGTACTCTATATAACCCAATATCTTAACTCGTACCCCAATACTGGCTTGATACCTTAGTTAACACACTTTACATATATACACTTAAGCAAAATATTACACTAATATACTAATAGCCTACATCCTACAGACCTGGGCATCAATATCCCCACACAAACATGATACCCAACTTAAGACCCTCCAATATACTCCCTACACTACCTGACACCCTAACTGAATCCAACTTACTGCTAACCCAAGCCCCACATTCACCTGTAGTGTACAAGGCTACACTGCCACATGCCCAGGTCTGAACAGACCTGACACTGCCCTCCCCCTTCATGCCTTTACTCCCTTGTGATACACCCCAACTTCCTTACTACTATTGCTACTGACCTTGCTTTAATGCTACTGCTGCTGTAGTTTTTGTTCTACATGACCCCTCCCTTACTTGTTACTGCTGCTGCTCTACTTCAATTGATATGATACTCTCGGGTATCAGTGGTATCCAAGCACAAAAATTGGTTTGCACTTGCAACCAGTGAGCAAATGCTTACTTGTTGCGGCTATTCAAATTCTCATTGCTACTGATGTGGCTTGAATCCTTATTACTACTGCTACTCATGCATTAATCCCCAATTAGAGAACAACACCCCCCTACTTTTTCACATCCATAACACACCACACACACACAGTTCATACACACACTGAGCACAGTAAACACAGTTCACTCACTGCTCGTACTAGCACACACACACATCACCGTCTCTCCTCTTCACTCTTATCAAATCCACATCACCACCTTCACACTCAAAAAGAATTAACATACATATATAAGTATAGATATATGCTAACATATATTTATATATACACAAATTATATATAATACTAATACCTAATGAACAATATAACAAACACCTAGTGCACTATTAGGAATTCCATGATACACAATCAAATGAGACACCAAAAATCTCAATTCTCCATAACTACTATTCATACATATCATAAACATCATAATACAACTAAAGTAACTTGCTAAAAAATAATTTGAAGAGTAATTACATAAATCACCCAAAATGAACCCCGTATCATACCGTATCTCAAAATATCATGATACGCTCTACTCGTGTCCAATTGTGGATATGCACCTAGTCATATATCATCAATCCTAGTCTAATTCGATTTAATTGGTCTCATGACACACACTTGATGTATCAATCTCAGAATTCCCTAAAATGAGCACAAATCTCCATATAGAAATCATAATAGAGGTCCTATGAACCTAGTTCTTGTCCTATGGGTAGTCCTAAGTCAAGGAAAGTTTTCTAATGGTTAAATGCATGAGTTCATGAATTAGAGTCTAAATTATAGGGGAAATCAGAATTACCTGTTGGGAGATGAATTCCCAATAAAATACTCAATATGACACAATTAGGACACAGACTCCTTTTTAATTCCTACTTCTTCAAGTGCTCATTACAATCCAAGCTCCAAATTCACTCTAATTAGAGTCTAGATTAATTGGAAGAAAATGAGAGTGAATTGGAATAAATTTGGAGAAGGGATGAGTCAATTTGGGAAATAACACAATGGAGGATCTAGAATGAATGAATTAATGAGAAGAGAGAGAGAGAGAGAGAGACCCTCTTCATATGGCCTGCCCCCTTTTCCCTCTCCCAAGCAACTACACAATGTCTAATATACCCCAACTAGTTAGTTATGAGGTTAATTAGGGAGGGCTATATTAAGAAACTTCTAATTCCATATGAAACTAATCTAATCTCCTTAATTAATTAAGAAAATGGGTCTAGTGGGCCTAACCCAATGTTGGGCTCAATTTGTCATGATAATCTATTTAGGTCCAATAATGACAAGTCCAAATAAATAGGCTAGCCCACTAACAAATAAATAATAGTACAACACATAATAAATAATTAGTAGTATAATATATAAATTTTTAATCACTAAATATAAAATATGCTAAATGATAAAAATATCCTTATCTAGAAATGTGGTAGTAATAATATTGCCCGTACGTACGCGTGCATACAAGTAACCATTTTCAATATAAAATACTATAAATACGTGGATCAGTATATCTATCAGCAGCAAGAAGCAGCCTGTACTGACAGAGGAGAAGAAGAATATAAGCTCTATGTATTCGTATAGCCAAGCTCTCTCAATGCTAGACTCTCCAAAACGTCCAATTATTCTAACATCTCTTCCTTGTATCGAGTAATCAAAGGAGTAAAGTAATCGACCACATATTAGATCTCCATAGCTATACTTTCATAGATTCATTGTACTTAGATTCTTGTTTAGGATCTTTTGTACCCTTTTTTTCTTTGATAGTTTGTAACACAAAGTTTCATAAAAACTTTTGTTTATAGCAAATAAGATGGCAAATCTGCTGGGGACGACCTTCTCCTCTGACGAGAAGGTGATAGCTCAACAAAATACCACATTGATCGGCTCAACAAAGAAGACTTTGGTCGTGAAGTTCGACTTGTAAGCCCCCTCACTTTGGGATAAGGGTAATTTGATAATTTTAAATTATTTTTATTATTTTGTTTAATTAGATAGATTTTAAAATAATTTTAAAATATTCTTTTAAATATATGACACTTTGTCATGGGTTTGATATTTTAAGCAATGCACGACCTTTTTTCTTCCACAAAATTTATAATATTAATCTTGATTGAGTATAATATAGTTGGAATATGGATCTTGCATTTATTTGATCTCTTCCATGCTCCAAAAATATTGACGAACGTCAAGAATTACGGTTACCGTAAAATTGCCTCATTTTGACTAGAACTTGACGCAAATCTAACCCAAACACATGTAGGCATGTAGTGCACCAAAATATCCTCATGTATATATATATATATATATATATATATATATATATATATATATATATATATATATATATATATATATATATATATATTATATTTAAATTAATTTGTTTCTATTTATAGTAGATCTATCTATAGAAAGTGGTATAGGTGGCATCCATGTTGGCTAATAACTACCTAACTAATTTCCTAACCAACCCAACAACCAAACCTTATACAATCCCAACCATAACAAACAACCCCCTCTCATATTCGGCCAAGAGCACCCCCCCTTGTGGTCGACCCCTACTAGTAGTAGGAAACACCATCATACATTTAAATCTATTTAAAATGCTCATATATATATATATATATATATATATATATATCAAGTTATCACCAAACCCTAACCCTAAAACCTAATATAATTATTTCTCACCCTCCTAGCAGCCAACCACCCTCTCTTATTCCTCCTTCCAGTCAATCCTAGCAGCCCTTCTCCCTCCTTTCATCCCCCCACAACTCCCTTATCAACTTCTATATCATAAAACACTCATTTTTTTACCATATCTCCATCCAAACACCATTAAACCTCCAAGAAGAACCCCATCTTCCCCAAAAATATATCAAGAACCTATTGTCATCATAAATAACCGTCAAGAAGGGAGTATGTCATGCCCCAGTCCCAAAATACGTAGGACTAGAAATACGTAATATACCAGCTACGCATTCGACCAGACTCTGGTCCGACTCGAATACGTATAAGTTATATTATAATGGTCACTATGTAAATAATCAAGTAAATATAAATATCTATGCCTCAATCCACAATGAACAGAATACACAAGAATGAGCTACATGTGCTAAAGTTGGTCGCCCAGTAACACAAACTCGAATAGACTCGAGAAAGAAATATGAGTCTATAAAACTAGGTTACATCAGCAGATGAATAAACAATATGAATAAATAACCATAACTCCGATAGAATTGATATAAGTACCTGGTACCAATGCCTGCAAGACAAGCAACTCCATCATCAACTCCAAAGGCTCCATAACCGTCTATGCTGCAAAAACTAGCAGGGGACCAGGTCCTCAAAGGGACATAACAAGGTACAAGAAATAGCATACCAAAAGTAAAACAGTATAATGCCACATACTCAAGGGTAAACTACTGTAACCATCTAAGTGATATGCACGTGAGAGTATGGTATCGTACCCCGGGCTGGTACTCATGAAAGATCCCAATGGACACTTCCGTAATCTAATAGTACTCAAGGCTCCGTGTGGAAGAAACAGGAGAAAGATGTATATATATAAATATAATACTTTAGATTCCGCAAAGGGAACCTAAAGCCTAGTACACATAAATAGTAATAGTAAAATATGCCCATAGTACGATGAAGACTCTCCCCACCCAATGTAACCTCACGTCTCATGTCCACGATATCTCATGTCCATAACACGCAAGATCATGAACTCTAGCTAGTGCAAAGAGTCATAATAATATCCATATAATATGCAAGTCTCATATCACGAATCATGTAAGCCTATACAGAATCACCATGAATAACTCAAGAAATATTATGTCACATGAAATAGTGTCAAGTGTCCTAGGGTATGGAGTACTTGGTAAAGCAAGCACGTAAAAATAGGATCGTGGAATCAACTCTCTAAGTGACGTTACTCGACTCCGCGTACGACGTCGATACCCGAATCTTGTTCGGACGCTAAGCAACGTCTCTCGGTCCTAGGGTAAACACGCACATCACACACATCAAATAACTATAACAACTAAATACGATAATAAAGGCAAGGAACTGTGATACATCATGGCAAGTTACACTTGCTTGGGTTCTAAACTTCGTCAACTGCTCCTAGAAAAGTGGAATCTGTACGTACACCTCCGGATGTTGAAACAAACATCACCAATATTCTCAGAATACTTGAAATAGCTAGGATTGACTACCCATAAGTCCAATTTGGACACAAGGACAAAATTGACAGTTTTGTGTCAAAGCGGGGTCCACGTTTGGCCCAATTTGCACCGCAAAATATGCCAAAGACAAAGTTCTCTAAATTTGTCAAATTTAGTGTCTATGATTCTAGAACGACGATACGAACCCAACGAAACATCCAGAAGTGAATTCCGATAAGTCGGTCACGAAAACGTCCGTCATGTAAAACCGTGGGGTCCACGAAACAACGTTTCGTCAACGATCTCAGAATCGAACCAAACTTGGGTCACAGGACCAGCGTAACACCGCGAATTCGATGGCACAAGTTTTATTGCGAAATGACAAGCACACACGAAGTTACGACGAGTGTCAGAACAGGCTGATACGGTATTTTTCGGCGGATATGCGTTAATTCCGGTGTGCACGCACATCTAAATCAAGTTCCACGATATCCCACATATTTGTGTTTATATTATGCGCCTTTCTGTGCAACTCACACACGATGAAGTCGCCTCATTTGGCGGGATGCACCTCGTATCGCAAGATTTTGGGTCTTTTAAAAATAAGTTTTTGGTCATTTTGGAACAAGAATAATTTTACCATTAAAACAAACTAGTAAAAACTAAAAGAAAAGTAAAATTCTTGGTTATATTGTGACGAAGTCCCTTAAATTATATTTTGGAAATAATTAACGAGTTGGTAGAAAATTGGACATGAATATGGGTATTTGGACTGAAATTCTGAACTATTTTCGAACAGTTTTTCGGCCAACTTTCGATCGATTTTTTGATCAAACCGGAGTGCCTAAATTCGTTCAAGTTGAAGAGAATCCTAGAGAGTTATGTTGTGAACATACCAGCGAAGACGGGGAGTAAAATAGATCAGCGAGGAGGTCGAAAGCTCCACGAGAAGGAGGGGGCCGCAACTGCCTGCTGTTGTGCGCTGCTGCTGCTGCTGCCGGCGGACGGCGACGCTGCTCCGGCGCGGCGATCGCCGGGGTGTTGGGATGGTATAGGCAGAGGTGGGATTAGGGTTAGGGTTTACATATATATATACATATATGAGAGAGAGGGTGGGGGTTTGTTGTGTACGCGGGGGGGGGGGAGTTGGTTTGGGCTAATGGGATTCGGGTTATGGGTTAGGTTTAATTGGGTTTAATTATATTAATCTTTTTCTCTTTTCTTTTATATATATATATATATATATATATATATATATATATATATATATATATATATATATATATGTGTGTGTGTGTGTGTGTGTGTGTGTGTGTGTGTGTGTGTGGCCATTAAAATTAGTTTTAGACCTCAATAAATTTCAGAAAAATTATACAATACACTAATAATAGTTGTACACCCAAAAATATATTTTTTATATAATATTAATAATTAATTAAATACACATAATTATAAATTCATGAATACTATATATTATAATTAGCTAAAAATAAATAAAAAATTTCCCTTAATCCCAATAATTTCAGAATACCAAAAATATTTAATTCTAAAAATTAAGGTGCTTACAATCTACCCAACTTATAAAAATTGCATCCTCGAAATTAAAAATAAACATAGTAGAAAATATTTTAGTTAAGAAGGTTGCACTAAAGATGGGAACGCAGTTACCAAATAGAGTCCTAGTTTGACGTTGCATTCTAAGAATAAGGGTACGCTTAATCAAGACTCTACCCAACTTACAAGAATAAAGTTGGCTGCAGGAACTATAGTCATGATCATATTTCTAAGAATTTTTAGAAAGTCTAACTTCAAGGAGAAATTCGAGATGGTAAGAATTTTGTGACCGTTGTCACAGCCTATCAAAGAAAATATATGTACTATCATGGCGTTAATGAGTCAATAACTCTATAAAGGAAGTTCTACCAGTTCTCCTTGCTTCTAATTAGGTCACGAGTCTAACTAGGGTGAGATGGTACCGAGAAGTTGTTTAATGCATATCATGGATGCCGATGAATGGTTTAGCAATAAGCGTCAAAAGGTAATATAACTCATCAAGGTATTTTTTATTATGTAAAGAGTACAAGGAGTTCAATTTAATACAACACAAGTGTCACGAACTTAGGTTGGCATGAATGGGATACGGGTACATCAGTGGTTGGGATATTTGGGTTGCCTATGTATAATTTAATTCAATTGCAACGAAGTCGGATATAGGGTTTAGAAGGAGATATGCCACGAATGTTGGAGGGTCTATATGGAGCATGGGTGTGTATATTTGGAAGTAACAGTTGTGTCATCGGTGAGTAGGTTCCAGTTAGGCTCATGAATGTCAAGGTTGTCAGAAGAATTGAGTCAGTGTTGAGTATTAAAATTGACCGCAACAGAAAAGGATATCTATGTGTCATTTGTGTGTACAATTGCGTCACGAATATTGTGTGACTAAAACAAAATATGGGAAGGCCAGTTTGTGAGTGATAGTCATGTCATAGGTGTAGTGTGACTAGTCAAGGTCATAAGGATAAAAGTTGTTGAAAAGGAAAGGATAGTGTTGTGCTTCAAATATCTGAGCCACAACAAAGGGTATCAAGGATACATAAATTAAATAGGTAATTTAATCCGTTTGAGATTAACCTAATTAACACCAAAATAAATTTAAATTTTCCATGAATTTCTAGAAATAACCCTACACTAAAACCAGGGGCTACGATCTACCCAACTTATAAAAATTAAGTTGGTATCCAAAACTAAGGTCATGGTCTTGCTAACAAGATATCTGGAATTGCCTATTTTCTAAATAAGGTTACAAGAATTCTAGGATTTACTGGCCGTAATCAAGGATTTTCTAAAGGAACCTAGAAACTATAAGGGTGCTATTGATCAACAACTTTATAAGAGAAATTACTGCCCATACATTACTTCTCTTGTATAGGTCAAACTTCTACAAGGCAGAAGAAATGATTGAGTCAGATCTAACTAAGAAAGGTGGTAGAGAGGCTTCAATCATTGATTGACATTGATGACAGAGAGACCAAAAATTCAGGCCACGACAAAAAAAATTTCTGATAAATCTACATGGTTTGAATAAGGCACGATTAGGCAGGTATTTGGAGAATCAAGTCATGGTGACTAAATCAGGGAATTAGAATAGAAAATAACTGATATCTATGGTGATATGGATATTAACACAAGGAGTGGTACCAACTAAGGGATTGATTTTATAATTAAGGCATAACTAGGGAAAATGAAAGAATCTACTCATTGCTATAATTAGAAAGATCGTTGTTGCAAAAGCACGAGGCCATTTATGCAACACAAGATAATAATTTGATAGGAAGGATAGGGATGCAGTCGATGGGGGTAATACAACTAATCCTTAAACTCAATACTATATTCATTTAAGTTATATTTTATATAATCTCCCTCATACTATTGGCAACCTACTTCTGGCTATAGGTAAACAATATACGATCCTTACAACTTTGTCTTCCTCGCATATTAGTAGGTAAGGGTCTAAAGTAAGCATGTACTTAGGTCTATCACTCATGGCATACTATTCGCTAAGGACACTCTTCAATACTCCTCTAATCTTTAATTGGATTGCCTACCCATTTTTATACAACTTACTCCATTCTATTGTCTATCTTTCTGTACTGTTGTTCGTCTAATCTCTGTTATCTTTCTTACGAGAATCTTTCAGCTATGCTACTACCCTATTATACAAGCATGATATCATGGTTATCTTGAGTGGAAATTCTTCGAACTTAATGCGATGATAAGATTTCTAAAATCCGAAAATTCATCGGCTATGGTATATTGGAAATAGTTTCTCATCACCTACTACTAAGGATAGGTCCAACAAACTCATATCCTATTAGTCAAAAATCTAAATTTCTGGCCCTAATCAGTTTATGTGTAAACCCATAATATTCAGCTATCATTCCTAGAAGACTTCTATCTTCCATTTACACTTTTCTACCATGTGTAAATCTATAATCTAAGGGCCTTGTGATAATCCTCTACGGAATAACCATCAAGTTAGTATGTGATTCTGAACCAGTGTTTAATTTCTTGAAGTTCGTATTACTTCGAGACTGATCAACAATTTCTACTCGCACTAATTTTCAAAATTCTAAAAGTATTACAATTCATAAATACTAAAATTATTATCCCTC
Organism: Iris macrosiphon; assembly: GCA_036927795.1. Classification (NCBI taxonomy): domain Eukaryota; kingdom Viridiplantae; phylum Streptophyta; class Magnoliopsida; order Asparagales; family Iridaceae; genus Iris; species Iris macrosiphon. The sequence continues at coordinate 102,620,277 of JAYESA010000014.1, read as the reverse complement.
AAGTCCATATCACAATCTCTTCTCCTTAGATTATGCGACCATAATATCTTTTTTTATCATTTGTTTCCTACGCACCTTCATATCCTTTTACTATGTTAATCTTGTTTTCAACTTTAAGCTTCGCCAATTATGACCCAGTACCTTCAGTCCTTCCTAGATCCTTTAGGCAACTACCGAGTGATAAATCTTCAGTCCTTCCTAGATCCTTCTCTCAATTTAAAATGCTCAAAGTCATGTACTCCTCGTGAATCTCTTCTTGTTATCATTCTACCTTCTTCACTTGAACCTGAGATTTCTTCTAATTTATTTCATGTATACCCTTCATCCAAACTACATGGTTACCATCTTGTTATAGCTTGTCATCTATTATAGGCAATTCACTATATCTAACTCAAGACTATAACATTTATCAAAACTCTCATCCTTCAACCTATTTGCTCTATCACAGCTACTAGCTTATCCACCCAGGTAATCACGGGTGAAACTCACTTGTTCAATTAACACTGACAACCCAAATAATACATCTAATTTGGTTTCGAAAGTTATACTCTAGTACTCGAGTTATCTAATTACTCAAATATTAGGTCTAGCAATCTACCTGTCTATTTAGCCCAGACTTATAGTCATCAATAATTTAAGGGGGTCATAAGATCTAGTTTTGATACTAAAAGTCACAAGAAAACTAGATATTTAACCACTATAGCATGCTACGTAAGGTTCCAATTTCTTAAGGTCATAATATCATTCCTTGTATCACCATCATGGTCCAGAACTAATCCCAGCATCTAGCTATGTATTCCATAAAGTATTCCAATGTATTAGAATTAAACCATCTTTCTAAATTCTAATACTTCCAAATTACTGCTACCTTAAGCAAGGGCAATGTTTTATTAGTTCTAGACCTCTAATACTATATTCAATTCTCATGCTAACAATCTACACTGGCTCTGGCATATAGGAATAACCTATCTATATACCCTACTAAGGGTAACCATCTCCTCAAAACTTTATGTCCAGCATATCTTCTTCCGCCTTGACAAGTATCTACTTCTGGAGGAAATACCACGCACGAACGTCCATCTCTCTGAAATAGAGAGAGATGATAAACAATAATAAAGATGTTGAGGGAATGAACGAGTATAATTATGAAGTCCAAGGGCGATAATCAAATGCTAAGGAATTGTCGAATCAGTTGTGGATTGAGATACTAATACTGCTAATCCTGATTACAAGCCCGCTCGGTACCGAAAAGTAACCAAAATGATTTAATCAAGACCTGCATGGGCCACCACAAAAATATGTCACACCCAGTCCCAAAATACGCAGGACTAGAATACATAATATGCCAGCTATACATTCGACCAGACTCTGGTCCGACTCGAATATGTATAGGCTGTATTATAATGGTCACTATCTAAATAATCATGTAAATATAAATATCTATGCCTCAATCTACAATGAACAGAATACACAAGAATGAGCTACATGTGCTAAAGTCGGGCCGCCCAGTAACGCACAAACTCGAATAGAGTCGAGAAAGAATTTGAGTATATAAAACTAGGCTACATCAGCAGATGAATAAACAATATGAATAAATAACTATAACTCCGGTAGAAATGATATAAGTACCTGGTACCAATTCTTGCAAGACAAGCAACTTCATCAGCAACTCAAATGCTCCATAATCGTCTATGCTGCAAAAACTGGCAGGAGACCAGGTCCTCAGAGGGATGTAACAAGGTACAAGAAACAGCATGCCAAAAGTAAAACAGTATAATGGCACATACTCAAGGGTAAACTACTGTAACCATCTAAGTGATATGCACGTGGAAAGTATAGTATCGTACCGCGGCTGGTACTCACGAAAGATCCCAATGGACACTTCCGTAATCTAATAGTACACTCAAGGCTCCGTGTGGGGGAACCAAGAGAAGATGTATATATATAAATATAATACTTTAGATTCTGCATAGGGAACCTAAAGCCTAGTACATATAAATAGTAATAGTAAAATATGCCCAGAGCACAATGAAGCACTCTCTCCACCCAATATAACCTCACGTCTCATGTCTACGATGTCTCATGTCCATAACAACGCAAGATCATGACCTCTAGCTAGTGCAACGAGTCATAATAATATCCATATAATATGTAAGTCTCATATCAAGAATCCTGTCACGCCCCAGTCCCAAAATATCAAGGGACTAGACACGTGGCAATGGCCAACAGCACACACCGATGGGCAAACCCAATTTAATAGACCCATCAGGGTGTACTTAAGCTGTAACACAATAATAAGGGTCTAGATATACTAATCTCATCCACAGAAAATGAATATAGCAATATCAAAATCAATAAGAAAGATCAATCACAATAAAACATAAACTCAGAAAATAATCCGACAATGAGTCTGATACATCTGTCAAGATACAAGAATAAAGATAACCACAAAAAATACTGAGTATGGAAACAGTATATACTCAGAAGATATCCTCGGTGATCACTCGTCTACTGGATCTGGTACTGCTCCAGTGCCTGCTCCTGCTAATGCTCCTGTCCCGTGTACCTCAGGGTCGATCTCGTCTGCTAATCCTGGGGACATAATCTGGATCCAGATCCTCAGGGGAACATAACAAGGTACAAAATAACTCAAGCCATAAATAATGCAGTACAGAAAATAAATGAATCAATAGGGTAACACTATATAACCATCTAAGTGATATGCAAGATGAGAGCAGCACTAGAACTCAGGCTGGGGCCACTACAAGCTCTGTGTCGGGGGAGCCGGTAGTAGTGATATCATGTGGATGTCTAGCTCAGAGAGAGACTGAGACGCCAGCATAATATAATCAACCTGTAGCCTGTGTGATTCTTCCCCCCCAATGTAATCATACGTCTCATGTCCACGACGTCTCATGTCCCATGCCACGCAGGATTATAACTAATGCATCAACTCATATAATATCTAAGCATAAGAATATGTCAAGTAAGCTGTATCCTATACAGAATCACCATAAATATCTCAGGAAGATTCTGTCTCATGAATAGTGTCAAGTGTCCTGGGGTTATGTCGTACTTGATAATGCAAGCACGAGAAGTATAGGGTCTCGGTATCCATCTCTAGGTGACGTTACACAACTCCGGCGTACGGTGTTGGCACCCGACTATTAATCAGACACTAAGTAAAGTCACACGGTCCTAGGTCAAGCATGTACAACAGATAAATAAGTCCAAGAAAATATGTAACAAGAACTGCAATGTTGGCAAGGTACACTTGCCTGGGGTTCTGGCTCCAACTGTAGCTCTGACCTCAGTGGAAATTGCA